>CAWUFW010015960.1:0-333411 GCA_963921515.1 Calotriton arnoldi
ACGGCCAGCAGCATCTCCTTTGTCCCACCCACCATCCCCATAGCAAATAGGGCTAAGATGTTCACATGTGTGAGTATTTGGCTTGCTTGTCTTATTGTTAACTAATCTTTTATTTTTCAGGTCAAGTGCTTTTGTCGTATTTTGTTTTGAGCCTTATGGGTAAGTTCAATCAGGCATTACTTTTCCTTACTTTTGCACAAAAATGGAATCACGGGCCCCGCCCAAGGTGTGCTGGCAGGAGGTTGATTGGAGGTTCCAGGGGTACGGGAGGTTATGAGCCATCTCTGGCATCTGGCCCTTCTGGCCAAACTCCTGAGCATACACAATGGGCATGCCTAGCACTGGCCATGTGGGGGAGAAGTGATGGGTGTACGGGATGCCTGTGGTAGGTATCCTAGAGGGCAAATGGGCCTCTTGCACAGGTGCACCCCGAGGGGGAGATGCGATGTGGGTGAGTGGGGTCCTCCACTAAGGAGGGACCCACCACAGGTAATTGGGTGGAAATGCTGGATCGGGGAGATATCACAGGAGACAATCATGATTTCACTTGAGGCATACATTGGGATACGCAGGAACATAACTAGATAATGGTGGAAAGATGATGTCTAGCATCTCTGTTAAGGTTAGGTATGCATCACCTTGTGTTACTAAAGCTGTAAATATTAAGGGTTACTGCGTATGCAACTGGGGAATGCTGTGTGTTTTGATTTTAATAATGTTCGTAATAAAATACGACCGGGGATTACGACACCTAATCCAAAGAATTGTGCAAAGTTTATGTCTTCGGGGTGGGGGGCCTGGGGGACAAGTGGATGTGGCTGGTTTTGGGTTTGAGCGGAAGGCCTTGGCGATGCCAGGCCATGTCATTTTGAAAGTGGTAGACCAAGGGACTGGATATAGAGTTTGGCTGTCACACTATCAGTATAACCTCCTCTGAAGCTTTTAACCCCCTGTGGCTGTTGCCTTACTGCCTCCTCAACCCCCCTGCTTATTACCCCTCCTTCTGCTGAGACTCAAACGCCATAACCCTGCCCCATTTACTGCACCCACTACCCCATACCTTGTTGGTCCTTGAAATATTATGTCCAATTTGATGGATAATTCCAGGGAAAGGAATCATAATATCCTTGACATGTCGATGTTCCATTGCTGACCACCTCTGAATTAGGACTTAAAGCCATTAAGTCGACCAAGACAAGGGGATCATCTGCTCTGTCCCTGCCTGACCATGGCTGTCAGTTGAAATGTCTCCCCAATTATTGAGACTGCCAAGGCATAATATTAGTGGGATTGTGATGGATCTTAGCATGCTAATGGCCACATTGCTGTGCTGATGTACTAGTCAACCAGGGGAATCATGTGTTGTGGGGTGCTTGGAGGAAATGAGGCTGGTATGCACTAGATCAGGGCTCCTTACACAAGAGAAACTGGTGAATTCATGGAATTCCCTACCCATTGCACCCCACTGCAGCCCATGCTAAATACTGTAGGTGGATTAAAGAAATTCCCTGTGTCTTGGTGACCTAGACAAACACCAGGATTAGTATTCCAGTGGTGCATAACCTCCATCTGGCTATAGATATTTTCAGCAATCCCTGTGACCCTTAAAGCACGTCCATATTATCGGTCTTAGGGTATTTCTGAGTCTTGGCAAAGGGTTTTTACCACCCTATGGAGTGTTGTTATCAGGAATATGAGGTGCGCAGGTGACAGAACTCTTACCTTTCATGGAGTCCTAGGGATTTCAGAAGCCTTTTCACATTTGGGGAGGAAGACAATCTTTACTACAGTCAGCGCAGCGTTAAAGGGACACAACTCCATCGTCCCTCACTGCAAGCCTCTTGGTAAATTGTGCAATGTGTTTTTCCATCAAATGTAGATAAAATGCAGCCAATGGTAAGCTGCTGACAGGAGTCTCCACCTTTGTCCTCAACATGCAATTGGTAGCTGAGAGTGAGAGTAAAACTTAAAACCAAACATGGCTTGTGCATGATAAAGAGTGTGGCTTTCAAAGTACTGTGGGAGAACAGAAGATTGAAGGAGGAGGCATGAGATTGAAGGATTCTATCTTATATAAAATTTGCATAGCTGCATACATCTTCTGCATCTTGGCGCTGAGACAAGATGAAAAGTAAGTCAGGGCCAGTTACTGTCTATAAAGGTGCATTTTCGGATTTTCCTAAATGCCATGCAAGTAAGACAAAGTTTCAAATGCAAAGGGAGGCTATTCCAAAGTCTAGGAGCCCAAATTGCAAAAGAGCTGACCCCAGACAAGGATTTCTTGAAGAGAGGTGCAGCAAGAAGCTTGTCAGTAGGAGAGTGGAGAGGTTGAGAAGACCTATAGTTGGAGAACAAAGACCTCTAGAAGATCAGTGAAGATCCATTTAGATATTTATGTTAGGGCCCATGCACAGAGCATTGAAGTGAAAACAACACTCTGCAAACTGAACCGCCTCCAGGAGCATTCCCCAGAGGAGATCCGGAGAGAAGAAGAATACGATGGAATTGGAATTTGCGGGTTGCAGCGAAAAATATACAGCTTTTAGTAAGGATAAAGTGTGACATATATTAATAGCAGTATTTTCTGGAAGACAATGGGGGAGGGGGGTTCTCTTAGAAATGAGAGAATACCCTGTTCAATAATAACACTACCACACTCATACCCCTCACTACCACTCCCCCTCCCTTAGATGGACTCTGCAGAAAGTAACATTGCAGGCTCTCTGTCTCTCTATCTCACTCTCAGTTTCTCTTTCTTCGTTTCTCTCACTCCGTCAATCTACCTCTTCCTCTCTCCCATTTACTCCTCTATTTCCCACCTCTATCTTCCTCTGTTACTGTATCAACATCTCCTTTTTCCCTTCTCTCTCTCATTCTCTATTTCTTCATCTCAGTTTACCTTTAAACGTGATCAGCCCTATTGGCCACAGCTGTGCCATCCTGTGATTTTCTTTCCATTTCTCTTCTGGTGCCAATATTCTTTGGGAAAACCCACTTGGTGGGCACTGACATTGAGGGCATGTGTGCGCCAGTTCTAAAGCACTAAGCTGTCACTCCTGTATACCCTGAACTTCAATGCACTGATGACAGATTCATATACCAAGAAGTAGCCTCACATGCCCCGGGTCAGCATTTTATATGCCCCAGTAGAACTTCTTAAGCCAATGAGTCATCATATACCAGGATCAATTTCATATGCCCAGGATCATTCACACCTGCCTGTCCATAGCCTAAAGCACCACCTCACACATATATATATATATATATATATATATATATATATATATATATATATATATTATCTACTGGCGGTCGCCAGTAGATAGTTATAGTTAGAACCTATTTTCCATAGGAAATCCGCGACATTCTATTTGAAATAACTCTCTTGCCGGTTGACGTATCTTCGCAAAATTTTCAAACTTTGTGGGGCGCTCCGGTCCGCTCCTACCCTGAAAGTCTCGGGTGATTCGTCAAGCGGGGGCCGAGAAAAAGGGGGTCCCAAAACGCGTTTTCCCATTCATTTTTCCATAGGAAACTTTAGACACGGTTACAGCCTGAACTGCTGAACGGAATTACACCAAATTTGGCAAAGAGGTAGTTCTTGGTTCAGAAAGAACCCTTTTGTTAAATGGTGTAAATCCGTTCAGTAGTTGCTGAGAAAATCAAAAGTAAAAGTACATATATATCTATGGCCGCGCCGGATTCGCGCACCCTCCCGATCACGAGCTGCATGCTAATTGGCTGTCAACACTCCAAATCAGGAAGTGTTGGCAGTTATTTTGTCCCTCGGTAGAACCGAGGGACAGAAACAAGTGCGCAAAACGCACAAAGGGGGCAGGGTAGAAACACCCTGACCCCCTAGGTCTGCTCAGGGGGTCCCACAAGGACCCCTGGGCAAAAATATTTTTTTTTTAAATCGGCAGGATGCGCTCAGGGAGCGCGGATCCTGCCGAAAAGAAATCGAAGCGCGGTCTCCCGCGCTTCGATAGCTAACTGGCCCCGTGTGGCCCAAGTCCCGGGGGCATGGTGGGGGTTTTACTTATGTAGGGGGCCTCTAAGTCCCCCAAGCCCCGGGGACCACCACCCCCGGGCTTTATTTGAAAATGATGGCGGGAGGGCTCTGAGCCCTCCCGCAGCCCCGGGACCGCCACCTCCCCGGGCTTCTTTTTTTTTTTAAACCTGTGTGGGGGCTCCAGCCTCCCACATGCCCCGGGACCGCCACCTCCCGGGGCACTAAACATTTAAATATGGGGTCCGTTACGACCTCAAGCCCCGGGACCACCACCTCCCCGGGCTGTGCACTGAATGGGAGGGGGCCGCGCGGCCCCCTCCTGGAGCCCTTGATGGCCCTGGGGACCACCACCCCCAGGGTCGGCTCCTGCAGTGTCCCGGGTGCCTACCCCGGGACACTGCTGTTTGCTATGACAGGACGGAGCCTCGCGGCCCCGTCCTGTCATAGCAAATCTTGGTTTGCATTTTGAAAGAGAGAGCAGGAAACCTGCCTCTCTTTCAAAATGCAAACCAATTGCTTTTCCACATGGGGAGCAGCATGTTAGCTGCTCCCCATGTGGAAAGCAATGCCGGCTTCCGCAGGAGGCGGGGAGCTGGCTGGGACTGTGGGGGATTGGGGACCCCCACAGTCTCCAACGTGAGGCCAGGCCCCGGGGATGGGGTCCCGGGGCCATAGTGGCTCGGGAGGGGGCCACGCAGCCCCCTCCCCAAAGTTCAATTTTTTTTTTTAAATAAGGGAAAGGCCGGCCCCGGGGATGGGGTCCCCGGGCCTTAATGGCCTGAGGAGGGGGCCACGCAGCCCCTCCAAATAAAAAAATAAAAATCGAGGCCATGCCCCGGGGATGGGGTCCCCGGGCCAATACAGGCCTAGGAAGGGGGGCCACGCGTCTCTTCCCGTTTTTTTAAAATTAAAAAAAAAATAGCTCAGGCCCCGGGGGATGGGGTCCCCGGGGCCAGAGTGGGCAGGAAGGGGGCCACGCAGCCCCCTCCCATTAAAAAAAAAAAAAAAAAAACGACCGGCATCGTGCCGGAGGCCCCGCCCTCCCTGCAGTACTTGCAAACGCGCCCTGGCGCGTTTGCAGAGGGGAACGAATTCCCTTGAATACTGGGGGTCTCTGGGGCCAACTAGCCCACCAGGAACCTCCAGTATGCGCCAGGGGCTGCCTTGCAGAGACGTGTACATAGGCCACGCCCCTTTACACCTCTCTGCAACGCAGCTCTGTGGCGCTTTGGAGGTATATGGTGGGCTAGTTGGACTCCAGGGACCCTCAGGATTCAAGGGACTTAATCCCTCAACTTAAAACGCGCCACAGGGCGCGTTTGCACAGTGGTGAAGGGAGGGCGGGGCTTCATGTGACATGTGTGAAACAGGTCCCGTGGCGCGTTTAAGATGGGGATTAAATCCCTTCAATCCTGAGGGTCTCGAGCCAACTAGCCCAACAGGTACATCCAGAAAGCGCCACAGAGCTGCGTTGCAGAGAGGTGTAAAAGGGGTGTGGCCTCTCTACACGTCTCTGCAACGCAGCCCCTGGCGCATACTGGAGGTTCATGGTGGGCTAGTTGGCCCCTAGGGAACCTCATGATTCAAGGGGACTTAATCCTCAACTTAAAACGCGCCACGGGGCGCGTTTGCACAGATGTCACCTCAGGCCCCGCCCCTCCCTTCACCATTGTGCAAATATTCCTCTAAAATCTGCCTTACTACGAATTCCGATTTACTCACCTGTTATCAGGAGAGACCTCAGTGCTGCATCTTTCAGCCCAGTACTGGTCCTGAAAAGTAATTTTAACCGTACTTACCGGTAACTTGAATTTCCTTCATAGGCTAACATTGACTGGTTTCACTTGGAAATTCTTCTAAGTGTGGAGTTTTGGAACTTTAAAATATTCCTCTAAAATCAGCCGAAATACGAATTCCGATTTACTCACCTGTTATCAGGAGAGACCTCAGTGCTGTATCTTTCAGCCCAGTACTGATCCTCAAAAGTAATTTTAACCGTACTTACCAGTAACTTGAATTTCCTTCCATAGGATATCATTGCCTGCTTTTTGCTGAAAAGTTTCTAAGTGTTGATTTTTGAAACATACAAATATTCCTCTAAAATCAGCCGAAATACGAATTCTGATTTACTCACCTGTTATCAGGAGAGACCTCAGTGCTGCATCTTTCAGCCCAGTACTGGTTGGTCCTGAAAAGTAATTTTAACCGTACTTACCGGTAACTTGAATTTCCTTCCATAGGCTAACATTGACTGGTTTCACTTGGAAATTCTTCTAAGTGTGGAGTTTTGGAACTTTAAAATATTCCTCTAAAATCAGCCGAAATACGAATTCCGATTTACTCACCTGTTATCAGGAGAGACCTCAGTGCTGTATCTTTCAGCCCAGTACTGGTCCTGAAAAGTAATTTTAACCGTACTTACCAGTAACTTGAATTTCCTTCCATAGGCTAACATTGACTGGTTTCACTTGGAAATTCTTCTAAGTGTGGAGTTTTGGAACTTTAAAATATTCCTCTAAAATCAGCCGAAATACGAATTCTGATTTACTCACCTGTTATCAGGAGAGACCTCAGTGCTGCATCTTTCAGCCCAGTACTGGTTGGTCCTCAAAAGTAATTTTAACCGTACTTACCGGTAACTTGAATTTCCTTCATAGGCTAACATTGACTGGTTTCACTTGGAAATTCTTCTAAGTGTGGAGTTTTGGAACTTTAAAATATTCCTCTAAAATCAGCCGAAATACGAATTCCGATTTACTCACCTGTTATCAGGAGAGACCTCAGTGCTGCATCTTTCAGCCCAGTACTGATCCTCAAAAGTAATTTTAACCGTACTTACCAGTAACTTGAATTTCCTTCCATAGGATATCATTGCCTGCTTTTTGCTGAAAAAGTTTCTAAGTGTTGATTTTTGAAACATACAAATATTCCTCTAAAATCAGCCGAAATCCGAATTCTGATTTACTCACCTGTTATCAGGAGAGACCTCAGTGCTGCATCTTTCAGCCCAGTACTGGTCCTGAAAAGTAATTTTAACCGTACTTACCGGTAACTTGAATTTCCTTCATAGGCTAACATTGACTGGTTTCACTTGGAAATTCTTCTAAGTGTGGAGTTTTGGAACTTTAAAATATTCCTCTAAAATCAGCCGAAATACGAATTCCGATTTACTCACCTGTTATCAGGAGAGACCTCAGTGCTGTATCTTTCAGCCCAGTACTGGTCCTGAAAAGTAATTTTAACCGTACTTACCAGTAACTTGAATTTCCTTCCATAGGCTAACATTGACTGGTTTCACTTGGAAATTCTTCTAAGTGTGGAGTTTTGGAACTTTAAAATATTCCTCTAAAATCAGCCGAAATACGAATTCCGATTTACTCACCTGTTATCAGGAGAGACCTCAGTGCTGCATCTTTCAGCCCAGTACTGATCCTCAAAAGTAATTTTAACCGTACTTACCAGTAACTTGAATTTCCTTCCATAGGATATCATTGCCTGCTTTTTGCTGAAAAAGTTTCTAAGTGTTGATTTTTGAAACATACAAATATTCCTCTAAAATCAGCCGAAATCCGAATTCTGATTTACTCACCTGTTATCAGGAGAGACCTCAGTGCTGCATCTTTCAGCCCAGTACTGGTCCTGAAAAGTAATTTTAACCGTACTTACCGGTAACTTGAATTTCCTTCATAGGCTAACATTGACTGGTTTCACTTGGAAATTCTTCTAAGTGTGGAGTTTTGGAACTTTATAATATTCCTCTAAAATCAACCAAAGTACGAATTCCAATGAGTGTCTATATAGGAGTAAGAGTGCATATGATAGTCCTGTACTGAGTGACCATAAGTATGAGTGACTGTACGGGTGAGTGAGTGGATGTGTGTGTGTAGACCTAAGAATCAGTGAGTGGGTATGTAGTTATTGGTGTTGGAGTGTCTATGGTTTTGCGAATGGCAGTCTGTAATTTAGATTGGGTGTATCAAAGGTTATATTAGGGTGTGAAGAGCTGCATCAGATTATCACGTGGATGATGTCATCAGTGATGTCATTTGAGATGTCATCATTGATGTCACTGACCATGTCATGAGTGTTGTAATATGTGACGTCATCAGCAGTGCATTGCGGGGGCGCGAGTTATAGTTAGCTGAACTAACTATAACGGGGGAATTTCACGGGTTTTGTACGAGTAAAATGTCCAACTAACTATAACTGTCCCTAAAACCTATGGTTTTTTCAGTGAATTTCAAAGGTTTTTTAAATGCTAATTTCTAACTATAACATATCTGAAACCTATGGTTTTTTCAGTGATATATATATATATCAGCATTTGTAAAGCGCACACTACCTCCGGAGAGGTGTCCCGGCGCTGGGGGCCGTCGGGAAGATTAAGCGAGCTATTGCCCAGAGTCACAAGGTGCTGGGCTAACCTGCCGCCGGCACCGGGGATCGAACCGTGAGCCCCGTGTTCCGGGGTCAGCCGCCCAGGCCGCTGCACCACACCACTTCCACATGCCCATGTACCACAGGTGCCAGAAGCAGCGTCATGTGTACAGATTTGGCCACACATGGCCAAGTACAGTCTCCTGTGTCTCCATGCTTTTCAGTAATCTCAAGCACCACCATCATATTCAGGCACAGCACATACTCACATGCACTAATCTGTCCAGAGCGTTGCGCAAAAGTTACACTATCATCTGAAAAAAAGGAAAGTAGCGACTCTGTTAACAAGATTTCAGAAGGTTATAACAAACCTTCTCAGACATACAAAAAAAAGGTTGATAAGAATGATATGAAAAAAAATGATAATTCCTTTAAAAATAAGCAGCAACATTATTTTTGTTACCGCTGTAGTAGCACTTCACATTCTGCGCAGTATTACAAGTGCCCAGCACGTTCTGCCAAATGTTTAGAATGCGGATTGATTGGTCATTTTGCCAAAGCCTGCAGGCGTAAAACATACAAGAATAATAAAAAAGTTGCATGTGTGAGAGAGAGTGATAGTGAGGAATCTTCCTCAGATGATAGCGACAATAATGTCAAAGTAAAGTGTGAAAAAAAAAAGGAAAGTTGTCCTGAAAATCTCAGGTGAGATGGGCGACAGTAAACCTTTGTGTTGGGTTTCCTTTGGGGGTGTGTCCTTACAGGTCGCAGCAGATACTGGCTCGCCTTATACAATCATTGCCGAGAATGTGTGGGCACACCATTTTTGTTCCACCATTGGAAACCATTTGGAATCACCGGATATCAATCCGGAAAGCTACACTGGTGAGAAAATTGACATCATTGGTTTCAGACAATTGGTTTTCAGATTCAAAGGCAGATCTGCCTTGTGCAAATTATATGTAGCCAAGGATGGACCATCCGTACTTGGATGGAAAGATCAACGCAAATTGAATATTATTTTGAATCCCAATAGTCCTGAACAAGTCTTAGTAGCCTGTGAATCTGAAGACACTAAGAAATGGGTGTTGGAAGAATTTCCTAATGCTTTCAACGGCAAAGTGGGAAAGTTAAAAGGTTTTTCCCATTATATTAAATTGAAACAAAGTGCTATCCCCAAAATTCACAAAACACGGAATATTCCATTTATTGTGCGAGACGAAGTAAAGCATGAATTGGATAAACTTTTAGGTTCACATATCATTGAACCTATAGAATCATCCGAATGGATATCTCCGTTGGTCGTCGCGAGACGTGCCAACGGCAAAGTTCGATTATGTGTGGACTTAAGAGGGTTGAACAACAGTATTATTGTTGATCAATTCCCGTTACCTCGCATTGATGAAATGTTATCTTTAACCAGGGATGCAAAGTGGTTTTCCATATTAGATTTGTCATCGGCGTATCACCAAATCATGTTAGATCCTGATTGCAAACACTTGCCAGCTTTTTGTACTCCTTTTGGTTGTTTCCAATTCCGCAGAATGCCGTTTGGATTGGCATCAGCGGCAGCTGTGTTCCAAAGACTCATGACACAGTTATTTGGTGACATCCAAGATGTAGTATTTTTTCAGGATGATATATTAATCATGGGTAAATCAAAAAAACACCATGATGAGATTTTAAGGAAAGTTCTACAAGTGCTTGACAAAAAGGGTCTAACTGGCGAGATTAACAAATGCAAATTTGCAGAATCCAGTGTAACTTATTTGGGTCACGTGATATGTCGAGATGGCATTAAACCTAAAGTCAAACTCATTGAGGCAATATCCAAAGCTCCCCCACCATGTAATAAAGATGAACTTCGCTCATTTTTAGGTTTAGCGGAATATTATTCAAAGTTTGTGGAAAAGTTTGCGGACAAAACACATGATATGCGTTCCCTACTTAAGAATAAGAGTAAATTTGAGTGGTCAGACGAATGTCAGTCTTCTTTTCTAAGTATTAAATCTGCTATTGTTAAAGCTCCCACACTAAAAGGATTTAACCCTTCTGCTTCTACTTTCATAACTACAGATGCCAGTGGGAAGGGTTTGGGTGCAGTTCTTACCCAAAGCAATGAGAAGGGGAGTGAGTTTGTCATAGCCTTTGCTTCTAGATCTTTATCTCCCACTGAGGAGAAATACTCGGTTATAGAAAGGAGACCTTAGCGTGTGTGTGGGCTCTTGAGCACTTTAGGAAGTTCATTTGGGGAAGAGAATTCACTTTGAGAACGGATCATAAACCGTTGACCAAAGTATTAACAACAGAAGGATTATCAAGAGCCTCAGCCAGAATCGCCAGACTTTCCATGCGATTACAAGATTTTATTTACATTGTGCAGTACGTTCCTGGCAGAATGAATGTCACTGCTGATTTTCTAAGTAGAATGTCATTACCCCTTACTGAAATTGATTCCAGTCCTTGGAATGATGTATGCGTAGCTGGTATTTTTGTGGATGAAAAGTGTCAGGGATTGCAAGAAAAAGAATGGATTGAGGCTCAAGCGAAAGACACTAATTTAGAAAAAGTAATGGATTGTGTAGAACATGGCTGGGAAAGATGTAACAAACCTGATCTTGATGGCGAACTCAAAGCATTTTGGGAAGTAAGAAATGAGTTAGGCATTGAAGGTATATTTTTAACAAGAGGAGAAAAAATCATTCCACCTTCTGCTTTAAGAAACAAAATAATTACTCTGTGTCATGAAGGTCATCCAGGTATTGCCCGTACCAAAAGGAGTATTAAGTCACTATATTGGTGGCCCAAAGTTGACATTGAAACAGAACGTTTTGTTAGATCTTGTGTGGAGTGTATGTCAGCTGATAAGTCTCAGAAAACCTTGAATCCTCCATTAAGTTCTTTAGCTTGTCCCGATTTACCGTGGGAAGATGTAGCTTTAGATATAATGGGGCCTGTTTTATGGACTGATGGATCTCAAAGATATATCATCGTTTTAATGGATCTGTTTTCAAAATGGCTTGAACTTGAAATAGTTACTAAAGTAGACACTTGTTCAGTTATCAAATTCTTTGAAAATATTTTCTTGAGAGAAGGTTTTCCAAAATCCTTACTTACGGACAATGGTGTTCAGTTTAAATCTTTAGAAATGAGAATGTTTATGGAATATGCGGGTATTGAGCAAAGGTTCACTGCACTATACCATCCTAGGGGAAATGCTGTTGTTGAAAGGATAAACAGAGTTATTAAAGGGATTTTACAACTAGCCATGAGGAATAAGAAAGATCTAAAAGTGGAATTAATGAAAATGGTGTGGAGTCATAGAGTCACTGTACATGATTCTATTGGTAATAGTCCTTTGCCATTATGAGAGGCAGGGTTCCCCATTCCAAAGTAAATCCAGGTTGGATGAACAAAGGTTGTAAAATTGATTGGTACGTCAGTGACGTTAAAGAATGCATGATTAAATCCCAACAGAAGAACAAAATATATTTTGACAGTAAATATGGAGTCAAGGACGTCAGGATTCAGATAGGACAGTGGGTAAAAGTGAAATCCAGTAGAAAAGTTGTGAAGGGAGGAAATAGATATAGCGAACCAAAAAAAATTGTCAAAGTAAATAAAAACACCGTGCAACTAGAGGATGGATCTATTTACCATATGAGCAAATTAGCCATAGTAAAAACTTGTGATGTTAAGGAAAAAACTCAGGGTACTAAGGCTGACTCTCAAATTGACAAGTACTGGTGGATTACCATTGACCACGCGAACACTGTTAATGTACCTGTCCCTTATGAAGAAGTACCTGTATCCTCAGACATTGAATCCAATCATACATTGGATTCATGTGAGGAAAGTACAATTTCCAACTTACCAGCAAACCAAAGTTCTTCTTCTTGCCATGACAAAGTTAGCGGTTTTGGCAGGAAAATTATTAAACCAAAAAACTTGAAGATTATGTTTGTACCACTTATATTTGATTTTATTTTTCTTTTTTTTTTTCTCCTCATTGTTTTGTTTTCTATATAAAAGGAGAGGATAAGAGTGTTGTTGAAATAAAGAGGAGGGATGTGTAGTGATGTGTCTTTAATAGATCTTAGAGTTAGGAATGTTCATGTTGATTCTGTATTCCAAATGTGTAATGTAGAATGATTACTGGCAGATGCGGTGTAGCTGTGGACGTGCTAACACCTACATGCCTGTGCTGTCCCGAGGTTGCCAATAAAGCTTTAAGGAATACCATTTACATTGAACGCGTATTCATTACAAGTGACATTTCAAGAACTATGTGTGACACTTTCTCGTGCGCAAAATCAAGTAACAAAGACTAGGGAAACACATAAATATATGAAATGACACCCATTTGAGCAAGGTAGCTCTAAGATCTTGCCCTAAGAATACATTGCCCTACATAGAATATGGAAACCTCAGTGTTATAAGCGTGGTCGGTCTCTTCACTTATGAGTATTGTGTAATCCTTGTCAAATCAGCCGATCTTCATGTACTCCGCTCCGTTACCAACAAAATAGGATTGCATGGAAACCTGTGCATGTCCGTATTAGATGCTGTGTAAAAAACATATTAGATGCTGTGTAAAAAACATATTAGATGCTGTGTAAAAACCAAACAGCCACCTTCGCTTAGTCATTATTATTATTTCTGAAACGCTCATCTTTCTAGAGCCGCATGAAAAAATTTCAAAGGGGCTACTGGGGAAACTTGTTTTCTAAGACTGGCTATCTCACCAGATGCCAAGATCTGTTTTCAGTGAGCTATTTCATGACTGACCTGTGTTTGTGTTTTGCCTCAGTTCAAAAGAGTGTAAAAACAGCCCTGGGCAGAAAAACTTCACCTAATTATACGACCGGCAATGCAGGCAGCAGATCGCGTGCTGCCACTAAAAAGCTAATTTAATTAACACACTCGGCTGCACTCACTAAGTTGCGAGGCCGCAAGCCACGGCAATGGACCTGGCCGCTGCAACGTCACCGCGGCAAAATCAAACTGAATATCGTCGCCCATGTGCGAAATCACGAAAATAATTACGTCAATGATATAAACAATTTCAAACACAAATGAATGAAACATTATTTCTTAACATTTCTTGAAGTTTTTGCTCACCTCATAGCCTGTAGGGAAAAAACAACACAAAAGATTAATGTATTCCGTATTCACCTGACGAGTCCTAGGTAAAACAAAGACACTTGAAAAGAGTCTTCCTAGTTTACCACCTTTCCAAGTTCTATCCATCGATCTACTGTTTTCTTGTTCTGTTATATTTCAGAGTTTGCTCCTTGTTCTTTGACATGTAAAGCACTCATCTTGTTTGTTAAGTGCCTCTGTCTCTGGGTTAAGTAGTGCAATTTAAAAATACAAAATAAATAAGAAAGGAAAAATAAGCTACAAACTATTAAAAAGCCATTTAAATTATTTCCAAGGGGAAAACATCTAGCAGAAAACGTAGTTAAGCAGGCAGCAGCCTCTTCAAATAGGATTTATTCGGCCATTTCAAGCACCATGTTGCATCAAAATTCCACCTTGCAGAGCAGGGACAGTTTCTATCAGATGATTTTGATATGCACCATTTAATTTTAAACATGCCAACTTGCAGCGGAGGCGAGTTCTTTTTATACATTTAATTAACTACAAAAACATGGCAAATGATTAAACAAAAAACAAAGCCACATTGATTGCATGCAGGGGCGTAGCTTTCATTGGGGCAGCAAGTGCAGAGGCACTGGGGCCCTGAGGCCCGAGGGGCTCACTGAACCCCAATTTTTCTGTATTTCACTGTTCAAACCACGGTCAGGGGAGCACATTTCATTACAGAAAGCATTTCGGGGGATATTATCAAGCGGCAGCGAAAATTATCGTTGGCCGCGCTTAGCGTGAGAATTGTTATCGCCGGCTATCGCTGGAAATTATCGCCATGCTAGCGCTGTATTAACAACGCTTAGCGCAATGGCGATAATTATTCCAGCGATAGCGGTGTTTTCCATGGAACATCGCTGGTTTTCCAGCAATGTTCCATGGAAAACAGCGCTATCCTTGAGGATAGTGCCTGTGGTCTTAGCCACACAATCCACCCCCCATGTTAGGTATGCCTTAGTCTGGAATTTAACAGACGTTAAATTCCAGCGTTAAGGCATAGTTAACGCGATTTCAGATATCGCTAACCCTCGTTGATAATATCGCGAAGCTGGGTTAGCGATATTTTCACATGCGGTTTTGTCAGGCACGCCCCCCTTGCATCTCATTAGCGATGCGATGCGAGGCGTGCTGACAACGGGCGCTAAGGCAAGGAAACACGCGCTAGCGTGTCCTTGTCAATAAAGCAATAATATTACCGCCGCTTTTCGCCCGAAAACGCACGCTAAAGCTGCGATAATCTTATCGCAGCCACTTGATAATATGCCCGTAAATTCCTTGTCTTAGGGACCATGACACACTGGCTACGCCACAGATTGCAGACTTAGGTAGGTGATAGTAGGATGTAAGGACGTAAACCATGAAGCACTCTAGTTTTCACCAGACGGCACCGGACTGTTTCACGGTCCATTCTTAAAGTGAAAAGCCAATGACCAAGCCCAAATAACTTGAGATGACAGAATATACATTTTTACAGCTGATAGCTGTTAAGCAAGTCTAGCAACACAAACCGAAATCAGAAAAACAGGAAAATAAAAGCAATGGCACAGTAACAGCTCTGGCTTATTAGAGTAATGTTATTTTCTGGAAGTGCTGCAACGATAAATGCAAGAATTACCTAGCCTGGTGCAAGATCGGATGCATTAGTGAGCCTAGTAAAGGGTGGCCCCTCACAGTGCATGCACCACTTAACCTATTAAGAAGCATCAGTAGCTGCACACTGCACACGGATCCTACATGCTGGGACATAGTAGGTGACTGTCACGGAGTGCAGTGTATCTTCCAATGTCATGTGAGATAGAATGCTCACAAACAATGGTCAGGTCTTGTGAGCACTGCACCCGCCCACCCCACCTGAAAGTAGCGCTGCCAAACTTAACACATCTCTGACACACAGTATGTACTGTCCGAAGGGGTGGGAGGTCTACTTACTTGTTGTTCACTACCTGCGCCGACCGGAACTTGTCCCAGGCTCCTCCTCAACCATGGCAATCAATGAGTGAAACAGTCTGTCCAGGCAGCCTCTGACCATGTGGGACTCGACCGACCAGACTGTGGTAGCAGGCAGTGCAGACCACTCATCTACTAATGAATTGTAATTACACTGTCGAAGTGAGCACGCCTTCTCTGGCGACGAGGGACCTCACTTCCTGCAGTGTGCAGGAGGACCGCGTGAGGTCACATCCGGATAATGGGCAGGCCCCGGCGCCCTGGTGAGTGTGGGCTGTGTGTCAGTTTCACAGCCTGCCGCGCGGCGCCGCGGGCGGGGCCGGGAATATTAATTAAGGCTGCCTGGCAGGCGCGGCTGAGGCCGCAAATTGTAACAAATGTAGCTAGCAGCACTGCAGCACTCTGACTTCCAGCCAGAGCTGCGATCCTTAACTGTTTATGAGCCAGAGAGCGCTCAGCGGCCTGGCGGCAAGTGACTCTGCTGGGAGCAGCAGAGCGGCAGCGTGCTAGTAGTAGCACCGAAGACAGTGGCATTAAAATGCGTGACAAAGCATTTTAGTGCGGTGATGCGGAACACCACACTGAAATGCGTTAGTGTCACACATGATGCGTGATACTTGGCAGGACTGTCACCCAATTGCATTATTCAGATCTCCAGTAGGGTCAAGTAAAGTTGGTGTACAAAATGCATCCATGCATGGAAGTTTAATGTAATAAATGGGCTGCAATGTTCATTTACACCATCTAAGTATAAGATTAAAGTGTATGTATCCAGAGAACCCAATTGTGTATTGTTTGGCCAGCAGTTCAAACCACTACAGTGACATGTGGCAAGGAAAACGGCTTTGGATGTAGAAAACCTTTTAGATATTTGCAAAGTAACCCCTCAGCGCACCATATTTGCTGAAAGTAGTAGATGCTTAATGTTTAGAAGTGGCATATATACGAAATAATAAAGAAACGTGTCACCACAGTGAAAAATTTCTAAAAGATGTTTGTCACTGTGTAGTCCGAGCTAAATTTACCCTAAGCAGGCCTAGTTATAAAAAAAAGGCTATTTTTGTAATTTTGCTTAGCGAAAAAAGAATAAACTTAATTCAAATTTATTTTCACTTTTTTTCAAAAACATAATTACTAGGTGAAAGTAGATATTTGATAAATACATGGATTTTTTTTAAAGCCTATTTTTTATTACCTGAAAGTAAACTGGAATTAAAACCAGTTTGGCTGACAACCTGGACACCAGTGTCTGTTATTAGCATCCCAGATTAGCTGTGCATGACTGGCCTTCTGCAGGAGAAGGAAGGCTCCTAGGTAATACAGGACACGTTCCCTTGACGAATGTGCGACTGGGGGGAGATGTCACCTACCCACTCCCATGAGGTTATTTTTCCTTAACTGTATGGAAACACCTATGATTAGTCCCCCAAACAAGCGTGTGTATGTGCCTGCGTGCCTGTGTGTGTGTGTGTGTCTGTATGTTGTTTTCATCACAGTTCCCCCTACACTTTAGCAATTGTTTTCATCACAGTTCCTGTAGGAAGGTAGGATCCTTCTGCATGTGTACCCCCACTTTTTGCCTGGTGCTTAGCTGGTTTATGACTAGTCTGACTGGGATCCTGCTAATCAGGACCCCAGTCTACCTGTTTTCTCCCTAAACTGTTATGCTATGTACTTAGTTACATCCCAGATTGGATACTGGGGTACCCTTGTCAGTCCCTAGTATATGGTACCCTTGTACCCAGGGCATAGGTATCCCAGAGGTCCCCCATGGCTGCAGCATGTATTATGCCACCCATGAGAGACCATTCAAAATGGACCTACAGGCCTGTGTAAGTCGGTGCATGCACCACTTACTTAAGATATAGGTTTACTATATCTAAGGGTCACTGCACTTAAAACCTATAAGTCATCCCTATAGCAGGCCTTTACAATCATGACGGCAGGGTGCTTGGTTCTAAGTGAGAGGGTGCCCCCTGCATGAGCAGGACACCCTTGCAGCCTATGGAGTCCATTCTCCCGGGTTGTCAGTGAAGCAGCCATATACTAATATAGAGGGGCATTACGCGACCGCGTGATGAGCATCTTGAAAACGGCTGCAACAAACCCTATCGTGTTTGGTGTCAAACATGTTGGAATCATTCCCCCACACCGGTAACCCGTGTGGTAGGTATGATTCCACCCACCATGAGTGCCCGCTGTGGGGCTCTCTGTGTTCCCGGTACCAGCCTTCTAGTCCCGGACAGCACAAAATGGTTGCTGCCGACCAGAGACACATTACTGCTCTCCTGCTGCTGAGCCAAGCTGTCACAGGAAGGTGTGACCACCTCTCAGACAGGATGTAGTGTATTAGGGCTGGGTGGGTGCGCTTGCCAGCGCCTGAAAACCTGCAGGAGGGGGACATTTTGTGTCCCTGTGCATAGTCCAGTTCAAACCAGTCCTGGGAACCATTGGCTCCCGCTCTGGCACGAAACTGGACAAAGGACATGGAAGTAACCTCCCCCCTGTCCAGACCCTCCCCTGGGAGGGTACCCTGAATCTTTCCAACCCTCTCCCGTGGGTACTTAAGGGCTTACCTGGTTGTAGGACCTTAGATTCGTTGTGGACAAGATTCAGAATTGAAACCACTGCACTTCGACCGTCTGGGCACTCTGGACTTCGCTGGACTTCGCTTGGGCCTGACTTCATCTCCCTTTCAGTCTGCTGCATCTTCTGTGCCTGTGCATCCTCCAGGAACCTTCCAAGGCCTGTGAAGCATCAAGGACAAATGAAGTAATCTCCCTTGGAGTGAAGTAGTCACTCCACTGCATTCGCAGGCACCGCAACAAAGACTACCAGTCGGCAGATCCCGAGCTCCTCCGGACTCTGTGGGCTCTGCAACTCAGGTGGTGGTTTTCCTCAGCCCACGAGGCCTGCTCTTCCCTCTGACCAAGTTTGAGGCCAGCAGCTTGAGTGGGGGTTGCAATAACTGAACCCCGGTACTGCATCACCTTTGCAGTTGCAAAGGCTTTTTGACATCTTTGCTAGAAGATCTCCGGGCTCCAAGTAGCCCCAACCCCGAGCATCTCCTGTGACCAGAATCTTTGGCCACACTGCATCGTGTGCATCGTGGCCTGTCTCTTTTGGTGAGCTGCTCGAGGTCCTCTTGTGACTCCTGTGCCATTGGCCTGTGGGTCCATTTGAGGGTCACCTTTGATTTCCTTGGGCTCCCCAGATTGCTCGGGGCCTGCCCTGACTCCCCTGCTTGTGGTGAGCCACTTAGGAAATAAAGTCTCAACTGGGCAAGGTTAGCCTTATCTCCGTTTGTTTGGGGGGGGGATTATGTAGGAAGGTAGGATCCTTCTGCATGTGTACCCCCACTTTTTGCCTGGTGCTAAGCTGGTTTTTGACTAGTCTGACTGGGATCCTGCTAATCAGGACCCCGGTCTACCTGCTTTCTCCCTAAACTGTTATACTATGCACTTGGGTACATCCCAGATTGGATACTGAGGTTCCCTTATCGGTCCCTAGTATATGGTACCCATGTACCCAGGGCATAGGTACCCCAGAGGTCTCCCATGGGCTGCAGCATGTATTATGCCACCCATGAGAAACCATTCAAAATGGACCTACAGGCCTGCCATTGCAGCCTATGTAAGTCGGTGCATGCACCACTAACTTAAAATATAGGTCTACTATATCTAAGGGTCACTGCACTTAAAACCTATAAGTCACCCCTATTGCAGGCCTTTACAATCCTTAGGGCAAGGTGCTTGGTTCTAAGTGAGAGGGTGCCCCTGCACGAGCAGGACACCCCTGCAGCCTACAGAGTCCATTCTCCCAGGTTGTCAGTGAAGCAGCCATATACTAATATAGAGGGGCATTACACGACCACGTGATGACCATCTCGAAACCGGCTGCAACAAACTCTATCGTGTTTGGTGTCAAACATGTTGGAATCATACCCCCACACCGGTAACCGGTGTGGGGGGTATGATTCCACCCCTCAGAACCGAGCTTCGTGGGGTCCCTGGTGGTCCCGGTACCAGCCTTCTAGTCCCGGACAGCACAAAATGGTTGCTGCCGACCAGAGACACATTTCTGCCCTCCTGCTGCTGAGCCAAGCTCAAGCAGGGGAAGGCAGAACAATTGGTATCCTGTCACAGGGAGGTGTGACCACCTCCCAGACAGGATTTAGTGTATTGGGGCTGGGTGGGTGCGCATGCCAGTGCCTGAAAACCTGCCGGAGGGGCACATTTGGTGTCACTGTGCATAGCCCAATTCAAACCTGTCCTGGGAGCCGTTGGCTCCCGCTCTGGCACAATTACTGGACAAAGGACATGGGAGTAACCTCCCCCCTGTCAGGTCCCCTGAATCTTGCCAACCCTCTCCATGGGTACTTAAGGGCTTACCTGGTTGTAGGACCTTATATTCGTTGTGGACAAGATTCAGAATTGAAACCACTGCACCTCGACCGTCTGGGCACTCTGGACTTCGCTGGACTTCGTTTGGGCCTGACTTCAGCTCCCTTCCAGTCTGCTGCATCGTCTGTGCCTGTGCATCCCCCAGGAACCTTCCAAGGCCTGTGAAGCATCAAGGACAACTGAAGTAATCTCCTTTGGAGTGAACGAGTCACTCCCCTGCATTAGCAGGCACCACGACAAAGACGACCGGTCTGCAGATCCCGAGCTCCTCCGGACTCCGTGGGCTCTGCAACTCAGGTGGTAGTTTTCCTCAGCCCCAAGGCCTGCTCTCCCCTCTGACCAAGTTTGAGGCCAGCAGCTCGAGTGGGGGTTTCAATAACCAAACCCCTGGGTACCTCGCCACCTTTGCATTTGCAAAGTCTTGTTGATATCTTTGCAAGAAGATCTCTGGGCTCCAAGTAGCCCCAACCCCGAGCACCTCCTGTGACCAGAATCTTCAGCCACACCGCATCGTGTGCATCATGGCCTGCCTCTTTTGATGAGCTGCTCGAAGTCCTCTCGGGGCTCCTGTGCCATTGGCCTGTGGGTCCATTTGAGAGTCACCTTTGATTTACTTGGACTCCCCTGATTGCTCGGGGCCTGCAGTGACTCCCCTGCTTGTGGTGAGTCTCCTGGACCTTGCTCGTCCAAACCGTACACCTTTCTTGACTTCCCGCGTGGGTTTCTTTTGCCAAGGCTTGTTGGTGCTTCCGCCGGACACCGACCCCTCAGCTCTCGACATTCTTCATGGGACAGCTTGTATTCGGCTCCTGGTTGTCCTCCGCATCACCTGGTCCCTACAGCGGTAGAGTCATGGTCATCGACATCCATCCTGAAGCACCCGACATCGGTGGGCATTCGTCTACCGAGCCCTTGGTCACTCCCCAGTGACCCAGACTCTGTCGACTCTGCTTTCAGGTACTCTCCATCAAGAATCCACGTTTGGATTTCTCCAGACACTTTCTCCTCTTCCAGCAGCTGCACTTTCCTGAAGTCCTCCATTGGGTTCGACAGCGGTTTCGGACGCCACTTCACACCTATGCACTCGGCTTCCCTGGGATAGGTAACTTGGGTACCATGGTATCCATGGGTGGGGTGCTCTCCAACATTCTGTCTTCCACGAGGTTTCTTCAGAGTCCACTGGGAAGGGTTGTTAATCTCAAAACTTCCAACCGCGACTTGCACATAGACTTGTACGGAGCATGCGGTTGTGTTCATACACTGCACATGCACTCTGTGGGGTCCCTGTCTACTCACCTTGGGTGGTTCCTTAGGGTCCCAGTAATTCTACATCCTCTCGACATTGTCCTGACTTGAGTCGTGGTTCTTATACCACTTTCTTAGTATATGGTTTGGTCCCCCCCGGGGCCCGCTGTGTACTAGTGCTATTTACTGTGATTTCTTTTCTAAAGTATTGTGTGCTTTGTGTCTATCTCCGTGTGGGAGATACTGTAACCTACTAGGTAGTGTTATATAATAAATACATATTTTTATAACTACTGTGTGGTTCTCTTTTCATTTAATCTAACCCTGGGCGGGTAACTCCGCTCCGCCAGCGGAGTTTGCGGAGATTTGCCTACTCCGCGCTCCGTGGCGAACGTGGAGTAGGAAAAAAGTCTGCCTCCGTGGCGGAGCGGAGTTAGCCGCTCCCTCCCCCCTCCCAAATGCTGTAAAAGGATAAAAAAAGGCACTTACCTGTGTTTCTGCCGCCTCCCCTGCCTGTCCGCTCTCCTTCCTGCTCCTCCTCTTGCATCCTCCATTGAAAAAAACACTACGTTGTACGTCTTGCGAGTGCGCATGCGCTCTCGCAAGACGTCCAATGTAGTGTTTTTTTCAATGGAGAAGGAGTCAGGAGGACGCGAGGCGGCGAAGAGCAGGGAGGAGAACGCGGCCAGGCAGGGGAGGCGGCAGAAACACAGGTAAGTGCCTTCTTTTTATAATTTTAAAGCATTTGGGAGGGGGGAGGGAGCGGAGCGATGCGTAGCTCCATGGAGTTTTTTTCAAACTCCATGGAGCTACGCATAGAGGGCCTACGCCAGCTCCGCCCACCCTTAATTTAATCTATACTATAAGACTGCATTCTGGTAAAACAAGCTGCTTTACACTCCTTCAAGACTAAGCCTGAAGGCTGCTCTCCACAGCTAGCCCTTGGATAGCTTTGTAAGGTTGTCTGAGACCTCTTAAATCACCAAAAGGGTTGTCTGGACTGGTGCAAGGTGCCCACTTACATTAGTGGACATCATATACCAGGCCAACTCCTCAAAGTTCCCCCTACACTTTGGCAGTTGTTTAAGGTCAGGTAGGTTGAGCATTGTCATGGCTCAGTTAGTCCGGATGGAGAGCACTGACCCAAAGTGGCCTAATTGATTGGCTGAAACATGCTGGCTAAAGGATCTGGGGAAAATTAAGATCCTTAAAGATCCTTTTTGACGTTTTGTGGCCATACTGGAGGCCCCTTAAAGAAGCAAAATTGGGGTGTATGCTATAGATATGTTTATCATCTTACTTCCATCTATATTGTAGGGATATGGGAAACTTGCGTAATTTGCTGTAGCATATTTATGCAAAATTACCACGGAAATACATGAAATTACGCAAAATGCATCTTGCACTCCCCAAAAAATTATTACCCTAATGTTCTGTTCAGGTAAAATTTCAACTTAAAAATTTAATTTTTAGTTGATTTCCAGTCGCTCATGTTTAAAGCACAGTGGCTTGCATTTAAATTTTTAGTTTTGTGCTATAAAATTACCCAAACGATAAGCTCAGGTAAACAAATCTACCTAAAATGCTGCTTGTGTTCAAAAATTACCCAAACAGTACATCTCATATTCAAATTTCTTTCCAAAATTACTACGCAGTGTTGCATAACAGAGTAATCTTGATAATTTTGCTTAAATTTCATTATGCAAAATTAGCTAAATTATGCCATTCAAGCCAGCATATTTAAAACTTCACCCAGGACTACTATATGGTGAATCCCTGTATATTAAACTAAGAGGGTTGGTTGAGCCCCCTCAGATTATAAAATATGTCAGTGATGAGACGAGGCCCAATGAAAAAGCATGCCACAAATTGTGTATGAAAGTCTTCTTATTCACCAAGAAAAGGCATATGACAGAGATTTTTCCTCTGTAGAATGGTTCATGATATTTAGTGCAAGGTGTTGCTAAACGTATGTAACATGCAATGCAATTACTTCAAGGAGCAAGAAGGCTGAAGTCGTGTAAACACTGACCATTTAGTAGGGATGAAGGTGGGGATGGCAACACAATGGGCTGTCACAACAGTTTCCCCTTTCAAATGGAAATCATCATAAGAGGTGCAATTGATAGAAACCTTCAGCTCCAGAGCCCTTTCATACATCTGTTTGTGTCCAGAGCAGATGAGACAACTGGTTCTACAACTGTTCTGGGGATGTTCCATCATTTCCATAGAGGTCAACCTGAAAGGGGTACCAAGCTCTTGGAAGGGAAAGAAGGCTAGGGCCATCTTGCATGAGGGATTCTGGAAAGGTTTTCAACATGTTAAGAAACTAAATGCTAAAAAAGAAGGTTTGTTTTCTATTGGAAAGTCATCAGGATCTGAGTAATGGAAATTCTCTAATCATTGCCTAATGCATATGATAAGAACTGCACCTCTCCAACACTTCCAAATTCCAGCATCTGACCATGAAAATCATTTTGCTGAAGTGCCTGGTTTTGGCTGTCCAGTTGTGTCCTGTTGTCTTTTCAGAGTACCTTAATTTTTTATACATTCAATTGTAATTTCTGATGATTAGTTGCTGACCCAAACAGGGCCATGGATGGGGATGACCATAGTTTCACAATCGTTGTAATTCACTTTAGCTGTGAATCCTCTGTTTATTATTATACAGGTGATACTTGGTTTTGGACTTGGTTTTTAATTTGCTCATTAGGATTACCATTGGCAAGGTGCTTTAAGATACCTGAAATATGACAGATAGAGGGTTTCTGAGTGTGTCCGTTTACACTTATTGATGTTTTTCCGTGAAAAAAGGGTAAACCAGGTAATATCTGCTCTATATCATGTCTTATAAAAGAAAATCTACCAGAATTGCTCTCGAAGATCATATTAGCAGTTTGGTTGGTGTGGATTTAACTATGTGGGGTGGTCTGGCTAATCGTGCTTTCGAAGAATGTAATGGTTATCTAACCTGTCAAGGGGTATAGGCTGTGTGCAACACAGGATGTTTTATCGAGATATAATAAGGTTGCTGGCATATCCGTGATTTTGGGTGCTGAACATTTTTTGGCCAAAGTCTTGAGTAGAGTGTTTGTGTACTGTATTACCTATGTATGTATGTATGTAAGTACATATGTATGTATGTGTGGATGTATGCATGCATATGTGTCCGTATGTATGTGGTATTTATGTAGTATGCACATAGCCAAAAGGCAGCAGAGTGCTGTACAGAGTGAAAGAGAAGCATAAAGTCAACAAGCAATAGAAAAGGAAGCTGGTTTGTGGATGGCGAATACCTTGTGAAGTAGTGATGATTTTTTTTTTAACAGGTGTGGGATAGTGTCAAGAATGAAGTTGATAGGAAGTCAGAATGCAATTTACTAGCAGTGTAATAATGCAAGTGATAGAACAGGTAACTGGGTTGTGGACAGGTAATGCATTATAATGTAGTATTCTTTAAAGAGCTGCATCTTTAGCTGTTTCCTAAATTGGAGCAACGTAGGACAGGTCCTAATCGATTCAGGGAAGTTGATCAGGATCCTGGTTGCATAGATGGAGAAGCCCTGCTTCCTTATTTTTCAGTTTTGCACTTCTTAGTCTGCAGTCTGACAGTTTTTTGGCTGTTGCTGTGCAGAGAACCAATAGATATGGTGAACATGTCTGCAAGATAAGCAGTGTGGTGCCGTTATGACTTTGTAAATGGTGTAGCTGGTTTAGAAGATGGTGCGGGCCAGCAAAGGGAAACAATGTTGTTCTAGCAGTATATAGATGATGTAATCATATTTCTTCAGACCTAGATCAGAGTGGATGTGCCATGTAGGATGCCCTTGTGGGGTTCCAGTCTGGAAGGCCATGGAGCAGGCGATAGTTCTGAAGTTGCTTTCTATAAGAAGTGGTTTCATTTTCTTTAAAAGAGACAACTGGTACCAGGCCGTCTTTGTGTTTTTTGTTACTGTGTTCCTTGAGTGTGAGATTGGTGTTTAGGGTGACCCCAAGTGACATGGCGTTCTGTGCAAGTTGGGGGTTCAAATTCCTCAAGATTCATGTCAATAAGCCAGGTTTGCACTGTTTTTCATTTGCTGTTCTTGGCATACAACATGAATTATGTTTTGGTTCAGTAGAGTTTCACGTAGGCTCTCAATATACAGGTATGGATAATGCACAGGCCGTGTTTGAAGCACTGTTATGTTTCATCTAGCGGCCCTAATTCTAGACATGTTCATATATGCCCTAATATAGACATGTTCATATATATCCTAATATAGACATAATCGTATATGCCCTATTATGGTCATAAGCGTATGTGCCCTATTATAGTCATGATCTCCTATGTCCTAATATAGGCATGATCTTTCACCTACATTAGTTCCCTACAGTACACAATGAACACTGAGGGTTGAACGTTATCTAGTCTGTGGTTTGAACACTGAAGGGTTTTCCCGAACACAGGCCTACAATGTACTCATAAATTATGCATGAGCATTCACCAACTACATCTCCTGCATATTAAATATGTGCAAAGTTCACCCCTGACGTCTTCCTCATGTCTAACAAAGACCAATACAAACCATACTGAGGGACGAGACACTTTAGGGTATAAATACACCACATCTTGCCACGGTAAGATAGAGGGAACTGAGACTTCCATGCCGACACACTGACCAGAGACGCTGAGGCTCCTGCATGCAGTCGCTCCAGCTGACAGCGGTCTAACACAGCCCTTGCGGGATGTCCAACTCGAGACCAGGACGGGGTCCCACACTTTCTCTCTTCAGGTAATGGGGTTCAACTAAATCCTAGAGGGATTCTTGGCTCTTTGGTTTTTAGACCTACACACATGCTAGGTACACTTAGGTACATCTAGTTAGGCATCGTAGGAGTATGCGCACTTTTATAATGCATTTTATATATTCATGTATGTAACCATTATTATTGCAATATGGTAGAACTGTACTATCCTTTCACTTTTATCGTACTGCTGATAATATATCTCTGTTACTGTCTGCTGGTTGCTGCAGCACATATATTCTACACTAGAATAACAACTGTTCAATAAATACTTATTGAAACGCCCAGACTGTTTATTCTGTGTAACTCTCTGAGACAAACCGAATAAGTAAGCACGAGTGACTGAGCGAAAGTAGTACATTGTTTCCACGATTCTGAGGGATCAGGGTTGTCATGATCTAAGGTTGCCAGAAACTAATCTCTCCCCGAAAAGAGGAGATTCTAGTGGCACTGTGAGCTAGCTAATGCAAAACAGGCTAACATACGCGGTGGGGGTGCACAGAGCCAGTCTGCCACCAAACTCGCAGTTTATGTTATCCAAATGCGCAGGTCCTGCATGGGTGCTATAGGAACTACACGACATGGCGCCCCCAACGTTGGTTGGGTACTTATTTAACAGTAGAATCTGAGTAGTTCAGTCGTGCTATTCTCAGAGAACCTACTCACAAAACCCCAGAGACGTCTGGAGTGGGTGGGCACAAAATCCGTCGCAGCTGAGTAGTACGAAAATACTATTTATTGGCTGTTGGTTATTCAAGCTTGAAAGGACATAGTGTTCCTAAAATTGTGCCTAAAACCTTATCATAGTTTCTTTGAAACATTAGTCTGTGTTCTATACACTATGACTACCGCGGTCTTAGATCCACTACGAATGCCACTTCCCATGTCAGACGAGGAAGAAGATCCTGCGGATGCAATACATATTGCACCAAAATTCAGAAGGACAGTCACCCTAAGACTATTAGAAAATAGTTTACAAGCTAGGGGTGGCATGGTAGTCTTCGTGATTGAGGCACACGAATCAAACAAAACAGAGGTATTCTATTCATGGGTTACACTCCCAGCAGCAAATGCAGTAACAAATACATTTCACTACTATATAGAAGGAGATGCACCACGGGAATATTGTCCGTTTGAGGACATAGAGATTCCACTCACTTACCAGGAACATTATTACTTCTTTAATGGCGCCCTACCCCACGTACAAGGAAGAGCAAGGTTAGGCCCACTCGGAGGAGAAGGAGCCACATGGCCAATATTAGCGGCCTACACACCACATCCTGACATTGCCGCAATGCCACCAGGAGACTTACTCGTACAACACACAGATTTAATTAAAATCTACAGAAACCTGACACAATTTGTCATGAGGACTTTAACAATCCAACCTGCACTAGGTGCAGCAAATAATACTCCAGCTCAGGGTATAGGAAATAAAATTACTCCTCAAACATTACACGCGGTAATGGGCAAAATGCCCGCAAAACGCGAACAAATACCATTCTGGATAGCTCAGAAAATAACTCAGCTTGAGGCGGTATTCCCGAATACTACCACCTGTGATAAACACAGAATACTAACAATCTGCTTGCCCATGGGGATCACACCACAAATAGAGGACTGCACTTCTTGGGGTACAGTCTTTGCTGCCATATATACCAGAACGCATGGTATCCCGTCATTAGCAGTAGTACCTGATGTATTGAGACAGATACAAAATGAGTACGGAGCAGAGCCTGCCCTTAACTTAGGGATGAAGTTACTAGGTAACTACGAACAGGTATCAGCCATAATAATAGCTAACATTAAGGGGGAAGCAGCTTCATTGGCGATCTTCCAACGCCTAAGGGAGTTCAGTCCAGTAGATCAACAACACGAACTACCCAAAATAATTGAAACTGCATATGCAGAACTAGGCAGAGACAGCTTAGGTGGGAAAGCATTAAAACCACAACTGGTGGGCAGTTCTGAAAAGGACACTACGAAGCAGACACCTACTTCTTCTACAAAGAAGTGGGAAAATAAAAAGCAACAAAAGTCTAAAGACAGCAGATCTCAATCCCGAGGCAGGTCTCCTCAACAGGAGCCATCTGAAAGGAGGTATAACCTCAGGAATAGGGATAATATTAGGAAACCTGACAGGTATCAGGATACTGATACACGTTCCTTTCAGGGTTCATCAAAAAAACTCCGAGAGGGAAGGACGGTCAGAACAAAGACAAGAGGAGCGTACAAAGTCCAGAGACACGCAACGCGCTGCAGACTACGCACCTAAAAAAGAAGATAAACAAAAATCAACACCTCAGTTCAAAAGGTCTTAAGATCAGACATGCCCAGAATTCTGAGGACACAGCTTCTGAACGGGGAATTGACTCTGGCGATGCTAGACAGCGCGGCAGAAGTAACAATAGCTCGCCAGAACCTGAAGGAATTTCTGGTTACAGCGGAGTTGAGTGAGTATATCACAGTGGAAACACGTGATACTCGGGTAAGCGTCCCATATAAGTTACATGAAATAACACTCCGGATGGAGGGGGACAAACCCAGAAAAATGAAAGGTCTCTTTTGGAAAAATCTGTCATCAGGTTATGACATTCTATTAGCAGAACAAGACTGGCTGCCAGCATTTGTCATGGAGTGCCCCAGGGGAGAAGAGATAATTTTTCCAGCCTTTTCCGACCTCGTTCCCATACATTTAAAACATGCATATGCGCAGGAGTGGGCAGTTGCCCTAGCTCCAGCATTGTGCAAAAATCATGCTTGTTGGGATGAGGATTCAACCCACCACGTGATCCCGTTAAAAGTTTCACCAAATTCTCAAAGGCAATACCCTATAAAGCAGGTAGCTAAAAAAAAAGTCAGGGAGATCCTAGATCATCTAGAATACCAGGGGGTGATTGAAAATTGCACTTCACCTATGAACAATCCTTTGTTTCCCGTAATGAAACCTGACAACACATATCGTATAGTTTTGGATTACAAACATTTAAACACTTGCACGAAGACATTTGCAGTTCAAAATGCACACAGTGCCGCATTAATGAATAACATTGTGCAGAAAAAATACAAAACTACACTTGATATCTTAAATGGATTTTTCTGCCAAAATATAGCACCTGAAAGCAGGTATTTGACCGCATTCTCAGCGCTAGGGTCCCAACGGCAATTTTGTCGACTCCCCCAAGGGTATAAGAATAGCCCGGGGTTGTTTTCAGCAAGGGTAACAGAGTTACTCCAAAATTTGGATGAAGAAGCATTGTCCTATGTGGATGATATTTATCAAACAGACGATGACTTACCAAGGCACTTGACCAGGGTGAGCACCATTATTATGGGATTCGCCTCTGAGGGATATAGATTTAATTTCAAAAAATCAAAAATTGCCTATCTCAATGTCCTGTTCTTAGGGTATGAGCTGTCAAGTGAAGGAAAAAGCCTAGCAGCTAACTTTTTAGAAAAGTGTGCGCTGCTCCAACCTCCAAAATCGCTAAAGAATTTACAATCAATTCTGGGATTCCTAAATTTTGGTCGAACATACATTTTGGATTACGCAGAAAGAGTAAAACCTTTCTACGACTTAATAAAACCTGATTTTTCAGTCAGACAATGGACACAGGAACATACAAACATCCTACGTTCACTACAGGAAGACATGATAGCTTCAAAACACTTACAGACACTCGTAAAAGTATGCAACTTAGTGATCCGAGTAATAGCGGGTGAATGCGGATACACGTACTTAACCTTCAATGAAGGTGAAACGGTACCAATCGCATACAAATCACACCTGTACACAAACACAGAGATGCGTTTCACTTCAACAGAATAAATCCTGGCAGCAGTGCAGACCGCTGTAGCAAGAGAAAGAGCTCTGGCTCAGAGAAAGCTCATAATAGTCGTGACCCCAGTACCAGCCTTAGAGGCTGTTACAAAGGCCAGCATTCCAAATGCAAAAGCCTTACATCCCAGATGGATACAATGGGCTAATTCTCTTACTGCAACGGATGTTGAATACAGATTTGATCCAAGTTTAAAAACACAAGCATTTCTGCAATACGAACAAGAATATCCTCTACCAAATGAGATTTTGCCTCTAGACCAGTATGAATACATTATTTACACTGACGGATCTGCTCAACCGGCCATAGGGAGTAAGCAAGCTTACAGCGCAGCGTTTGCTATCGTTAAAGGTCACATGCTCGATGGAAAGTTCCATCCAAGTTGCACTAAAACGCAATCTCTAGGAGACTGCACCACTCAGTTGGCTGAATTAAAAGCACTGATATTGGCACTTGTAAATACGGATCACGAATTCCCCACACTAATTGTGTGTGATTCCTTTTACTGTGTACAGTCATACAATGAATATCTACATCATTGGGAACAAAACGGGTTCAAAGATGCGAAAGGTGGCACAATTAAGCATAGATTGCTATGGGAACAGGTAGTAGAGTTGAAAAACGAACTACCAAGGGCCCACGTGATACATATGCTGAGTCATCAGCGTGATGGCGTTCATGTTGAAGGGAATTCATTGGCTGATGAAGCCGCGAAGGGGGCTGTACGCACAGCGTCCGTAGCTGCAATCACTCGTTCCAAAACGAGGATAGACTGTGAGATTATGGTAGCTGTCATTGCTTCACGCAAAGGCAGCACAGCAGTACCAAAGAAATTTCCACTCAAGTACTCCTACAAGTTAGATGCACACAACATTCCATATGCTCAGATTCCTGGAGTGGGGGATAGGGTAATACCAAATATGAATCGTAGGCAAGGCTTAATTCTAGCAGCACACAAGGGTTTGGGCTCTGCGCATACAGGCGTTACAGCGACTATTTCTTTACTGAAACAGCGCTACTGGTGTCCAGGGTTAACAAAGCAGACCAAAGACAGAGGGGCCGATTCCGATCTCGGCCGGTAGGGCACCGAATCGGATTCGGCTTAACCGGATCCGATTCGGAGCCCTCTTTCCCGACCGATTCGTACGTGCGTCCGGCCGAGCGAGTACGATGCGAGCGCACGCGAAATCGCCGACCGACTCGTTTCCGGGTCCGAACGGCTCCGACCGACTCGCACGGACACGACTCGCACCGCGCAATGGAGACGTTCCCCGGCCGGGCAAGTACGATGCGCGCCTCGAGCAGTCCGACCGACTCGCGCCGTCCGGCTCGAAAGAGCAATCGGAGCCGTACTTTGGGGGTCCGTGTCGGACCCCCCTGTAAGCGTAGCCGCGCGAGTCACACACAGGGGGGACCCATGGGTCCCCCCTACCTGTGCATGTACGCCGCGAGTCGCATCAAGGCGTACCCGCTGTAGGGGGCGCCCTTGTTCGCCTCGCACCCATTGAGTCAATGGGAGCCCGCGTACGCGTTGTACGTCCGGCTCCCATTGACTTCAATGGGAGTCCGGCCGACTCGAGTCCGATTGCATGCGTGCGCATCGTACTCGTTCGGTCGGACTGCCAGAGTCCGATTCGGTCGGAAATCTCTCCGAATCCGGCTCGGTCGGAGTGATTTCCGGCCTGAATCGGAATCGGCCCCTATGTCTTAAAGTGCGACATCTGCCAGCAGATGAAAGGCTCCACCGTAGCACGCCCAGCACAGACACCATTGTTAAAATCAGACAAACCTCTCGCATGTGTGTATTTGGACCACTGCGGACCCATACAATCTGATGGGGCCAAGAAATATATCATGGTTGCAGTGGATTCCTGCTCTAGATTCCTATGGGTCTGGCCTCAGCGCTCGGCTGACGCTCGAACTGTTATAAAAGATTTGCGAGTCTTTATCGGCACATACGCAGTTGGCACGTTACATTCTGACCGTGGTCCGGCGTTTCACTCTCGGGCTTACAAAGAGGCCATGGAAGGAGTGGGCGTAGCATTGCGGTACTCCTCTCCGTACCATCCTGAGGGAAATTCGGTTGTGGATAGGAAAAACCGGGACTTAAAGCAATCTAACAGCTAGGGTATTAGGCAAGGGCGGTAGTTGGGTCAGTCACCTTTATGGGGTCCAAAGAGCAATTAACAACCAGCCAAGAAGCTCTCTAGGGGGTGTCACTCCTTACGAGGTCCTATTTGGGACAAGAATGTGGGTACCTGATCTTGATTGTGAAGGCGCAGTGGCGGATGAAAAACCATTTGATATCATTTGATACCATTTGATATCCATGATCGTCTGGCTGTTTTACAGGATCTAAATGAATCCAGGACACAACAAAGCAACGTCCACTTAAAACAGACTGCCACTGAGGAAGTCAAGGCAGTAACGGCAAGACCTGTCTGGATCCCAAAAGTTGGGGATCTGGTCAGAGAGAAGATTGCAGACAAGAGAGAATTTGGGCCATCATACAGAACAGCTGTACCGATCCTAGCAATCCAAGGCACAAGAACTGTGCATCTGCCGCCTCTTGACGGAAAAAAGGAGAAAAGATTTGTCTCAATCGACTTAATCAAACCACACTATGTGGCCGATACTAAACAGTAGGCCACGTGGACTCCACAGTAGCAGACGCCCTCCTCTTGCTACAATCCAAGCAGTTCAAACAGAAAGACTCATCACGTTTGAAGAGCCACCTGTACGGAATAAAGGACTAAGCAACAATGCTATGGAACTCGTTCCACTTCAACAAGAAGAAAATCAACTTAACCATCAAGTTGCAATTAGACCGACTACAGACGTCTACGTCAACATGCCTCGTCAAGAGCAAAATCCGATTTTAACAAATCCTGATGCGATTCCAACAATTGATCGAACTGTTTCTGGCTATTTCATGAAAACGGATCATTTTCACTGGATCCAAGCGAGCCGGAAACGACGCCAGCCAAAAAATCACACAAACAAAAACTCATTGACTTTCTGAACTTTTTTAAAAAGACTTACCTGGTGTCACCTTGGATAGAACTATGGTATATCACTGGGATTCTATTTTCATCTTCTGGCTAGGTTTAATTATAACTTTTAGTATGCTTATTAATGGACGATATCTTCAGCAGAGCTCTACAGCCCAAAAGGTTAATTTAATTTTAAAACCACACCAATCTTCAAATTGTGAACCAAGAGACTTGTCTTCAGTGAACATCACAGCAGTTCCTATACCGGACGGTATAGTATGGGACAAGATTGATTTCAAAATTTTCGGTCCGACTGAACTTTTAAAGCTTAAACATGTATTTAAAATTTCTTCAAGTGATATCATTACCTCCAGTGCATTTTCTGATGATTGGGACACTGAAACTGTAAATAATATGATGTCTGATTTGGAAAAAACTGCAGCATTTCCGAACAATGAAATGTTAGAAGGCACTTCAGACTATGATACATTGTACTGTTACCAACATTATGGTCATCATTTCTTGCACAAATCTATAACACCTAGAAATGTATTTGAATACCACTAGTGGGAACACTGCCCAACTCCTCCAAAAGGTAGTTCGCAAACCTTTGCACAGAAATTCACATACTTTTCAGGGTTCAACACATCTGACCCGAAGTCATTTTATTACAAAGTGGCAACAACATCAGCACAGAAAGTTATGTTGACTAACACCAAACAGATTTACTCTGCTTCCTTTATGGCCCAGTTGCCTACACAGGGGTTTCGACCTATGGAAGGACACTATAGATTTAAAATCAATCTGGGGTTCTAGGGACTGGCAAGTCCAGGGAACAGAAGCGCTTTTTAGAGCATGCCTCATTCTGCAGCAGATGATATTTCTAAATGAAACTGTGCAACAGACATCCTGTCTTGGACTAGCCAAGAACAAGGACATGAACACACCTGGGTTTCCAGCACCTTCACAGATGGGTGGGGGGCAGAATTCAACTACACATGGGGTAGGATTAGATGACATTCTCCAGTACAACAGGTCAGATCCCAATTGGACAGAATGGCTGATTTGGCCCGTTGACACAAACACGTCAACAGAGATTCCTAGGTATAACCGAGGGGTTTAGTATCAGTAGGCCAGATACACGCTATGTACAAAGACAACACCCAGGGGTAGTGACATCCTATAGTTTTGGGAAGTTGTGCCCTGATTGGCTAGAAACCTCAACACTCACGGAAGTAAAACATCACTTGACCTTACTCACACCTGATGTAGACCTTAGGGATTTCCTCCTAGGCCCAAGGAAAGCACGTCAGAAACGTTTCATATATGCTGGCATTTATGCCTACTATAATGAAAACTGGAAAATATCCCAACAGGAGGCCGCAGAAAGAATACAGGAAATAGAACGTATTAACTTAGAGAAGGCATTAGCTGTAGTGGATAATGGGTTAACAACTTTGACCTCCAGGATTTACTCCTTAGGCAACATTGTATCTTCGGCAATTGACGTATTAGAACAAGACTTGGCCTTGTTACAACACGGGCAATCTCAGTTATGTTCTATTATAATGTTAAGCTGGACGCTGCAATCTTTGCGTGCCCTGGCATTTCATAAACACCACGTCTCTGTTTTCGGGATACAATCTAACCGATAAACAGACAGAAATGGCACAAAGGGGAGCCAAATATACAATGCTGCGTATTGAGAAACTGGAAAGGTTACCATTCACTGTAGCCGAATCACCATCAACTGAATGGCTAATTCATGGCCAAATCACTCTGCCGGTCACTACGTTTCAGTTTCAATATTGCCTTGAGCAAAGGCAGGCAGGTAAATATGAAAAGATGGGTAAGGGATACTGTTAGACCTGGCATCCTTGGCGTGGGTCTCCCTTCCATTTTTTCGTAATGCCTCCACTGTTGCCGATATGTTTTTGCTGGACTAGATGCTCATGGGCACTTTGCCGCTGCTAATCAGTGCCAAAGTGCAAGTGCTCCCTATCGTTAATTGATATATGTATTAGTGACTCCATGATTGGATGATTGGTTTACTTGTCAGTCCCTAGTACAGTGCACTCAGTGTGCCCAGGGCTTGTAAATCCAATGCCGCTGGTGGGCTTGCAGCACTGGTTGTGCCACCCACAGAAGCGGCTGGTAAAATGTGTCTCAGGCCTGCCATCGCAGAGCCTGTGTGCAGCCTAGGGCTGCCATGTCGACTTGGTGAGTACACCCACTTACCAGTCCCTAAAACCTTCCCTTTACTGCATGTTGGTCACCCCTAAAGTAGGCCCTAGGGCAGGGTGCATTGTAAGTATAAGGTAGGACATGCCCTGGTGTGTGTGGCATGTCCTAATAGTGAATTACAGCCATTTTCGTTTTTCACTATTGCAAGGCTACCTGCTCCCCATAGGCCCGAATGGGCAGACTGACTATTACACCTTATAATCAGAACTGACCCAGGGAACATGGTAGAAAAACGAATTTAGTATGCCTGAACTCAGGATGATAAAATACATCTTTTAGTGAAGTTGGTTTTAACATTCTGTGTTCGAAAATACCACTTTTAGAAAGTGGGTATTTTTCTTGCCTAACTATCCAAGCCTGCCTCTGCTAGGTTGTGTATTCCTTGTCTGGAGATTGAGTGACAGGGGCTGGGGGTGGCTACCGGAGACAGGGTGAGTCAGCGCAGGGCTGAATAGAAAGATTTGCATCCAGAGTGGAGGGAGGAGTTGCACCTGGGTCTGAATAGGGCTGTGCCTGCCTTCCACAATGCTGGCTCCACCTCCTGCCGGGCGGCTGAGCACTCTGCCCCACATTCTGAAAGGAAAGAAGGAGTCAGAAAAACAAAGTGCTCCCGGACTGACCAGAACTGGTTTTGGACTAGGCAGAGGCCTCTCTGCCTCCAGAGAACAAAGAGAATCAGGGTATAAGAGGGGCACCCAGACCCCAGGAAGATCAGATCACTTTTGGGAACAAGAAGAAACCTTTACTGAGGAGCGGAACCAAGAAGAAACTGAGGAGAAACTATCCCTAAGCCTGAAGTGCTGCTTGGGGGATTGGCCTGCAGTGGTTTGCCTGACTGCCAAAGAGAGGAGAAAGGAACTTTTGCTTTGCTGTGACTTTCATCAACTTGTGAAGGATCTCCAAGGGCTTGGAAGAGAGCTTGCCCCCTGACCGAAGTCCCAGGACCATTGGACTTCACCCCCTTTGTGAATTGCTGCTGGAAACTCTGTTTCAGTGGCTACAGAGGTAGGGAGCTGTGACCGACTCTCACGACCGACTCGGTGTCCTGCAAGCACCGCATCGAAGCACCGTCTCGCCCTGCAACGCACGGCCCTGGTCTCACCGACTCCGTCAACGAGCCGCTGCCTGCACCGCATCGAGGGACAACGCGTCCTGCAACGCTTCGCTACGCCGAATCGAACTGGTCCGACCGACACGGTCACTGCTGCTGAGTTCGAGTCCTGTGACCGCACCGGAGTTGGGCACCGCTCGCACGCTTTGCGACGCACCGCCCGACTCGCACCGCTGTCCGGACTGATCGACGCCAGCTCCTGAATCCGGCTCCGTCGCCGCACCGCAACCTGCCAGCACCGCATCGAAGCACCGTCTCGCCCTGCAACGCACGGCCCTGGTCTCACCGACTCCGTCTCGACGACGTCAACGAGCCGCTGCCTGCACCGCATCGAGGGACAACGCGTCCTGCAACGCTTCCACTTTTGCATCGCGACGAACAGCCATCCGGCTCGCACGCCCGTGCCTGCCGCTTCAAGTAAAAGGTACTGTGACCGAGTCTGTCTACGCTGTGTTGGCCCGTCTCGACGCGGTCAGCTGGATTTGTTAGACTCTGTTTGTTCTCGACATCGCCGTAGCCGGAGGAGGCTACCGACTCGCACAGAACCTTGAATTAAGCCTTTTTGATCAGAACTAAGTATTCTTAACAGTATTGTGGATTATTTTTGTCGTTTATGGTCTTGTGATAAATCTATATAAAGTATACCTATTTTTATAAATATATAACCTGTGTGGTGTCCATTTGTAGTGTTGTCACTGGATTACTGTATGTGTTCACAAATGCTTTACACACTGCCTCTGAACTAAGCCTGTCTGCTCGTGCCAAGCTACCAAGAGGGTGAGCAGGGGTTATTTCGGGAGTGTACCTACTTTCCCTGACTAGACTCAAGGGTCCCTATTTGGACAAAGGTACCTACCTCTGCCAACTAGAGACCCCCAAATCTAACATTGGTGGTCAGCGGTGAGGATTCTGGACTTGCATTTGTGACTCATGTACAGTGATTGGTGAACACTACTTAGTGAGTGCAGACCAAAACGCAACCACATACTTTAATAGCATTTTTTCTGGGATTTCCTATTTTTGCAAATGCCAAGTTCAGTCACTATGGAGAAACCAGCATCAGTAGCCTCTGTTGAATGTGATTGGGAAGAAGAGAGGCTAGAATGCTACACCCTTAAGCAGCTCAAGCAATTCTGCAAAAAGTTTAAAGTGTCCATGACCGGGATCTCCAGGAAGGAGGACCTCCAAAAGGCGCTGAGGGCCTGGGTCGAATCAAGGAGTGCCCCTGTGGAGGGGGCTGAGAATGCGGAAGGGCAGCTGGAGGGGCTATTGGGTCTAGGGGCTAGAAGACCACCTTCCCCAGTAGGTAGCAGTGTTTCTGCCAGAGGACTGTCTCCAGAGGAGTTGGAGGACAGGAAAGAGAGTAGGATGCACGAAATGGAGCTGACCAAACTCAAGCTGAATAAGCAGTTAGAATTCGAAATGCAAACAAGGAAATTAGCCCTAGAGGAAAAGAAAATGCAGTTTGAACATGAGAAAGTTTTGAGGGAGTTGGAATTGAAGGCCAAGAGCTTAGAGATTACTCCCTCTGGTGGCAGTGTACCGCCTGTGCCTGTTGAAGCTAGGGTGTATATTCCCAAAGATGTGGTGAAGGAGTTTTTTAAAAATGACGACATAGGGCAGTGGTTCAAAGCCTATGAGGTAGCCATGTCTTCCCACCGGGTCCCTGAGAAGGATTGGGGAGCGGGGTTGTGGGGACGGTTCCTCAGTGAAGGGCGGGATACCTTGTTGGATTTGCCCTCTGAAGTCTATAATTCGTACAGCCACATGAAGGATGCCTTAATGACTAGATATGGTTTGACCCCTGAGCTTTATAGGCAAAGGTTCAGGAACTGTAGTAAGATTGAAAGCAGTACCTGGGTTGAATATGTGACCTTCTTTTGCAGAGCCTTGGATGGTTGGGTAAAGGGTAGCAAAGCGACTGATTTTCAGGCGCTCTTTGATTTGATTGCCTGGGAGCACTTGTCCGGTAATTGTTTTCCTGAGCTACGCCAGCACCTGATTGATAGTAAGCTGACTAACCCTAGGCAGCTTGCTGAGGAGGCGGACCGCTGGGTGAGTACCCGGGTCCACAAGGGTCACGTGGGAGACTCCGCCAAGGGTGGGCAGGGTCCCCAGCAGAAGAGTGGGGGGGACAAGGGTAAACAGAAGGAGTTCCATAAAGGGCCCCAAAGTAGACCCCAAGGGAACCAAGGGAAAGGTTCCCAGCCTCCCCTGAGAAGAAGCCAGTGGCCCTGACAGGCCCCCCTGTTCACCAGGGACCACTGGTATGTTACAAGTGTGGCGCCCCTGGCCACAAGGCAAACGATCCTCGTTGCCCTTTGCATGGAAAACCAGCACCCACCAGTGCAGTCCCCCGGCAGTTGGCTAGTGTAGCCCTGGGGGAGGAGTTGGGTGCCCAAGGTGGGGGATCCCACAGTGTTTTCCCTTGTCTCATTAGGAGACTCTGAGATGGTCCCTAGGACCCCGCTGCCTGAGAACACTAAGAAATACAGGCAGTGGGTGACCATCAATGGCCATAGGGTGGAGGCTCTGAGAGACACAGGAGCCAGTGTGACAGCTGTCAAGTGTCACCTGGTGTCTAAAGAGCAGGTTATCCCTGATGCATTCTATCCGGTTGTTGCCGCTGACAACACAGAGAGTCACTGCAAGGTGGCTCAGGTTCCCTTTGAGTGGGGGGGTCTCGGGTACTCTTCAAGTAGCTGTGAGGCCAGCCATGCCTGTTGACTGTTTGTTAGGGAACGATTTGGAGAGCTCACCTTGGGCTAAGGTGGAGCAGAGTGCGCATTTAGAAATGTTGGGCTTGCCTGATTGGGCATGTGTGACCACCCGGTCAATGGCAGCTAAAGGTGTTCAAGAGGACCTGGAGCCTGAGAGGGAGGCCCAGGTGCCTGCCGGAGAGAGAGGAGGCAGGGGCGCGGGAAACCGGCCCCCGAGGTTCCCACGGTCCAGGAGGAGGCAGACCCTGAGGGGGATGCCCTGGAGCCTACAGGGGAACAGGTAGCTGAACTGGGGGACCTACCTGAGCTGACCCATTGGCAGCAAGAAGGAGGACCCTCCAGGGAAGAGTTCTGCAAGGAGCAGAACACATGCCCTTCTCTCGTGGGTCTGAGGCAACAGGCCACAGACCAGGCAGCAGGTGATCAGTCTGGATCACATTGGGTTTACTGGGAGAATGGTCTCCTGTATTCAGAGCCTAAGGTTGCTGAGCCTGGGTCAGCCCGTGTGCTGGTGGTACCCCAGCGCTTCAGAGCCTTCCTACTGGGGTTGGCTCATGATGTACCGTTAGCGGGACATCTGGGGCAGGACAAGACCTTTGACAGGCTTGTTACCCATTTCTATTGGCCCCAGATGCGCAGGAGTGCCGCCACTCACTGCAGAACATGCCAGACTTGCCAGGCAAGTGGAAAGAGTGGGAGGAAGCACAAGGCTCCTCTCCAGCCATTCCCTGTGGTCAGCACCCCCTTTGAACGGGTGGGTATTGACATTGTGGGGCCACTGGACCCCAAGACAGCCATGGGCAACAGGTTTATCCTGGTCTTGGTGGACCATGCCACCCGGTACCCTGAAGCCATCCCTCTGAGGACAGTGACGGCCCCCGTGGTGGGACGGGCACTGATGGGAATTTTCTCACGTGTGGGATTCCCTCAAGAGGTGGTGTCTGACAGAGGTACCAACTTCGTGTCCAAGTACATGAAGTCCCTGTGGCAGGAGTGCGGTGTAACTTACAAGTTCACCACTCCTTACCACCCTCAAGGAAATGGTCTGGTTGAGAGATTCAACCGGACCCTCAAGGGCATGATTATGGGTCTGGAAGAACCCATGAGGCGTAAATGGGACGTCCTCTTACCATGCCTGTTGTTTGCATACCGGGAGGTGCCACAGAAGTCTCTAGGGTTCAGTCCCTTTGAGCTCCTCTATGGACACCCGGTGCGAGGACCTCTGAGTTTGGTCAAGGAAGGCTGGGAGCAATCTCCCAGGAAACCTCCCCAGGATGTATACAGTTACATGCTGGCCTTCAGGAACCAGACTAGGCGTTTCAGAGAGCTTGCTGAGGCAAATCTGGAAGCCAGCCAGGAGGAGATGAAGCGGTGGTACGACCAGAATGCCACTCTGGTAGAGCTTCAGCCTGGTCAGAAAGTGTGGGTCATGGCCCCTGTGGAGCCCTGTGCGCTCCAGGACAGGTGGACCGGCCCTTTTACGGTGGTGGAGCGCAAGAGTCCAGTTACCTATTTGGTGGACTTGCAGTCTCCCAGGAACCCCTTGCGGGTCCTGCATGTGAACCGCCTGAAGCCCCACTTGGAGAGGTCCCAAGTGGGCATGCTCTTAGCTACAGATGATGGAATGGAGGAGGAGACCGAGCCTCTTCCTGACCTCCTGTCAGCCCGAGAGCAAGATGGATCAGTGGAGGGAGTAAACCTCTCTACCTCCCTGACACCTGAGCAGCAGGGTGACTGTCGCCAACTGTTGGGACAGTTCCCTGACCTGTTCTCCCTGGTTCCCAGTGTCACTCATTGGTGCGTCCATGATGTGGACACTGGGGACAGTCTTCCTGTGAAGCACAAGGCTTACAGGGTGACTGACAGGGTCAGAGCCTGCATCAAGGAGGAGGTCTCCAAGATGTTTGCGCTAGGGGTGATTGAGTCCTCTAACAGCCCTTGGGCCAGCCCCGTGGTCTTGGTTCCAAAAGCTGCCGCGCCTGGTGCCACACCAGAACTCCGGTTCTGTGTGGACTACAGGGGACTCAATTCCGTCACCAGGACTGACGCCCACCCCATCCCCAGAGCTGATGAGCTCATAGATCGGTTAGGGGCTGCGCGGTACCTCAGCACGTTTGACTTAACGTCTGGATACTGGCAGATCGCCTTGACTGATGGGGCAAAAGAGAGGTCAGCATTCTCCACACCAGATGGGCACTACCAGTTCCGGGTGATGCCCTTTGGGATGAAGAATGCCCCTGCCACCTTTCAGAGGTTGGTCAACCAGGTGTTGGTTGGACTGGAGGATTTCAGTGCCGCCTACCTGGATGACATCGCAGTGTTCAGTGCCCGTTGGGAAGAGCATCTGCGCCACCTCTGGGAAGTGTTGATGGCGCTGCGGAGGGCAGGCCTCACAATCAAGGCGAGTAAGTGCCAGATTGGGCAGGGTTCTGTGGTGTACTTGGGACACCAGGTTGGGAGCGGCCAGGTGGCGCCCCTCCAACCGAAAATTGATACCATTCTGGCTTGGGAGCCCCCCAAGACCCAGACAGAGGTGAGAGCCTTCCTAGGACTCACCGGGTATTACCGGAGATTCGTCAAGGGGTATGGCAGCATTGTTGCCCCCTTGACCGAGCTGACTTCCAAGAAGCAGCCCAGGAAAGTGATTTGGACTGACGCCTGTCAAAAAGCTTTTGACACCTTGAAGACTGCCATGTGCACGGCGCCTGTGCTCCAGGCACCCAACTTCTCCAATGAGTTCATTGTTCAAACCGACGCTTCAGAGCATGGTGTAGGGGCTGTTCTATCACAGATCAATGAGGAGGGCCTAGACCAACCTGTAGCCTTCATCAGTAGGAGGTTACTTCCCCGGGAACAGAGATGGAGTGCTATCGAGCGTGAGGCATTTGCTGTGGTCTGGGCACTGAAGAAGCTGAGACCATACCTGTTTGGGACTCACTTCCGGGTTCAGACAGACCACAGGCCCCTCAGATGGTTGATGCAGATGAGGGGTGAGAATCCAAAGCTGTTGAGGTGGTCCATTTCCCTACAGGGGATGGACTTTACGGTGGAACACCGCCCTGGTACAGAACACGCCAATGCTGATGGACTGTCCAGATTTTTCCGCCTTAGCGATGAGAACTCCCTAGGGGTAGGATAGTTCTCCCCACATTTCAGCTGGAGGGGACACGTGTTAGACCTGGCATCCTTGGCGTGGGTCTCCCTTCCATTTTTTCGTAATGCCTCCACTGTTGCCGATATGTTTTTGCTGGACTAGATGCTCATGGGCACTTTGCCGCTGCTAATCAGTGCCAAAGTGCAAGTGCTCCCTATCGTTAATTGATATATGTATTAGTGACTCCATGATTGGATGATTGGTTTACTTGTCAGTCCCTAGTACAGTGCACTCAGTGTGCCCAGGGCTTGTAAATCCAATGCCGCTGGTGGGCTTGCAGCACTGGTTGTGCCACCCACAGAAGCGGCTGGTAAAATGTGTCTCAGGCCTGCCATCGCAGAGCCTGTGTGCAGCCTAGGGCTGCCATGTCGACTTGGTGAGTACACCCACTTACCAGTCCCTAAAACCTTCCCTTTACTGCATGTTGGTCACCCCTAAAGTAGGCCCTAGGGCAGGGTGCATTGTAAGTATAAGGTAGGACATGCCCTGGTGTGTGTGGCATGTCCTAATAGTGAATTACAGCCATTTTCGTTTTTCACTATTGCAAGGCTACCTGCTCCCCATAGGCCCGAATGGGCAGACTGACTATTACACCTTATAATCAGAACTGACCCAGGGAACATGGTAGAAAAACGAATTTAGTATGCCTGAACTCAGGATGATAAAATACATCTTTTAGTGAAGTTGGTTTTAACATTCTGTGTTCGAAAATACCACTTTTAGAAAGTGGGTATTTTTCTTGCCTAACTATCCAAGCCTGCCTCTGCTAGGTTGTGTATTCCTTGTCTGGAGATTGAGTGACAGGGGCTGGGGGTGGCTACCGGAGACAGGGTGAGTCAGCGCAGGGCTGAATAGAAAGATTTGCATCCAGAGTGGAGGGAGGAGTTGCACCTGGGTCTGAATAGGGCTGTGCCTGCCTTCCACAATGCTGGCTCCACCTCCTGCCGGGCGGCTGAGCACTCTGCCCCACATTCTGAAAGGAAAGAAGGAGTCAGAAAAACAAAGTGCTCCCGGACTGACCAGAACTGGTTTTGGACTAGGCAGAGGCCTCTCTGCCTCCAGAGAACAAAGAGAATCAGGGTATAAGAGGGGCACCCAGACCCCAGGAAGATCAGATCACTTTTGGGAACAAGAAGAAACCTTTACTGAGGAGCGGAACCAAGAAGAAACTGAGGAGAAACTATCCCTAAGCCTGAAGTGCTGCTTGGGGGATTGGCCTGCAGTGGTTTGCCTGACTGCCAAAGAGAGGAGAAAGGAACTTTTGCTTTGCTGTGACTTTCATCAACTTGTGAAGGATCTCCAAGGGCTTGGAAGAGAGCTTGCCCCCTGACCGAAGTCCCAGGACCATTGGACTTCACCCCCTTTGTGAATTGCTGCTGGAAACTCTGTTTCAGTGGCTACAGAGGTAGGGAGCTGTGACCGACTCTCACGACCGACTCGGTGTCCTGCAAGCACCGCATCGAAGCACCGTCTCGCCCTGCAACGCACGGCCCTGGTCTCACCGACTCCGTCAACGAGCCGCTGCCTGCACCGCATCGAGGGACAACGCGTCCTGCAACGCTTCGCTACGCCGAATCGAACTGGTCCGACCGACACGGTCACTGCTGCTGAGTTCGAGTCCTGTGACCGCACCGGAGTTGGGCACCGCTCGCACGCTTTGCGACGCACCGCCCGACTCGCACCGCTGTCCGGACTGATCGACGCCAGCTCCTGAATCCGGCTCCGTCGCCGCACCGCAACCTGCCAGCACCGCATCGAAGCACCGTCTCGCCCTGCAACGCACGGCCCTGGTCTCACCGACTCCGTCTCGACGACGTCAACGAGCCGCTGCCTGCACCGCATCGAGGGACAACGCGTCCTGCAACGCTTCCACTTTTGCATCGCGAGCGAACAGCCATCCGGCTCGCACGCCCGTGCCTGCCGCTTCAAGTAAAAGGTACTGTGACCGAGTCTGTCTACGCTGTGTTGGCCCGTCTCGACGCGGTCAGCTGGATTTGTTAGACTCTGTTTGTTCTCGACATCGCCGTAGCCGGAGGAGGCTACCGACTCGCACAGAACCTTGAATTAAGCCTTTTTGATCAGAACTAAGTATTCTTAACAGTATTGTGGATTATTTTTGTCGTTTATGGTCTTGTGATAAATCTATATAAAGTATACCTATTTTTATAAATATATAACCTGTGTGGTGTCCATTTGTAGTGTTGTCACTGGATTACTGTATGTGTTCACAAATGCTTTACACACTGCCTCTGAACTAAGCCTGTCTGCTCGTGCCAAGCTACCAAGAGGGTGAGCAGGGGTTATTTCGGGAGTGTACCTACTTTCCCTGACTAGACTCAAGGGTCCCTATTTGGACAAAGGTACCTACCTCTGCCAACTAGAGACCCCCAAATCTAACAGATACATTAAGGAAACTTGGGAGTTACCATATAGATTTTGATGCCGGAGTGGGGATCGAGAAGTGTTTCTGAGTGGTACAAACTACAAGAACGCTTTAAGCGGTTCTCTCATGTATCCGGATATTTCTCTGCACGGAGCATGTAGTGGTTCGGTAGCGAATCTATCTTGTCACATGTCAGGGACCCCAGTGGCCATGATCACGCTGGTTTTCCAGCTGCTCTTGAATGGGAGATACTTGATGCTAAGCGATCAAAGTTGCTATGGGATGCTTCCGGGCGTCGCCTATCTGGTCAATGTTAACTCCAGGGTTACTTGCTATATGCAAGTATTGTTTCCTCCACTAAACACAGTCAGGGAGGCGCCGTTATGGCCTTCGTTGAATGTTTCCTTGATACAATTTGACACTTTCAGCAGACTGAATGCCATGCTTTTGCAGCAAGCCGTGCCCTTAACCTCCGCTCGAGAAACCTTTGAACTTCAAGTTGCAAGGACCTCGACTGAGATACAAGCGCTTATACGTACGAACTGCCCCTTTCATTTCGCAGAAATGGTGGGTCGTATCTTTAATATGTCTGATACGAGCAGTATTGTACACCTATTTAAGACCATAGGGTCAGGACTATTAAGCACCTTTCAGACAGTCCTCGGAGTAATCCCAAATTTTATACACTCCGTATTGGGAAGCGTCTTTGGAGGTCTCCCGTTTATCCTGTTCCTAATTGCAGGAGTCCTGATTGTAATATCACTGCTACGCAATGGACGGCCCAATTTCCGAGGAAATGGCGAACATACTCATGGAGCGGAAATACCGTGAACGCATGGTGCAGCTTCTGGGTATGCCTTGCCTAAGAGAACTGAACGCCTCTTGGTTTCTATCGTTTAGACCAGTCTGGCTGGACTGCATCTTACCTGTTCTTCGATGCCTGTTTTGCGGAGAAGAATGCGCGTTGGATCTCTGTCTAACGTTTCCATCTGATACGCCTCCGGACATGGATGCTATGCTGGACCCCCTAAAGGCCCATGCTCTGCGTTGTCCCCAGCGTCTTCCGATTCTGATGAATGCATTCCTTGAGAATCCACAGGTGCCGTTTGTGCCTGCTGGGTTAGGTGGCTCCTCCACAGGCACCCAGGTAACAACTGCCGCACAAGCTGCCGCAGCACCGACTGTTGGCAGTGCTGAATTCCATCTATGTGCGATTGACGTTCTCTGTGAGGCGTTGGATTTGTCGTCTGCAGTAGCAAACACCGATAATGCTTTATCTCCCAGCCAGGACACTTAATCTTGAATTGGCTCATCACGTCCTGGGAAAGAATTCGGCTTCTCCACTTCGTTTCATAAATAAACGAGCAAAATTTGGAACATTTCTTAAATTGACACTTTCGCTTGAAAGGCATGGCCTTATTCTGCTTGTAGTGATGCAACTTTTATAAGTGGGACAGAATTGACTTTTTCAAGTGACAAGAAAGCATAGCCTATTTTAACATTTTAAACATTTTTTAACGTCTTTTTAAAGTCATGTTTTTAGCTGGTTTTAAGTATATTTTTAAGATTGTCCAGATTTAAGTATGGTCATTGTCATCCAATTCGAAAGAGGAGTGGGTGTTATGTTTCATATAGAGCCCCTAATATAGACATGTTCATATATGCCCTAATATAGACATGTTCATATATATCCTAATATAGACATAATCGTATATGCCCTATTATGGTCATAAGCGTATATGCCCTATTATAGTCATGATCTCCTATGTCCTAATATAGGCATGATCTTTCACCTATATTAGTTCCCTACAGTACACAACGAACACTGAGGGTTGAACGTTATCTAGTCTGTGGTTTGAACACTGAAGGGTTTTCCCCAACACAGGCCTACAATGTACTCATAAATTATGCATGAGCATTCACCAGCTACACCTCCTGCATAATATGTATGTACAAAGTTCACCCCTGACGTCTTCCTCATGTCTAACAAAGACCAATACAAACCATACTGAGGGACGAGACACTTTAGGGTATAAATACACCACATCTTGCCACGGTAAGATAGAGGGAACCAAGACTTCCATGCCGTAACACACTGACCAGAGACGCTGAGGCTCCTGCATGCAGTCGCTCCAGCTGACAGCGGTCTAACACAGCCCTTGCGGGGTGTCCAACTCGAGACCAGGACGGGGTCCCACACTTTCTCTCTTCAGGTAATGGGGTTCGACTAAATCCTAGAGGGATTCTTGGCTCTTAGGTTTTTAGACCTACACACATGCTAGGTACACTTAGGTACATCTAGTTAGGCATCGTAGGAGTATGCGCACTTTTACAATGCATTTTATATATTCATGTATGTAACCATTATTATTGCAATATGGTAGAACTGTACTATCCTTTCACTTTTATCGTACTGCTGATAATATATCTCTGTTACTGTCTGCTGGTTGCTGCAGCACATATATTCTACACTAGAATAACAACTGTTCAATAAATACTTATTGAAACGCCCAGACTGTTTATTCTGTGTAACTCTCTGAGACAAACCGAATAAGTAAGCACGAGTGACTGAGCGAAAAGTAGTACATTGTTTCCACGATTCTGAGGGATCAGGGTTGTCATGATCTAAGGTTGCCAGAAACTAATCTCTCCCCGATAAGAGGAGATTCTAGTGGCACTGTGAGCTAGCTAATGCAAAACAGGCTAACATACGCAGTGGGGGTGCACAGAGCCAGTCTGCCACCAAACCCGCAGTTTATGTTATCCAAACGTGCAGGTCCTGCATGGGTACTATAGGAACTATACGACAGCACTGAATGTCTGAAGCAAAGGAGACGTTCAAGTAGAGTTGTGTATCACTGGTGACTCTTGATGCTGTTTATGAATAGAGCAAAAAGTGGCTCCATCTAAAGGCTGAAGATGACGGGGACTGTGGAAACATATGGGAGTTTGTAGATAGTAGGAATAATCTTTTGGGACCTGGAAGTACCCATGTGAACAAACTGATGTTGGTTGGAAAGGTAGGAGGAGCACCAGTTAAAGATATTGCTAGTGAATCCTTTTCAAGACAACATGGTACGTATGGAGGGGGTTGATCAATTGTGTTGAAGGCAGCTGAGAGGTCCAGCAATAACAGGAGGCAAGGTTTATCATCATTTGTGGTGAGGAGGACATTGTCTACAAAGTGTAAGGCAGAAGTCTCCATGCTGCAGCATGAAAAGTAGCCAGAATGGCAGTCATGCAGAAGGTTAGCATTAATGGGGCCTTGAGTTGAACATAGACAGTTTTTTCAGTGATCTTGCCAATGAATGGTAGGTGAGTGATGGGCCTGTAGTTGGCAAAGTCATCAAGGTCTGTAGGTGTGGGAGGAACTGGCCTGTCGTAAGAGTTTGAGTGATAGAGGCAGTGACAACGGTGAATAGGCATCACCAGATAGACCTTTGATGAAGGACAAAGATAAGACTTCATCTTCATAAGAAGTGGCTTTGAGAAAGTTGATTATGCCAATGAGATCTCCGAGAGTTATGGCCTTGAAAGTTGACCATTGTGGTATTCTAAGGTTAGGGGTAGGCTTAAGAGACGAAGCAGGCTTAGTGCTGTCAATGTGCTGTTGGATTTTCTGTATTTTTTAACTTGAGAAGAGAGGGGTGGAAGGTTGAAGGCATTGCACCAGGGAGTGGGGAATAGGTGGGTCTGGCAGGTGGTTGATACAGTGCTTGATTTTCCTGAAAAGTATTCTACTTCTGTTGGTGACTTCATTGATGATGTTGGTTTAGTACTTTACTTTGGAAGATGTGATGAACTATCTTCATGTTGCGTGGAGGGACTTCAGTACCATGAGATCATTGAGAGTTCTGTATTTCTTGCATTTTCTATGATGTCTGCGGATGTGTCATTTCTTGTCAGCAACGTCATTAGAGTGCCAAAGTGCTAAAGGCTTTGGCTTGCACGTGCGTATTGTAATTCGGGCGTGGATGTTAAAATATTTTTCAAAAAAATTGTTGTACTTGATTAGAAGGATGTTGCCATTGGACCTGGTAGGTTCACAGATGAGTTGTATTGTATTGTAATTGTATTTATATAGCGCTTACTACCACTGACGAGGCGCTGAAGCACTTTCCAGCGAGTACCACACTACTCAGGAACCCAAAAAAAGATTAGTGGTGGATTAGTATAGTGAAATTTGAGTTAATTTCAGTGGTGGCCATGAGAGTCTGTTAGTTGGATTGAAAAGGATAACAGGGAATAGAAGAGGGAAGAGTCTAGAAAGTGTTTATTGGGAAATCATAGTAGTTTGATAAGTCAAAGGAGGGATAGGTGAGGGAGGAATTTAGAAGGGTTGTTTCGGAGATCATAGTATTAAAATGAGGTTGGGGTGATCCAAGGAGGGATAGAGGAGGGAAGAGTCTAGAAAGGGTTATTTTGGAGATATAGTAGTAGAATGAGGTTTGGGATGAGTCAGAGAGTGGAGGTAGAGGATATTTTGAGAGAGATATAGGGTGAGATATAGGGTAGTGCATTGGAGAGAATCAAAGTTTTTTTTTACAGTAGGAGTAAAGTAATATATTGATACAGAAGTACATTTTATTATACATATTTATAACAAGAAATACACATATCTAAATACATACATATAATCAAATTAAATATTTATATACACAGGGAAATGCTATACATTTGTGTTTGAGGTTTGAGTATGGTGGCCATGTAGGAAAGAGCAAACTCTCGAGTAGTCTTCTGAAGATAAGATAGTTATCTGTGGATCTTATGTTTGGGGGTAATAAATTCCATCGTTTGGCTGCTTGAACAGAGAAAGATGTGCCACCTATGTTTTTTTCTTGTATGGTGGGATTTTGAGGCGAGGTGCCAATCTGGAGTGGAGGTTCCTTTGCTGAATGTATTTGGTGATTTTATTCCTGATGAAAAGCGGTCCAGTTCCATGTATTGCTTTGTGGGTGATCCAAAGCAGCTTGAAAGTGGATCTTCTGGCAACCGGTAACCAATGTAGGGCCATCAAGGAAGGGGAGATGTGGGCTTGTGGCTTTACACGTAGTAGTCTGGCAACATAACTCTGAAATTGTTGTAGTCTTTTCAAAGTTGACAAAGATGATCAATGGTAGATGTCATTGGCGTAATCAAGTTTAGACAGTACAAGAGAGATAGTGGCTTGGGCCTTGTGTGGAAATCCCAGGTAGGGGAAAATGCGTCCCAGAGTTTTTATAGTAATGAAGGTTGATATTGCTAATTTTTCCACTTGAGCATTCATTGATAACTTCAAGTCCATTGTAATTCCAAGGTTTCTTACTTCCTTAGATATTTTACGAGGTGGTCCCAGATCGTAAGGCCAGGTGCAAAGTGGTGGCCTCAAAGGTCCAAAGCGAAAAAGGTGACCCGGAGCGGGGCACTGTTGTTTGAATGAAGTTAATTTTCAGAACGAAAATGGTGACCCAGAAGGGGGAACTACTTATTACATGTATGAGATTTAAATTCAGTCAGGAGCAGAAAAAGATTTACAAAGGGTCAATGTCAGAAAATGACGGACATTTATTTGTCAAATATGCTTAGTATTCAGGTGCTCACACATTAAGTGAAAGAAAGCGTGACGTGAGTAGTGATAGTGAATTCACAGCTAGTCACGGCAGCAGGAGGACGCTACCGGTTTCATGGCTTCAGGCCCCCATTCATTTCCCTGTCGCCAGGATTAACAAAATTAACACTGCCATCGCGTATCTCTGCACCGCCCAGCAGTACAGCTTCTTGCAGATTGCATCACTAAACGCATAAAAAAATCTCTGCCCAACTGCCAGACCTTCCACCAATTTCGTGAAAGCTCTGAGCACACTATTCAACTAGCTCACCTATGTCCTGAAGATGAACCCCACTAATTGGGTTTGAAAAGTCGTCAACCACTCTACAACATGAACTCCACTCACTGTGTATAAATTATTTGTGGAGTTCAACTATATTGTTGTCAATGCGATGTCTTTTTTTAAAACTCACTATCACTACTCACATCTCCCTGAACCATTGTTCTTTAAATATATTCCACTACCCCAGGTTCACATATTGGGGTCCCCTTGTTTTCTAAAAACCAGGTGCAAAGTTGGTCATTATTTCTCCAATTGCCACATGTGAGTATTTCCGTTTTGGAGGCATTCAATTTGAGATGGCTCCATGTCATCCACTGATCAACGGCTCTGAGGCAACTGAAGATTTGTGAGTTTATAATGTCTTTGGGGCTTTCCAGTTAAGGGAGTATTTGTGTGTCATCTGCATAGTTATAGCATGTGAGCTGAAATTCATTGATGATTGCCGGTAATGACTTCATGTAGATGTTGAAAAGCATGGGTGAAATGATAGAGCCTTGAGGGACCCCTGCTTTTGTGAAGTACGGTTTGGATGAGAAAGGTGGAGAATGGATGACATTTGTTTTGTTTTGAAGGTAGGATGTGATCCAGTCGAGGGCAGTCTATGCCGACTTCATAGAGTCTTTGGATTAGATTGTCTTGGTCAACTGTGTCGAAAGCAGCTGAGAAATCCAAGAGAAGTAGTGCAGCAACCCTGTTGCAGTCTACTGTGTTTTTAAGGTCATCCCAGATGCTGATGAGGGCAGATTCTGTGCTTCTTCCTGGACGGAATCCTTTTTGGATGTCAGAAAGTATGGAGTTATCTTCAATGAATTGTGACATCTGAGCGAATGCTGCTCTTTCTATCACTTTGACCAGGAAACGTCAGTTTATAATCGGTCTTTGTTTGTCAGGGTCAAGCGGGCCCAGGTTAGTTTTCATTAATAATGGGCGTAAGTATGCCTTTTTTAGGTTTTCTAGAAAGATTCTCGTGGTTAAGGAATTATTGATGATTCTTATACTGGTGTGGCAGCAGATGTAGTTAGAAGAATGTTCTTGAATATTTGTGGTGGACATGGGTCAGAAGGACTGCCAGCAGGCCTGCTTGTTTTGACCAGCTCCATAAAATCACTTTGTGATATTTGTTTGAAGGAATGGAGAGGCTAGGTTAGCCTACTCTTAGAGGGTATTTTGGGAAATTAGTTAGTGCTGGTGATTTTCCTTTGTTTGTTTCAAAAAGTCCAGCATTTCTGCTTTGGTTGTGTAATGATTTGCCAGTTTGTCCGTGAATTCTTGAGTAATGGGATGAGTGCTTTCTCTGCATTTAGGTTTACAAAATCTGTGAGAATTTGTAGTGTCTGAGGGTGTGCTTTGCCATTTTAACTTTAAAAATCAAAAAACGGGGGGTCTGGGAGCTTGCCCCTGCAGGGCTAAGCACAGTACATGGGAAACTAGGACACACATTCGAACAGTCATGGGTAGAAAAAAAACAGCAGTATTCACAGTACGAATTCCACAGAAACCAAGAGTTCTATTTAAACAGTCACAAGTAGAAAAACAGCAGTTTTAAAGTTTCTGAAATTCACAGCACAAGCCTGTTTTCTTACAACCTTCTTTGTTTGTTCACTGAACTGTTTAGGGCACAGAGAGGCTGGGGCTCCAAGATGGAGGTGCCTGTCTTGGGGTTGCTTGCACAGACCTTAAAGGGCTTCTGCAGGTGTGAGAGGAGGAGGGCTCAGGGTTGCTCAGCTGATGGCCTGGGGGCAGGGAAGCTGCTCCTGAAGACCAGAATCTCCTTGGAGACAGACAGGCTCAATCCACGCTTTGCAGGTCCAGATTTTAGCCATGCAGGTAAGGCCCAAATCTAAGCCACTTAATATACTGCTTTAAGCACACTTAAGCAAGTGCTACATACACTTTTTAAGCACGGTTTCAACCATAAAGCAGATAAAGCAATCTTATAAACACACTCTGCTTAGCCTCTGAGTGTGTATTTTGCCTTTTTAACTTTAAGAAACAAAATGGTAGGGGGAGGGTATGGGCTTGGGGCTTGCCCCTGCAGGCCTAAGCACAGTATTGGGGAAACTAGGACACAAATTCAAACCGTCACGGGTGGAAAGAAACTGCAGTTTTCACAACACAGTTTAAACCATAAAGCAGATGATGTAGTCTTTTAAACACACTCTGCTTAGCCTCTGAGGGTGTACTTTGCCTTTTTAACTTTAAAAATCAAAAAACGGGAGGGAGCTGGGGGCTTGCCCCTGCAGGCCTAAACACAGTGCAGGGGAAACTAGGACACAAATTCAAACAGTCACAGGTGATAAAAAACAGCAGTTTTCACGGTACAAATTGCACAGAAACCAAGAGTTCTATATAAACAGTCATGAGTAGAAAAATAGCAGTTTTAAAGATTCAGAAATTCACAGCCGAAGTCTGTGTTCTTACCATCTTTGTTATTTGTTCACTGGGCTGTTTAGGGGACAGAGAGGCTGGGGCTACAAGATGGAGGTGGGCCAGGATGTTCAGCCACTCCTGTCTAGCTTGTGCCAACCCTAGAGGAATGCCATCAGAGCGTTTATAATGTATATTGGTGTTGATTATGCATTTTTTCAAGGATCAGTCTACTCCTGGTTAGGCTGCAATATGCAGCCTCTTCCAGGAAACCCTGTGGGATCAGCAAGAACCCCTTGGGAAACTCATCCTGGGCCAGCATTCACAACAGTTGTACTTGACCATGGCATCCGCTCAAGTACTATGTGGCCTTGACGAGGCTGGACCATATGCAGTGCCTCTGTGTAACCACACTGCAATAACAGCAGTGGGGATTCGACATTGGTACATTATTTCAAGGGCATTGTCCACATCAGCATGCAGAAGCTGTCAACTTTGACAACCCTTTAGAACCACCTCCATGATGGTGGAAGCAAGATGTTTCCGGTTGAACATCTGCTTTGGCACATTGACACAAGTTGTTGACTAGCAGCTGGACAGTATTACTGGGTTAGTGCCTTGAAGGCTTGCATTCAATGTTGCGATACGCAGGTACGGAGGTGATACAAGTCCTAGTTTGCTCTGTTAGCACAGAATCACTAAAAACGCTAGTGTTCGTTTTTCACAACTATGCTCCAAAAAGGTTTGAGTATAGGGTTTGTCTTGAGGGAGCTACAGCAAGTCAGTTTAGACCTATATGTTAGCCAAATGTGAGCAAGAATATAAAACTGTAAAAACAATGAATACCTCAAGTGAGCACCCTGCAGTTGGCACCATGATTCTAACTTTCATTATACTAGCAATATTGCCAATATTTCATACTGTAGCATTTGTGTGCAATAGTTTTAAAGCAGAAGTTGAACTCCGCTTGCTAGTATGTCTCACTTCGAAGACCAGAGCAGTTTACTAAATAGCCACATTAATTTAAGTCAGCATGTGCCTTTAACCACTTTAAGGGAAGATGCCAGCAACCCACACCACTTGGCAACAGTGACAATTTAGTCAACTCCTGTCATGCCTCAGCTAGTCATACATTCACATCTTGCAATAGCCAGTTTCACTGCATTGAGGGACCAGTAAACATAACAGGTTAAGAATCTACTCCACTACAAAGCAATATAGGGAATACTGTAGAAGCTACAGCTGGGGCCAACCCTTGAGACATTTAATCAATTTAGGTTTGCAGTGTAGCAGGACCATGCCAGATTTTGTAAAGTGTAGGTGGACAGCCCATGTGTTAACCCTTGCAGACACAGAAGTGACCTACAGACATGGGTACACCCAAATGCTCCCTATGCACCAGAATAGTGGCCATTGACAAGACTCATGTGCCGACCTGTATTGCTCTGATGACAGACCAAATTAGATGCCCCTGGAAAATTGGTGTGCTACCAACTTCAGTCTCCTTTACTAAAATCCCTGTGATTTTCTTTGTGTCATGACTAGGACAATAGCTCCCAAAGCATGCCACAAGATCAACTCACTTCCATTAATGAGAAGTAGGTTTTAGCTTGGAACAATGTGAAGGAAACAAATGAAACAAATGATGGATGGAATGCTGAACAATGCAAACATTCATCCCAGTCACAAAGATCTGGGTTTAATCCATCATTCTTTTGCTCACCACGCCACCCCAGTTTTGACCGAGCCGTATGCAAATCAGTCTTGACCCTGCTCCTCATGGGAACAGTCCAGCCTGAACTGCCAAGCCCGGTCATCCCTGGACCAGAAACAAGCATCCTGGGACTGGTTTGGGAGCATCATACCTCTTCAGCCAGGCTAGCTTGAATCCAGTGGTGCAGTGAGCACGGGACCCACGTCTGGGCATACCCTTCTCACTTAAGGTGAGAAAAGGAAAAGAAACAAATGATTAACGGAATGCTGAACAATGCAGGCATTCACCCCCAGTCACAAAGATCTGGGTTTAATCCATCATTCTTTTGCTCACCACACCACCCCAGTTTGGACCCAGCCATATGCAAATCAGTCTTGACCCTTCTCCTCATGGGAAGAGTCCATCCCGAACTGCCAAGCCAGGTCTTCCCTGGGCCGGAAACAAGCATCCTGGGGCCTGTAGAGGAGATTGAAGGAGGCAGCCTGAGTCCCAGAGTGGGAAATGGCATGTTAGCAGTTCCATGGAGTTGAGTGCTGCTTACTTGCTTAGGATGCAGAAACAGGAGGACTTCTAGATAACAGCGAGACCTCCTCTGTTCTTATGTGTGGGGTCAGTTTGATGGATGCTACGAGATGAAATCACAATGGAAAGTTTTGCATGACTGTGTGCACATTATAGACTTATTGAATTAGTGAATTGGTAAAGAGAGTCTTTTTTGTAGTAGTGTTTTTGGTATATGATGAAGAATGTGAAGATTCACTTTGATGATTGAGGAGGTGACAGGAAAAAAGGTGATGGCTTTTCTGTTCTCTATTTGACAGAACGTACGTGTGATTTCTGCCCTCAAGACTGCTAGTTTTACCTGAATCACTGTCCCGGTGATACAAAGTGGCTTAAGTTCCCAGCAGTGCTAGACTCTCCTCATCACTTTCCTGACGTAACACAGCATATCTTCCAGCATGTGAATTCTAAGACTTACTACTTTCCTGAGAATACAAAGTGTGCTTCAGTCCTAGAGTTGGTAATCCTGGAACTGTTGGTTCCTTCAATCACTCCTTTTGAAACAATAGTGCAACTTCAGTCTCCAGAGCTGTCATTCTCATCCCTATCACTATAATTTTAAAATATACAGCAACTTCAGCCACAGGCACCACCAGTCTCACTGCTACCTGTTTTCTGGATATAAATAAAGTATCTTTAACCCAACGGCTGTCAGTCCCATCACACTTCTGGACATACCTTCAGTAACTTTAGTGCCCAGAGCTGTCAGTCTGATCTCTAGATGTGTTCTGGCTATGAAGAGAATATCTTTAGCCCATCAATGCCAGTATCACCACTATCATTCATCTGGATATAACGTTGGTAACTTCAGACCCCAGGACTGTCAGTCCCATCTCTATCTGCAATATGAATAAGAATAGAACACCATTAGTCACAGTGCTGTCTGCCCCAGCATTATCACTCCTCGAGGTATAATTTCAGTAACTTTAGACCTCATTGTGCAAATTCTACCATAATCACTCTTCTGGATATACCTTGGTAAATTTTAGTTCACAGTGCTATTGGTCACCTTCTATCACTTTTCTCGATATAGCTTGAGTAACTTTAGCTTTCAGTGTGGTCAGTCCTAAATAGAGGACTTCCAGATATACCTCTAGTAACTTTAGTCCTCAGTGATGACAGTCCAACTAATATCGCTATTCAGGATATAGCCTCTGTAACTTTAGTTCACAGTGCTCTCAGTCCTACCGCTGTCTCTCTTCTGGGTGCAACTCGACTAACATTAGTTTCAAAGCGCTGTCAGCCCAACTTCTATCACTCTTCTGGATATAACTTGAGTAAAACTTTAGTCTGTAGTGCTGTTAATCATATCACTATTGTGCTTCTGGTTATAACTCGAATAACCATAGTCCTCAGTGCAGTCAGTCCTACCACTATCACTTTTCTAAATATAAAGTGATAACCTTAGTGCTCACTGCAGTCAGCCCTACCAGTCACTCTTCTGGATATAATTTGAGCAATTTACTGCCCAGTGCTGTCAGTCTCCTTTCTATCTATAATCTGGATGTACATAGAGTAGCTTTAGGCTCTAGCACTCTCTGTGCCACCACTATCACTCTTCTGGATACAACATGAGTAACTCTAGTTGGCAGTGCTGTCAGACCTACCACTATCGCTCTTTTGCATATAACTTGAGTACATTTAGTCTTCGGTTCTGTCAGTTCTACCACTATCACTCTTTTGGCTATAACTTGAGTAACTGTAATTTTTGGTACATCTAGCTTCTAATGTCACCCTTCTGGATATAAAAGTATTAAATGTAGTCCTCAGTGCATTAGTCTCTTCCCTATCTATCTTCTGAATATAAATAGAGTATCTTTCAGCTCCAGTACCGTCACTCTTCTGCCTATATATGTTGAGTAACTCTAGTCCTCATTGCTGTCAGTTCTACCACTATCAATTTTCTGGTTACAACTTGAGTAACTTTAGTTCACAGTGGTGTGGGCCCTGCCACTGTCACTCTTCTGGATACAACATGAGCGACCCTAGCCCTCAGTGCGGTCAGTCCTGCCACTATCACGCTTCTGAATATAACTTGAGTAACCGGAGCCCTCAGTGCGGTCAGTCCTGCCACTATAGTGCTACTGGATATAACCTGAGTAACTTTAGCCCTCTCTGTGCTCAGTCCTGCCACTATCACTCTTCTGGATATAACTTGAGTATCCTTAGCCCTCAGTGCAGTGAGTCCTGCCGCTGTCATGCTTTTGGATATAACTTGGGTATCCCTAGTGTTCTTTGTGGTCAGTCCTGCCACTATTACTCTTCTGGATATAAGTGGAGTTCATCCAGCCCTCCGTGCAGTCAGTCTTGCCACTATCACTCTTCTGGAACTAGCTTCAGCCACTTTAGCACTATGTGCAGTCAGTCCTGTCCCTATCACTCTTCTGGATATAACTTGAGTGACCCTTTCTTGATAAGAGGATGGATTTTAATGCTCAGCACTGCCTGCCTCAGCCTCGTCACTGTCCTGGGAAACAGCGCCGAGAAGGCATCCTTCTCCCCTACTTCTACTAGTCCCTTCCCTGCCCCTGCTCTGAGGACACACTGCTCTGCCATCTCTTTCAGGAACATCTAAGGACTGCGTTTGAAATGAAGCGACGACAATGTCGTTCTCTTATATTTATGTCGCCGCACGAGCACACTGGGGCATCTCTTTGGAAGTAAACAGGGACAATTAGCCGCCTAATGAGCCATCCTCGTTCCCGTCCCCAGCCCGTCCCGCGCGCACTCCTTGTTTTCATTGGTGGGACCATGAAGGGCGACGGTGAGATGGAAACGCGTCCGGCTCAGCAAGTGCAATTATCGTCTCCCCGAGAAGCCAACGAGTAATACAAGGTAATTAGGCCTTAATTATTTATCATTTTTGTTTAATTATTGCCACTTGGACGTTAAGAAGTTATAAAACTCTTGGGCTGTGTTTATTAAATGCGAAAAGATCATTAGCCGCCCCCTAATGTTAATGGAATAGCAGTGAAAGGCCTTGGCCGGGGGCGGAGGCAGGCGCGAGCATGGGATCCGTGCGCAGTGATTGCCAATCTCAGACGCCGTGACGCAGAAGGGGCGCGAGGCCCCCAGTAGCACAGGCCCCATCTCGTGAAATGATGACCCGGACACCAAGAGGCTAAAATTGTGTGGATACATGTTCTTTCGGCTGCGAGGTTTCAAATTTAGTGCCTAGAAGTCGAAATGATTCAGCTCCATTTGAAAGATGGGAGGGGACGAAGAAATTAGCATCGTGATGCGGTTTTCACGACTAGAATCTCAGACGGGTGGTGCCCTGACTGGAAGAGGGCTTAGTTCGGGGAAGGTATTGTTCTTGGATACATTACCTTTCACTTCTGACACTGAATAGTTCGGGAACGGGAAGATCGGTTCATTAATATATAGCCTTTCTTACAGGCACTGATGGGTCCGGGAATTGGTTCAGGGTCAGAAAACATTTAACATCTAGGACTGGATTGTTCAAGGAGAATGGTTTTAGATATGTCATAACCTTTCACTCCTTGGACAGACTGCATCAAGGATGGTGCAAGGAACAATAGCATTTTGACTTTAACCTCTATGGGCACTGGATGGCTCAGAAATGTTCAAGGACACAGTATTTCACTGCTATGTCTTCAAGGATTGGTACAGAGCTAAATACCCTTTCATTTCTATGATTGGTTTCACATAGGAGCCGGTGAAGGTACATGTAATCCTTTAGATGTAGCACTGGGCGGATTATTGGTTTGCTGCAGGGATGCCCCTTTCACTTCCAGTCTGAATGGGTAGTACAGTGACACATTACTATTCACTTCTGTTAGACCTGTTAGGTCTTTCACTCACTCTTTTTACCTCCACATTTTGCTGAATGTTTTTGTTGGCCTTAGGACTCTGAGCACTTTACCGCTGCTAATCAGTGCTAAAGTGCATGTGCTCCTAAGCTAAACATGTGTGTGATTGGTGTATATCTGATTGACATATTTAATTTACTTGTAAGTCCCTTGTAAGGTGGTATACCATATACCCAGGACCTGTAAATTAAATGCCACTAGTGGGCCTGCAGCACTGATTGTGCCATCCACAGAAGTAGCCTTCAAACCTGTCCCAGACCTGCCACTGCAGTGCCTGTGTGTGCAGTTTACTTCCACTTCGATGTGGCATTTAAAACTACTTGCCAAGCCTTAAACTACCCTTTCTTATATATAAGTCACTCCTAAGGTAGGCCCTAGGTAGCCCTAAGGGCAGAATGCTATGTAAGCAAAAGGTAGGACATATACTTTTATATTTTGCGTGTCCTAGTAGTGTCATACAGCCTATTTCATTTTTCACTACGGTGAGACCTACTCCTCTCATAGGTTAGCATTGGGAATTACTTAATAGACTTTTAAGCTGTAATTCCTGGTCAGAGAGGAATAGCGATTTCATGTTTCATATGTTTGGAATGGTATTGATAAATCCAACTTACTGATGAAGTTGGGTTTAACATTACTATTTTAGAAATGTCACTTTTAGAAAGTGGACATTTTAGTGCACTTACTGCTCTGTGTGCCTGACAGCCTGCCTCCAATACACGTCTAGGGTGGGTGACAGCTACACTTTGTGCATTCCCTCTAGACAGCCAGTACACAGGAAGGATAGGTGTATCTGAGTACCCATTTACATACATCTGCATTCTGATGGCCTTGACTCTGCAGGATGGAAGGGAGGGGCTAACAATTCACTTGAATAGGCAGTGTCCTGTCCCCACACAAAGGACTGATTTACCCCCCATACTGGCAGACAGGACTTGGCTGCAATGGGAACCTGTGCATTTCAGTGGGCTGCTTTGAAGTCACCCCCACATCAAAGGCACTTTTGGGGATAAGTACTGGGTCTCTGAATCCCTAAAATCAGACACTTCTGGATCTGGAACTGAACCTCTGTCAGACGAACTGCTGTGCTGCTGTGCTGCTGTGCTGCTGTGCTGCTTAAAGGACTTATCTTTGGACTGCAGACTTGGAAGGCCATTTTTTCTCTTGTGTAGTCCTCCTGCCTGCTGTTCTCTGACTCAGTTAAAGGAGAGCTGGACTCCAAGTGATCTCCAAGGGCTTGTTGGCATGCCTCCTGTTACCTGAGACTCAGGGAAATCAAAGTCTCTACCCTTGCCCCTGTGCCTGGCTCACTGGAAGTGGCCCAGATACTTGCAACACAGATTTCAATGCATCTCCTGTCAGTGTGTAACAGATCCAGCACCTCAAACCAGTTGCAGGAGTAAAATCGGCATATTGCATCGGAACCAGCTCTTTGCCACCAGAGACCAACGCATCGGACGGACTATCGCCCCCGCTGCAGGTTGGTGAGATCGATGCATCCCCTTGGCTGTGTGGCAAAAACCAGCGCATCGCTCAATGCCTCTCAACTCTGGCACCCGTCTTTGGAACCGACGCATCGCCTTCACGTCGTGGAGAAGATAAACGAATCTCGTTGCTTGCGACTGGGAAAGGTACTTTGTTCACCGGGGCCTGCATGGGTCCTGTAGCTGGCTTGCACTGCCACGAGGTCGGCCCAAACTTTGACTTTGCCTCAGTCGAGCGCGACCTAAACTAACTTTTTTAGTGCCACTTGCTTCAAGCGCTTTACTGTATTTATTCTTTTAAAATTCAATATCTCAACTTCTATACATTGGATTTTTGTCATTTTGATTTGTTTATACAATAATAATCTTTTTCTAAACATGTGTGGAGTCTTTTGTGGTGTATTCATTGTGTTACTGTGTATGTGTGTTGCACAAATACTTTACACATTGCCTCTTTATGTGCCAAGCTACCAGAGGATGATCACAGGTTTTCTTTTAGTGTGAATCTAGCTTAGCCTGACCAGGATTATGGCTTCTGCTTGGACCGGCTACATACCTTTGTCAACCAGAAACCCCAATTTCTAACAACTTCTCAGGAGACAGAATAGCTCAGAATGTGGTTCAGGGATACACCTTTTTGCACATGAGCCCTGAGCTCAAGCATAAGTCCATAGTTCCATCTGCAATCCATATTTTCCTATTTACAAAAACACATCTCTTTTGCTGTTTTCCTCAGCCCCCTGCTGTTTTCAGAACATGTGCTCAGAGGCCGTTCCACGACCACTCCTTACCTGAACAGCTGCAACAGTGGCCCAAGAATTGGCAGCTCTTTAGCCGTCCAGGAGAGGGTGCTATCTTTTGATGACTATGTCACTGTGTATCAGGACGGCCTGCCTTTCACTCCTGCAGAGCTCATGGTATAAAGCACTCAAATTATTGTTTGAATCTCCCAGTGGCGCTCTCTATGCTGCATTGTGTGCAGAATTGTTCACGCTTGTGTCTCCCCCTGCTGTTTGTAGGGCATTATCACCAATGTCACCATTGAAAAGCTGTTGTCACCTGTTGGATGGAAACAAGTAGTCACGAGTAGTTGGAGCATGCATGCATGGTGTTGTGTTTATATGGGAGTTTGACTCAATGAGTAAGACACAGTTCCAATACCTGCTTTTGACATCTACTCACATCCAAGGCCACGTCAGATCGAAGCCCAGACATTCCTTTTGAGCGCCCCTTTGCGCTGCAATTCATCTAGATGCTCATGTTTTTGCATCCCTTTTAGCCGTTTAATAAGTCAAACCCCAGGCAACTTCTGTAAAGCTTCTTGATGGTGAGGTGTGTGCATTATCATGCTGTTATAGTAATGCTGCAGGTGTTTCTTTTATGATATTTTCAACTTATTTAACAATAATAACTTGTTTGCAAATATGTGCCTTTTTCTGTTCTGTTGTTTTGTTTGTGGTGAATACGTTTTAGTTTCCACATGTTACATTGTTAAGTTTTTTTCTTTAGTAATCGCCATGTGGGTGCTTATTTATTATTTGAAAGGTCTTGAAAATGTGCTTTTAGGACAATTTTGAATATGTTAATTTTTTTTAGTCTATTTGTGGGAATGTGGTTTAAGTGTTAACACAGGAAGCAAGAGGTTTCTGTACAGCAGATTGCATAGATGCAGCTTTCACTTGATAAAGTAGGCACAGATAATGCAAATGTTTCAATAATCACGGCACTTAGCCTCGCACTTCCCGATGTGTGTGTTTTTGTCTCTACTGCCAGTCATGGTTGATTATAGCAACATTCATTTTAAATCAGTGATTTGATGGATTTGGGTGCACAACCTCTCCTTCACTGACTTCACTGGCTACTTATACTTACAATCGCTGCATTCAAGACATTAAATCTGGTACACAGATCTTTGCATTGTCCACCTGTTACTTGTCTCAAGGATGTACATGATGTGCCTTCAGGTTTTCCAACCTACAGCTTCTCAAAATTCCTCAATTTACGTAACAGAGCTGTTCAGGCAGAAGTTTCTCGATTCTGGCACCATCACCATGGACCTTTGTAATGTCTCTTCAATCGCTCTATTCACAAACTACTTGAAACACTGACTATTCTTAGAATGCTCTGCATGAGAGAACCATGAGTTGCAGTGATGATCCTCACTCCGATGTAAACTCTAGCGCCATGAAAGTGACTGCAGTGCTAACACAGATAACATAACATGAGAACCCTGCAAAGCACAGCAGAAGATGTGACAAACCACTGGAGTGAACATCAGGAAGCATGGAGGGATGGTGAAGTGCCTCAGATGGCATGACTAGCACCGGGTAGAACATCAGGAAGTACGGCGAAGAGAATGGAACATTGAGTGGCAGTGGGAATACAGGAAGGAGGCATGGAAGGCACTGGAAACACTGAAATACTTGGTACATATTGGGAATACTGGGAAGAATCACAATATGCAAGTTTGAAGTGAAAGGAACATTGAAGCTATGTTGGAAAGAATATCAGAAGGGATAAGAAGATTTTAGAAAAAAACATCAGCTATGGAAAACACAGTTTAATAGTTAACACCAATAGGCAATAACCTATTAGAAACACCTTGAGGAATGTGGTTCACAGGAATGAACAACTGGAATAGTGGGAAACACCAAAGTTACCACCAAGAGGCTAAGGAGAAAGGCATATTGAACGGGACATGGTAAAACATGTCAGAAGTCATAGGGACCAGTATGTAGGAGATAAACAAGAACTGGCGAACAAATACCCAAATGCCTAGCTCATGAAGCAAGGCTGAAAAAGAAAGATTGAACTTAATAAGACCTGCTTGTATGATGCCTTTATTCTAGAATGTTTACATTTGCCAACCCTGTGATGCTCCAATCACGTTAGTTGACATCTTGCTTGCAATCTATCATGTTGAAAGGTAAGACCATCCTGCAATCTTTGCAGCAGAAACATCTCCTTCAATTAAATGAGGGATGTAATTTAACAATTCATGATTTGCCCACCACAGGAATTAGTCATCACTTCTCTTGCAGCCTCAATTGGCTGCAAAACTCTCTTCCAGTATCATGGAGGTTTAATGGTATTTGACATGCAGGCCTAACATTCAGATGAGAGGCCTCTAATCCTGAAACTTAACATTGGACAAGTCGGGATGTGCTCTGTATAATTGTGTGGGTGAGATGCAGGATTGGATTGGGGTTGCAATTAGGCCCAGGCCGTCCCAAAAAAGTGGCCCACATTTGCATATTGTACACTTTCATGAAACATCATTTGGTTAGTCTCATTAGGTTCATTTTTAGAGAAATGTTTTGGTAACCTAAACCTTTTAAAGTTACAGTCCTCAAAACCACCTGACCCCCAGCGAGTTCCCTGCACATTCCCACCCTTCCAATATTTCCTGAAAGTGATTGCCTGGCGGGGAAGGAGTCAGGTGAAAGACACTGTTTCTGGGCCACAGCTCCACATGTGCAATGGTGAAAGGCAAACAATGCAGGAGTCCTTTGGAGCGAGGCTGAGTCTCAGAGTCACTACCGACTCTCCCAAATACCCCTGATGTCAATGACCATGTCATGTATTATGTGAGGTCATAAGCAGTGCATTGTGGGGCGTAGGTTATAGTTAGATTAGGAAACTATAACTACTGAATTTCACTGGTTTTGTATGAGTGGAAACGGAGCCTAACTACAACGTCTCTGTAACCTTTGTTTTTTCTGTGAATTTCTAAGGTTTTTAAAATTTTTATTTTATAACTATAACGTCCCTGTAACCTTTAGTTTATCCAGTGAATGTATATGGTTTTGTAATGCTATTTCCTAACTATAACTTCCCTGCAACCTGGATGTGTGAGTAGGTGTGTAAGTGGGTGTGTAAGTGGGTGTGTGAGTGTGTGGTGAGGGTGTGAGTGCTTTTGTGACTGGCTGTGTGGGTCTGTGAGTGGGTGTGTGAGTGGCAGTTTGGGTGTGTGGGTGGGGGTTAGTGGTTGTGTGGGTGTGCAAGTGGGTGTGGGGGTTGTGTGAAAGCTGTGTGGGTCTGTGAGTGGGTGTGTGAGTGGTTGTGTGGGTGTGTAAGTGGGTGTCTGAGGATGTGAGTGAGTGTGTGAGTAGGTGTGTAGACCTGTGAGTGAGTATGTTTTTTTAAATTGGAGTCTGGATCTGCGGATCCACCTGAATCCAGGAGGATCCGGAGAGCATTTGTGGATCCTTGCATAGTAAAAAAAAAGGTTTTTGGACAATTTCTTGCCCATGAGGGGTCCCTCACAGACCCCTCCATTAGTCCTCCGGGGTCAGGGTACCTCTAACCTGACCCCTTCTATCACTTTTTAACTTTATTTTCCTCGCTGGGAACCGAGTCCCAGTGAACAAAATGGTTGCCGCAACTTTCCTCTCAGGTTGCGGTCTGTCAATAATGGTATTGCTGTTGGCGCGTGGATTTGCGAATCGAAGTAGGATATGAGGAGGATCCGCGGATGTTCTGTGCTCCTAGATATACAAATTTGGATTTCAGTTAATATCTCAAACTACTGAACAGAATTACACCAAATAACATAAAGGGTTCTTTCTGGACCAAGAGCTACCTTTCTGTCACATTTGGTATAATTCCGTCCAGTGGTCCATGCTGTAGTTGTTTCTAAAATCTCTATGGAAATTAACATGGGCAAAATACTTTTTTTAACCCCCTTTTTCTCGGCCCCCGCTTGATGGATCGACCCAAAACTTTCCATGCACAACTAGAATCACGAGAGCACTATTTTGGGGGAAAATGTTGTGAAGATTAGTCAAACTGCGCCAAAGATATAGGCAAGTCAAAAAAGGCCTTTCCTATGGAAACATGGTCCTAACTATAACTACAGTAGGTATATATACCTTAAAGTACCCATATAAATGTCTAAAGAATACAAACAAGTTTCTTTTTTTATGGGCACCATAAGGGACAAAAGGTTCTAAATTTTTGCCAATACCTGCAGCAATGTCTAGTAGCTGCTAAACTCTTATAAGATGGTGTTGCCTATAAGGCACTATATGCAGGCTGCATGCCCCTCTTTGGAAGGTGAACCACTGAATCACACTAAGCTAGCAGTCAGTGAAGGAAACAAACTGCAGTCTCCATTTTAAAAAGTAGATTAGAAGCATTAATGTTTCAAAACAGGTAATGTTAATTCATAAGATGTGAGTGAATTTGGAGTAAACACCCTTCCTCTGTATTTTCTATTTGTAGCAGAGGCATATTTTGTACACTTTTCAGTGAAACTGTACAGATTTTGAGGAATGAACCTACCACATCTACAAATAAAAAAGCAATAGATCAAAACAAAAATATGTACTAACTGTATCAGTAAATCAGTAAATGTTGATGGTTGCACTTGTTTAGGGTTGAGTTTCACACATAGTCCCAGCCAGATCAAATCAGATCAGAAAAATGTAAAAGTTAATATGCCCCCAATGTCTCCAAAGAAATACAGACACTCTAACATGGAACGGGTAAGTTAAATGTGTCTTTATTCTGGCAATATCTTGCTAAATTTGCACATTTACATTACGTGAATTTCGCAAAACGTTTTGCTGTTGCACAGTCACATTGATTTGCATAATTGTTGCATGCAGGAGCCTGGCTAGAGGAAGAAAAAGTATTTAAATGGAAAAGTAAAGTTTTGACCAAGAGACATCCTGCAAAACCAGACTCCTGCCGACATCACGAGTGACTTCTGTACTAAAGAGTTGGCCTTGCGTTCAATATCTACGTATTTCAGTGACTCATAAAAGGACTATCGACATCACATAACATGAAAATTTGACTTAATATGAATTGTTCACTTTCACATCTAAAGGAAAATAAGTACCTGAGACCACAGCCAACAGTTTATTTTTACCCCCAAAAGCCCATCAACTTTCTGTTTTAAATGTAAAAAGTAAAAAAAAAACATGCTAACTGTGTATGTATTTTCAGGAACATTGACTAAATCCATTTCGCCAGGAGGAGAACAGATAATTGGTGGCATTGTTTCATTTAAATTCACCCGGATGACACTAAATTCCAAGCCCTCGTCCCTTCTGCTTCAACTGCCCCTGGTCCTCCGAGTTTTTTTTCTTTCTTTTGGCTGTAAAAGATCCACTGGAAATGGTAGCTGTGAGTCCCCGGCCTGATTATTTTCAGCTGAGAAGTGCTAATTAAAAGCATGGAAGAATACAATCTGCATACATTATTGCAAGTTATGCCAACAGAATGTCAACATTTATGTCAGAAGTAATCTGGAATGGCAATTACGCGGAGCAGTGGCCTGGAATTCACTGGCAGTACACACCGTCAGGCCGGGTAATTGTAGGGGAGTCGGTGCTGGCGCGTGACAGACAGCAGGTGACAATGGAGTGCTATTGTGAGCTGCAAGCCTTGAATGCGCTTGTGAAGGTCAAGGCGTCTACGCTGGTTGGAACACGATAAAGACGGGGATTAAAATGTCAATAGTTCATTCAGTAACATCCTCTCTCGCTCTCTGCCCGCCCTAACTCTCTCCCGCCCCGCGTGCTCTCCTGCTCCCGTGCGAGGGGCGCGCGTGTTACAGGAAGTGTTGAGATCTAAATATCTGGTTGGGAGATTATTTGCCCGGGGCATTGGAGAGGGAGGGGTCTGGTGGTGGTGGGGAAAGGGGGGTGGGGGGATAACAGGCAGATTTGGAGCTTGAAATCTCATTCCAAATATTAGGCCAGAAGAGAGGCAAAGAGGGCGGTATTGAGTGAAAGATATTGAGGGCCCAGGGGTCTTTGCAGGACTTCTGTAGAGGCCTCAGTGCAGTCTCAACTTTATGATTTTTGGGGCCCTGGGCAGGATATATTTTGAGGCCCCCTGTAGGAAGCAACTATGAATTTTATTACCCATTTTTTGCTACTATAAACCCAAATTATGCCACACAACATTGAATTATACGTTAAACTCTGACATGGGATCACGCAAGCACAGCTGAAATATGTTTTGCCAATGGTCCCATAAATCCTTACACTGACACTGGGTAGAGAGAGAGAGACAGAGTGAGAGGTAGATGTAGGCAAAATAAAAGGAAAGCGGTCGAGAAAAATAGACAGGAGTGAGATAGAGACAGAAAGATCACCCTCCCCAAGGGTCCCAGTGGAGGGTGGAGGCCCTGGGAAATTGGCCACTTTACCCATGCCTTAAAATGTCTCTGCCTCAGTGATTATTGCCGCAGATGTGGAAAATGTATTGTTACATCGAGAACTTTTATGAAATTCTCAAATTTTATATCATATGAAATATGCAATATTCGACAGATTTAATACTTGCAAAATCCCACGTAATTTTGCCTATTTAGTATCAGTAGGAGACTAGTTTGAGTAGATAATGGAATGATAGAGAGATTTTCTTCTCGAAACAGCCACATTGCTTGTGCCTTGCATAATTTTTGAATGCAGGGCCCTCACGTCCAATTTTCACGTGAGAATTTTTCAAATGAATTTTTTTTGCACACCACTGTGGATTGCATTTAAGCTCATCATATGAAGCAAATTGAAGCGCAAAAACAACATAATAACACATGCAACAGGAAGAGGTAGCAGTCTGTTTACCAATTTTGGATGTTGATATTTGCTTATCAGCAAAAGGTTTGATGGTAGCCACGTGCTGTAGGATCCAGATTCATAGTCAGTGCAATGAGTGCCAGGGATCGTGTTAGCCATTTCATGAATGAGTCTCATTCTTTCTGGCGAGATAGTTTTGAACAGTTTTCTGCTGATCCCATCATTTTTCTCAGATGCTCAATTATGATTTCTAGGTTTCGTTTCTATATTTGTGAGGATATTGATACTTTTTGTGTGAACTGTATGATCCCTTTGCTTTACAGTGGTAAAGACACTCTAGGGCTGATTTATATGTATGTATGTATGATTTATATGTGGCGAAAATGATAGTCAGTCGCAGCTGTGACAGAGTATCATTAACACCAACAAAATGGTCCGCCCACCAGATTTAGATGGAGGTGGACTATAGGTTTGGTTACGGTGATGACTACTCCATCCCTGCCATGGCCAAACCTTTCCAACAGAGTCAGTGTCTTCGGAGGAAAGTTTATGTGTCAGCCCGCCTACACCAATCAGGATGGGTGGGCATATAGCCATTTATTTTTTACTGTCCACCACTGCCATGCAAACCCTGGCAGTGAGGTACAGGAAAATGCTAAAAATGCCCCCCTCGACATGGGAGTTGACTCCTATGGTGAGGGGAGCATTGTATTTTTTATTTTCAAATAGAAAATAATGTTTTGGGATTTTCTTTTTGAAAACAGAAAAAAAAAACGGTTTGGTGCACGGCTGGGTCATGCTGACGTATCCCGTCACCAGACATTGAAATGCACTGGCAGGAACAGGTGTGACGGTGATTCCTGACAATGCATTATAAATGAAGCTCTATTTATTTGGCCAGTACTTTCGCCTGCATTCCCTGGTGGGATTCGCTGTCTCAGGGTTCATTTTGCCACTCACAGCTGCTGCAGGGGGGAGTCGCCCGATATCGCGCATAACGCAATGCCTCTCTCCCTGTGGGACACTCTTTTCATTTGGCCAGTACTTTTGCCAGCATTCCCTGGTGGGACCCACTGTCCCAGAGTTCATCCTGCCACTAACAGTTGCTGCAGGTGGGAGGCGCCCAAGAACGCACTTAAATCTCTGCCTCTCTCCCCGCGGCGCAGGGCGTGCACAGGCGGTGCCCAGGCAAAGCCCGAGTCAAGGGCGGGCCTGTCCAGTGCCTGTCAGCACCAGGGCGGGGCGGGGCCACCTCCCTTGGCCCTTCAGCAAGCTGCCGTCAGTGTGACTCCTTCCTGCCAGGATTACCATTATTTTCACCATGTGCAATAGGTCAAGTTATGTGGCCTTACGGCTAGAGCGGTTGACCTCGAAGCTGGGGAACCGGGTTCGAGTCTCAGCATCGACACTCAACATCCTGTGATTCTGGGCAAATCACTTAATCTCCCTGTGCCTAACAAAAAAAGAAATTGAGTGTGTCCATCTGTAACGAAACTGGTGCTCATGTAAAGCGCTCTGATATCTTCAGGTCTAGTTTGCGCTATATAAAACTCTAAAATAATAAATAAGGCACTGTTGCTGGTTCACCATTCCCAGCCTGCCATCTTGCTTTGCTTATTTATGCAGTAGCATTTTCCGAGGTCCTGACGAAAGCCGTGATACCATTCTGGGCACTGTTTTTAATCCTGGCAGCAAGAACGAGCAAATAAAGGCAACTCCATCACTCTCGCTAGTTAGTTTTAGCATCACTACCTACACTTTAGACTTTTTTCTTTTTGTTGCACTGCGCCCTCATCACACCGGTCTTTGTTCTTCTCATCTGAAGGATTTAGTATATCCTAGTTAGTGTAGGAATAAAACATCCCTGAGCTCCTTCCTCTCAGAGAGGAAGTCGTACCCCTTTGCGGGACTAGGTGTTCCCGCCAAGAGGAGAATCCCAGATGATGAAGCTTGCTACCTATGGTGGGTGAGGGATTTCGTCCTTAAAGGGATTCCCCACAAGCTCCTCGAGATAACCTTTAGTGTTTCCTCTTGCCTGTACAGGCATTTTAGACCAAGGATTTCTTTGTTGTTTTTTATAACTGGTTGGGGACGTAATCCGTGCAGGTCTCTAAACTTTCCCTAGGACCCTCCCTCTCTTGTTTTTGTTAAGCACTATTGCTGGTTCACCATTCCCAGCCTGCCATCTTACTTTGCTTCTGTGACACTTGACCCCTTGTAGAGGAGATGGGGCCACCTGCAGTTTCCCGCCGCAGTGCGGCCCATCTTTTCCTGCTATCGCCGGAGGAGGTCGGATTGGGCCACCCCCCCCTTAAATTTCCTATAACGTAGGTACTGTCTGTACTTTTCTCCTTTCCACTTTTTTTTATCAATCATTTGTACCTGGGACATCATGGGGAAACGGAAAGTGAAGGAGTGTGGTCCTAAGGCCCCTCCTGGCTCTACCCTTGATAGGTTTCTGCAAAGAGCAGTCGGGGTAATCGGAAAGGAAATCGAGCTGGTTGAACAAAGACTCACACTCTCGACCCTCAGCTCTCGCTCCCCCTCTGTGTACCCAGGATTCCACCTGCATCAGTGGTTATGACACCCCTGGTCACTCCACAATTCCATACTAACTTGAGCACAGGGATTTCCCAATTGTTTGTGTGAGCCCAGCCCCATTAAACGAGCCAGAAGGGGCCCAAGTGCAGACGTTACATCCTACACCCCATCATTTGTGCTGCGAGGCCTCTAAGGAAATAGCAGGCAAAAGGAAGAGGTTATTCACTATTAGCAAATCAAAGAGGCTGCGTGCTTCAGTACAAGAGGTGGCATGCGCACTTGAAGTCGGAGAAAAGGCTAATACTCATGAGGGGTTACAGGAGCTATGCAACAAATTTATCTCAGATGTAGTGGACAAGTTAGAGCTCGTGTACCAGCGTTTAGGCATTACAGAATCTGAGATTCGGAAACCTAATGGCTTTATTACAATGAAGCACCTGGTGGCTGAATCGTACACCATGCCCCTGGCCAGCAAGGCCATTAGCTCCCAGCCTCTGTCTATTAGGGGTATTCCGGCGAGACCACAATCACAGCCAACAGCCGGAGTCCCTGCTGACAAAAACAGTCTGTCTATCAGCGAGTCAGAAGGATCTGCGACTTTTGACCAATTAAAGGGGCAGAGATGGGTGGTGGAGGGGTTTGGTGGGGGAAGGGGGTGCTGTGCTCAAGCAGGGGTCATGCTCCTGGGTATAAGCTTATATTGCTAAATTTGCCACCCAATGCTTGCCTTTATCTTATCCTACTGCCCAGGGTGCCTCGTCTGGTAAATGGCTCAGAGGAGTCTTTTATTCAACTAAAAAATAAGACTATTGGCTCTGTACTTGTGCTGGGTTGTCCTATTCTGATACTTGCCACATATTGATGGTTAGGAGGATGGACTGGGTAGGGCTTCTGCCAAAGCTTTTTTTGGGTGACTGCATTGTTGTAAATTTTAAACACTCAATCATTGCCCACAACCTCCTTAACAATCGCATGCATCAAAAACTGCTAGAATCTAACATCTCCCTATTAACCCTGGGTTTCTCTTCCAGCCACCTGAGGGATAGATGTGGGTTTGCTGTGCAACCCTCATTTGACGGTTAGCGAAGGCATACATGGGCAGCTAGTAATAGCCATCAGATCCCTCTGTCTCATCAGAAAAGTTTTCTCCACTTTCTCAGGTCGATTGACTCTCAAATGATCAGGCGGCTCATAGGAGCAATGGAATACCTCGTCCATATAGCCCCACCCACAGTCCTGCCCCAGGCACAAATGGCCCTGTGCTTTTAGATCATGAGTCAGGCTACACTCCCGGTGACTCATGGCCCCTTGTTAACCTATGCATAGAAAACACATCCTTGCCTCCCTACACACTTGAGTGCCCATATACGTATGCCATAGACACCCCCTCTCTGCAACCCACCGCTTCACCCCCCCCAAAGGACCATACTGAGTTGGACTATTGCAGGTATTAGGGGGAAACTAGGTGACCCAGACTGGGACACCTTCGTTGAGGGCTATGACATTTGATTATTTGATGAGACATGGGCAATAGACCATGTTAATAGAGGTGGGTACAAAAGCTTTAGTTTTCCAGCTATTAAATCTAATGCTGGACGACCCTCAGGTGACCTATTAGCTCTGTCCTGTCTTCTCTATCCTGCTCTGTCACAATAGGCCTGGGCATAAAATTCTGCTCCACTCGCGAGTTTGGGGAATTTGGGATCTCAGTGTTCAACTCAGAGTTCCCGATAAAATCTGCACTCCGCCTTGTGGCACAACTTATTTTCAGTTGGCGTGCTCGAGCTGGGTTTTTGTACGCGCTGGCGAGCGCGACGAGTCTTGCCAAGCACCTGCGAGCACCAGCGAGTCTTGCTGACCACCCAGATACTTGCCGGCCGTGCCTGCAACATCCGATGCCTTTTGACTGACAAAGAGCGCAAGAGAGCGCCAGTGACTGTAGCTGCATCCTTGAGCAGATTTTCTCTTCGAGAATCTGTTAAATCTACTCAAAAAGATGTTTTCAAGTTCATATTCTTCTCCAATGGACTATTCAAGTTATTTTTTAGTGCAAGGAGCCTTTTTTTTAATTCTACTTTTTTTTTTTAAACAAGGAGGCAGAGACTCCAACTTTCTGACCAGCAGACTCCTCCCAGTGCTTTGTCCATTTCCTGGTCACTTTTCCTTTGGATTTTGAGCTGGAAGGATCACTCTCTTTGTCTGCTGCATATATACGATTGGATTTAAGGACTTTGTTTCTGTGATATCACAAGTAAGTTCAAAAACTGTTGTCTAAGGGTGTTGCTTGTTTGATAGAGGGCATGCACCAGGATTTATTTATACTCTTATTCGATTTTTAAAATACATTGTGGTGTGTGGCCTACAGTTTTAGTAGTTATTGTTTTGCATTTAATTTTTCTTCTTTTGTAAAGGAAAAATGTTGCACAGTTCAGTACATTTCTCCATGTTTTTAATACATTTGAAATATTCATGCATTTTAATTTGTGGCCTAGTCTGCCAATGGACCACCCAGCCAGTAGGCCCAGAACTAGTCATGGATGCATGAAACAGCTGTTTCTGTGGTGTCTGTTGAATTGAAACATCATTTATGCCAGGGATGGCATTGAATTAAAGTAAAAAAAATAGGTTTTTTGAGGTATTTCACTTTTTTTTTTGCAAAACGGTAATATATATTTGATGCCTTTGGAGGATGTGTGTTGTTTCAGTTCAGTTAATTTTTGCTTTTGGCATTGCTGAATTAATGCTGTTTTCTCCTGTGTTACCATGCCTCCTTTGTCTGTCCAGTGTGTGAGTGTGTTTGCCATAGGCCACCATTTGTCTTTGTTACTCATGCCATGTGGCCGGGGTCCATTTTGTATAGTAAGGGCCATAGACCTGATTGTGTTCTTTGGTTTCCATGCCTCCTTGCTTGTTTGACCATGTGGTTGGCAGCCATATTGTGTAGCCTGCCAATGTGCTTTTGCCGTAGGCCTGCATGTGTTATTTGTTGTGGCCATGCCCCTTTGCTAGCTAATGTTGTTTGACCATGCGGTTTGTAGCCATTTTGTGTAGCCAGCCAGTGTGCTTTTGCCATAGGCCTGCATGTGTTCTTCATTGTGGCCATGCCTCCTTGCTGGTTGTTGTTTGCCCATGTGGTCAGCGGCCATTTTGTGCAGCCACCCTTTTTCCAATTTTCAAGGAGAGATTGATAAGAGAGCGCTATGCCTTTTTGTATTGGTTATTTTTTTTACTTTCCCTGATATCAGTTTAATATTTTGCTTGAGGATCACTGTGAAATATTTTTGTATTTATTAACAGTTTTAAATTACATGATTTTAGCACTTTTCACCTGCACCTCCTTGCCTCTCAGTGGGATTTATCATAGTCCCCTAGTACACCAGCAATTAATTATTGTAAAATGTTAATTTTATTTTATGTATTTATTTATTTATTTATTTATTATGTTAACATTTTTTTTAAAGTACAATTTCAAAATATTTTGTAAACAGTTTTTCCACCATCCAGCCACCACCTACCCATCATAGGCTCACAGCCACACAACAGCATTCATTTTCTAATGATTATTCCTTTTTGCCCTGGACCTTCTGCCTGCCATAGGTGCACAACACATGCCAGCATTCATTTTTTAAGGATTATTCTATTTTCCACTGGACACCCTCCTGCCAAAGGTGCACAAAACACACCAGCATTCATATTTTAAGGATTATCCCATTTTCCCCCGCACCTCCCCGACTGCTACAGGTTTCTCCCTTAGGTGCCTTCACATAAAGCAAACAGTTATGTTGTTATCTTGCTTGAAAATTAAATATTATGTTCTAAGTGCCACTGTCAACTGACAGCTTCAAGATGGCTCCAAAGAAAGGTGCTGCCAGGAAAGTGGCCATTGGGGAGGAAAAGAAGCAGATTTCCACCACTGGCGTGTCGGCCCAAACCTTTTTTTGGGGGAAGTGTGGCTGCTCTGGGGACAAGCTGGGAGCAGCACTCCCGCTTCAACGATGGCACTACCCCAACCTAAGCCCAAGCCCATGTCTCTGGGCGAGGTAGCCACTGCCGCTCAATCATGTTTACACCAATGAGCAGTGATAATGAATTGGATTTGTCTCTTTCCTAGAAGGTGGACAGCAGCCGCAGCCAGCAATGGATCTTACTGAAGTAGGAGCAGAACAGGAGTTTGCGCCTACTGCTGGGCAAGAACCTCCTTTTTTACAAACATTGGCTTCCAGATCTCCGGCAAGAAAGAGGAAGGGTAATTCACCATCTTCTCCAAGCCCCTCTTCTGTTAATCTGGACATGGATTGGACTCTCAGTTGAGTATGAAACACACCAAGAGAGGCAGCTCAGGCAAAGGAAAGTTCCTGAAAGCCTTACAATTATGGAAAGGGGTGAGAATGATGACGAGCCACTCACTGTGGAAGCTGACACAGAGGAGACTGACATTACCCCTCCTATTCAACCTGCTCCATGGGATGAGGCACCACCACCTCCACCTGCACTAGCTCCCATATTTTCAAGGTCCACACCAAGACCTGCATCCACCACTAGCTCTGTAGAAGTGTGCACTGCAGAGAGCCAATCATTAACGCACCGCCTACCTCCAGTTCTTCAGGCACTGGCAGTGGCAACAGTGGCTCACAGAAGAGGTACTCTTCCCCAGTTTGGGACTTCTTTATGGTTAGAAAGCAGGAGGACAACATCACAATATACTCCATTTGCAATGCTAGTGTTCGTCGAGGTAAGCTTGTTACAAACTATGGTACTGGAGGTCAAGCGACCCATTTGAAAAAAAATCACACATTCCCCTGAGAGGCGCACCTTAATAAACTTTCTGCACATGGTGGTGCTCAAGGTGGGAGTTGTAGGTAGTGATGAGGAAGAACAGGGTGACATCTTTATGCAAAGCAGCCCTGTCCCCATCAGTGCACCAGTATCACCTGCCTCATCAGCAACCTCACAATGGCACAAGAGTCAGATGTATAGAACACCCTCATACAGTAGTGTCTGCCCCAAGACGCCCATTGAGTCTGCCACCACCTGATCCTCTCCTGAAGTCGCCTTCAAATAACAGGAGGAATGTCAAATGGGAAACAGTGGGCATCCTCCCCGAGGGAGGCAAGGCTCTATACTCAATCCTCGCTATGCATATGGATAGCATCTATACAAACTGGGGGATTAACAATTTAATCTTAGCCGAGCACAACATGGTATTTCCAAATAAAGGGACCTGTAAACCCTGGAGCATAACAAACCAATGGCCCCAAAGGGATGGTTTAATGGCTGTTGGCACACAAGTCATTAGGGAAAGTAGGGCTTTTTACAGGGCCACTCTAAGGGAAGCCAAAGATATTTGGGAAGATGGTATTTGGTCTGTTCTCTCGGACGCCGCTGCTGCCAACGACCAGAAGAAATTCTGGTTTCTGGTTAGCATGGGTGAAGGAAGACTGGGTAAACCCTCTGAGGGCCACTCACGATGGATGGATGTTAACTTCCCCCCAGTAGTTTTCTCTCTTGAAGAAACCGAGCGTGCTGTGGCCTTGTTTAATCTTGGAAAAGCACCAGGCCTTGACAAGATTTCGGGATGTTGTTAAATCAGACCTTGCAGTTTGGGCACCATATAGCAATGTGGTGTCAAATGCCATTTTGATGGAAGGGGCAATTCCATTGTCGTGGAGGGGGTGGAGATTGTACTTATCTTTAAAAAAGGGGATCCCACTAGCCCCTCCAATTACTGTCCAATTAGTTTAATAGATAACATGCAAAAGATCTTCTGCAAGCAGGTTCTTGAGCGGTTGTTGGATTGGTGTGAGGAAAACCACATTGTCTCGGGCTATGGGGCCACTGTAATACCAACTGCCTGACAGTAGCGGAAAACAATTTTCTCAGAACTCTTGTCTGCTTGGGGAAGGGGACGCCACTGATCCCACTCCACCTGGACCTTGGTATCATCGAAATAGCAGCGCTGACAAAGCTAAGACCTCTGCTGCATTTGGAGCACCAATGAACTCTTCCATTTCATAGAGGGCCTGCAGGATGTTATAAATGCCAACACAGTGGGTTAGATGAAATAGTTGGGATTGATTAAAAGTGCATGGATTGAGCTGGGCCTGGAAAAGTTCTGGAAAGAACCTCGCTCCATCCACCCAGGAGATGTACCCAAAGTAAACAAATTATTCCAGGAGAAAGCTGTCTGCCGCAGGGAGCACTTAACCTCTACAGGTAGTCTAACAAGGGATTTGTTACTCCTCAAATCTGTAAGCAAAGCTGAGGGGTTCTTGGATTTCATCCATCCGGTATGTGCACGTTCGGTGTACCTCCAGTTTAGGTGTAGGACACTTCCAGTAGCAACTGTCACCATCCACTGGGGGAAGACGAATCAGGGGTCTGACGAGTGCCTTTACATGCCCACTTTATGTTGAACCCAGAAGTAAATGGATAGTCCCCCTGTGCAGATCCCCCAGTCTATTAGAGTGAGCACAAGCCTACAGAATATGTAAAAGTGATATTTCCTCCATTGTGGTGGTGGCGGTTTTGAAATTCTTGTACTTAGCATGGTCACTAAGACAAAAAGTCTACTGTTCAAAGGCAAGTCCTATAGCAACCACTGAGAACTACCCAATCAACTTTTGCACTGAAACCCTTTCAATGAGACTCATAACCATTTGTAGTCTACTCCACCCCCTGGCCGAACAAAGGGCTGTCCACTGACATATAAATCCATCCCTATGTTTCAAAGGTTATTGGTGATAAGGCGCTGTCCTTATCCAGAGCAAACTCCATAAACAAAAACACTAACAGATGGGCATCCAATGGTTGGCATGCAATCAGAAGTCCATCCCTATTTGAAGAGGCCTCACAAATCTTTTTCTACCATGTTATGTTTCCTTTACACAGTATGGCTGTCCATCCAGCAACACACAATCTTAGTCCCCCACATACTTTGAGATAACTCTTAGTATATTAAAGACCTAGATTTTCCATTTTTGAGTAACAAATACCTACATATGGCATTTCTACACAGAATTTTCCTACTCCTTGTAAGGTCCATATTCCTTTCTTGGAGGTTGGGTGTCACCTCTGATTTTATCATTTTAAAAGCTTTTTGTACCGCTAATGAGACTGTGAAGTGCTCAAATTAGCATTGTGTACGTAGGTGCCACCAGGCATGCATGGCTGAAAGTTTGGTTGTTGTAGTGTGAGCTATATTCGATATGCTGAGTGCTTGAGGTTTGAAGACGTGATATTAGCATGGTGGGGCTAATGTCACAGTGCATGAGAATGGGATATTTAGAATAGATGCATGTTACACATGCAGGTACTTATCATATTTGTAGTAAACTTTATCATGAGCAGCGACCACCCTTGAATTCATCTGTGGGGTCAACCTGGTTAAGTGCTATATGCAATCCACTTGGGAGCAGCAGCGGAACAACCCCTCTGGCTGTTAAGCCATGTGGGAGTACTTCATGAGTGCACCCAGGAGTGGCAGAGGAACAAGCCTGGGCACTGATAAGCTATAAGTGTGTAAAATATGGGGTTTATCAGAAGTGATATAGGACCAACCACATTGTGGCACCGTTAAGTTAGGCTGCACATCTTTAAAGAAGCGGTTATGTAGGGAAGGTTAGTCATGGGAGGAAGTTACGTTTTAGCAGAGCTAGGGTAAAAGTATGAAGTGCTTATGTAGTTCTCAAAGGAAAGGCCTGGTTTCAGAAGCAGTGTTAGACAGGAGAGTCTGGAAAAACAAATAGGGAGGAGGAGATGTGGTAGAGGGAGAGATATAGTCAAACTGCATAAAAAAAGAGGCAAATAATAGTGCCAAGATGCTCATTTATAGAGAATCTTGGCAGGATTTTAGTAATTGTATTGCAGTAAATTTGACCAAATTGCCCACATTACATTCAAAGAGCTGGTGGTGCTAGATCAACAAGTGTCCCGCTACGTGAGTGGAATGTTCTACTAGCTGGATTTGTTTCATAGTAGCTAGGTCAGCAATATAATCCTGAGTTCCTTAGTCATTTAGTAGGTCAAAGAGTAGGTTAAGATCATAAATGATGTAAAAGTTGGATAGTTTAAATGCGAGCGAGGTGGTATGCTCTACTAAAGATTCCCTAAACTTTTTTACTAGGCCGGGTGGTGTATAAATCAAAGAGCTGGAAAAAGTAATGTTGTCATTGATATGCAGTTTAAATAGCACACTTTTGTAGACCTGGATGGAGTAAGGGGGTATATTGCAGTCAATACTATTGATGCGAATAATTGCAATACCGCCTCTCCTGCCAACAGGTTTATCACATCTTCTGATGCTGTGCCCTAGAGGGAGAGCCAGGTGCAAGAGTGCCTGCGTTGGCGCTAGGCTAGGCTGTGAAGTAAAACAATGGGTTGGGCATTCGGTTATTGCACTTCTGGGTGATTGTAGATTGCTGAGTTTGCAAAACCCCACACTACTTCCTGGGAAGCCTGTGACTGCTCGCCATTGCTACCATTGAGAGTCAAATGTTGAAGGGGTTGTGGTTGGCCCTGTGTGGAGAGTCGTACTACAATGGACCATGGGACTTCAGAGGCAAATGACCCCAGCTCCAACAGCTTAGGCCCTGTAGCCCTGATTGCCTTGTGGCCGCCCAAGCGAGGTCTTACAGTCTCCACTGTGGTGACCCTAGTTGGCCATGCCTCAGTCTCTATCTAGGGGCCAGATGTACGACCATTTGGAATTGCAACTCGCAAATTGCGAAAAATAGTGAGTCGCAATTTGCGAGTCGCAATTCCAAATATACAACAGTGTCAGAGACACTGTTAGCGATTCCCAATGGGGTCGCAAAATGCGAGGCTCATCAATATTCATGAGGCACTCGCAGTTTGCGACCCCATTGAGAATGGCTGGCCCTCCCAGGGATGGTGGCCTGCTGTGCTCAGCAGACCACCATGTCTGGGACTGCTTTTAAATAAAGCAGCTTTTTTTTTTAACGTAGCCCATTTTCCTTAAAGGAAAACGGGATGCATTTTAAAAAAAATGAAACGTTTTTGTTAAATTTTTTAAGGGCAGGCAGTGGTCCCTGGGACCACTGCCTGCCCTTAAAAAATATTTTCGCATGCATTTGCAAAGGGGAAGGGGTCCTCTAGGGACCCCTTCCCATTTGCAACTGCATTACCACCTACTTGAAGTAGGTGGTAAATTGCGACTGTTTTGCGACCGCAATTGCGGTCGCAAAACAGTCATAATGGGGCTCAGAGTCGCAATTAGGAAGGGATGCCCATGAAACGCCCCTTCCTAATTGCGAGTCACAAACGCTATTTAGCGAGTTGCAAATAAATTGCGACTCGCTAAATAGCATTTGTACATGGCCCTGTAGGGTTTTTGCATGCGCAAACGGGTCGCAGACCCGTTTGCGCATGCAAAAACGGGTCGTACATCTGGCCTCTAATCTCTTACCTTGCACACCCCAGGTTGAGACTCAAAACTATTGATAGGCTGCTGATCTGAGAATCAAGAAATGTGATGCCTACAGCAGATCACTCTACTGTCTCTTTACCCGGCCTCTCTAATCTTCATCACGTCCAAATCTTTATTTTAGATCCAGGAAAACCTTTCCATTCATTATTACAACCTGGGTACCAAACCTCTGCCTTATTTAAATATTCAAAAGAAACAATTGATGGACGGAACGCTGGACAATGCAAACATTCACCCCCAGTCACAAGGATCTGGGTTAAATCCATCATTCTTTTGCTCACCACACCACCCCAGTTTGGACCCAGCCATATGCAAATCAGTCTTGACCCTGTTCCTTGTGGGAACAGTCCAGCCCGAACTGCCAAGCCAGGTCCTCCCTGGACCGGAAACAAGCATCCTGGGACCGGTTTCAGAGAATCACCCTTCATCAGCCAGGCTAGCTTGAATCCAGTGGTGTAGTGAGCACGGGACCCACGTCTGGGCATACCCTTCCCACTTAGGGCGACAAATGCAAAAGAAACAATTGATGGACGGAATGCTGGACAATGCAAACATTCACCCCCAGCCACAAGGATCTGGGTTAAATCCATCATTCTTTTGTCCGTTGTTCTGCATTCATACATCTTCTGGTCAGTCTCAGCGCCAGGATACCCTTGGGGTGACAGCTGCGCGGTATAAATATTTTTTACATTACATTTTGCTCACCACACCACCCCAGTTTGGACCCAGCCATATGCAAATCAGTCTTGACCCTGTTCCTTGTGAGAACAGTCCAGCCCGATCTGCCAAGCCAGGTCCTCCCTGGACCGGCAACAAGCATCCTGGGACCGTTTTTTGGGTAACACCCTTCATCAGCCAGGCTGACTGGGGCCGACCAAACAGTCAGCGCATTCAGAGTGGGCAAGCCACTCCTCCCCTGTACTCCTGCAGGACCGCCAACCCGCCCGCCCCCAACCAGGCATACCCTTCTGCTTTCTCGCAGTGTGAGAAGCAGAAACATAAAATGGTTTTTAAAATACCATTTTATGTTTCTACTTCTCGCACTGCGAGAAAGCAGTGGGGCGACGCTCCTCCGCCCACGTGGAGGAGCCGCCCCTGGTCATACCCTTGGCTGAGGTGCCCCCTCCAGTCCTGGTTCTAAGAAGTGGGTTTCTGCAGCTTCTTCTTCATCGACGCAAAAGCGGCTTTGGCCGATCGGAACTTATGCATCGCCCTTCAAATGCAGTGCAGCAGCTCTACAGCCAGCACGGCACGATGACGACGGACAGCGCGGCTCGATGATGACGCAGTGCCAGCATCATACAGCGGTTTGTCGACGAAGCTTCCATCAATGGTGCGGATCGGCGTTGACACTCACCTCCATCCACTGGATTGGCGACGATGCAGCGCCTCCTCGACTCCTCACTTTGACCCTTTGACTTCGACGCTTTGCTCCATCCAAGGTACTTTGTTAGCGGGACTTGTCTGAGTCCTGTAGCCGGCCTGCCCTCTATTGCCGTTAGCCTGAACTTTGCATTTGCCCCAATCTAGTGCGACCTCAAGTAATCTTTCAGCGCTATTGACTTCTAAGCACTATTTTTGGTTTATTCTTTCAGAAATTTATAACTCCGGTTCTACTTATTGGAGTTTTGCCGTTTTGGTCTTGATTTTCTCATAAAAATATTCTCTATTTTTCCAAACCTGTGTGGAGTCTTTTTGTGGTGTTTCCATTGTGTTACTGAGTGTATGTGTGTTGCACAACTACTTAACACATTGCCTCTCAAGTTAAGCCTGACTGCTTGGTGCCAAGCTACTAGAGGGTGAGCACAGGTTAATTTAGGTTGTGTATCTGACTTACCCTGACTAGGATTGTGGTCCCTACTTGGAAAGGATGCATACCTCTGCCAACTAGAGACCAAATTTCTAATATTGGTGATAAGTAATGAGGAAAGGACTTGTGTTTGTGTAATATCATATAGTAATTCCGTGTTCACTACAGCTCTATACCTAAGACCAATTCAAGCCTTTTTCAATTTTCCCAGATTCGCTTTCTGATTTTTCTGCTAAATTATGTCTCACTCTGGAGAGGCCACACCTGCACCAGCAGGAATTGAATTTGAGCTGGCCAGGTTAGCATCCTACACTGTGCAGTAGCTGAGAGATTTCTGCAAGGACTTTCAAGTTTCTACGAGGGGCTTTACCAGGAACGCCATGTCATAGTACAGTGAGAATGTGAGGCAAGTAGCAATCCCAAGAGAGAGAAAGAGGGCAGTGCCTTGTCCTTAGAAAGGGTTACCCCAAAACACTCACACCAAACCAGTAATGCATAATGGGCATCTAGTCAATGGTTGCCTGGACAATAAGTAAAGAGCAAAGGATTGTTCATCCTTTGCATTAGCTAACATGTGTAACTGAACCATATCTGTAAAGTAAATGACAGGCCACAGCATACCTACCAGGGATCAAGCTTGAACTACAAGGATTACAGATGACAAAGAGCTGCAGACCTGACAACTGGTGTTTATGATTTTGAGAAAAGGATTTCTATAGAGTGAGAGAGTAGCATGAGAGTGGCTTGTTTAGGTGCTTGTGGAGTATAAGGTGTTGAATAGCTGAATAGCTGAATCTGTTCTTTGTTGCTAGACAACCTCTCATTTCTGTTTCCTCCATTTCTGAACAATACCTATCAATGGACAATCATATTCAACAAATGGTTGCACATCGCAGGCATCAATCTGAAAAGCTGAGATCCTTAACACAGGCCGGACTGGAGGCTAAGACAGCCCTGGCTCACGGTTTGATACCAAACCCATTTTACACCAAACGAGAATAGTAAGAGTCTTCAGCTCTCCCCGTGAGGGTTAGGGGGTTCTTCTTCGAGAAGAAGAATTTCTATAACACATTAAAAGACTGTTTATCAATATATTGGCTAGAAATCAGCGGGTTTTTGAGGTAGTTCTGAAGAGAAATTAATTAAATATTCCAATGTTTTAGCATGTGGCACAGGTGCATTATTTCGCGATAGCGGTAAATTGAGTATAGGACAGTAAGGGACTAGGTTAAGTAAAATTCTCAATTTACAGTCCTGATCAGTTGCAAATAAATAATTAAAAATTGAGAAGGGGTTAAATGCATTTGGTGATACACAATCTCAGGACATAAAGTTGCATCTATGTGTTTACAAATAATCTTGGTGCATTTCAGGAAAGGGAGGCACCTGAGGGATGCTTGTTTAACTGGAGCATCCTTTGGACCATGCTTTGAGTTTCATCCCATGTTTCAAAGAACAAGGGAAACCCTAGGTTTCACAGGGACCCGCAGTAAATATCATTTAAAAAAAAAAAAAAGGGTCCCTATAGGAACAAAAATTTGGATTGCGATAAAAATCAGTGTGTGAAAATTCAAAACAATGTTTTGTAATCATCAAAAAATATAAATACATTTATCAAGACGTAAAATTGCTGTTGGGTAGTGATTCAAACGTGACGTGCAAAAGTGCTCAGGCGACAAAAGTGATACATGTGACTTTTTGTAACCATGATGCACCCATTCGATCTGAGGGGTAATGCGGATGGGTATGGAGTTGACCGGTGGTCAGTCCAAGGTAACTTCTGCAGGGAGTGGTCATGAGCGACAAACGATTCTGGTAAAAAATGGTCAGGAAGTTGGAACAATACCGACCCCGGCAGAGACCACCGTTTGGAAAACAAGAAGTTTCATCCCATCACTGTAGCCTCAGAGCAGTGGAGGTTTTGTGAGCGTAGGCACAGCAAAATTACAATTTTGACTCCAACCTTAAAATAGTATGGGAAGTGCAACTTTCTCAGGAGTTCAGGAGGTTAATTTAGTAATGAAAATCCATCCTATAATATTTTATTAAAAGTTAAGAATTCCACAAATATTGCACATGAAATGTTAAAATTTAGTGCTTCAGCATAGAGATTCCAGCTGCTGCCTTGAGGGTGTCTCTGAAATCAAAATCATGCGAGATACCCTGAGAACAGCCATTTCTCCTCCACCCTATCAAGGCTTTTCCCTCTGTTACTTCTGAACAGCACAGCCCTTCCTATTGGCTCTGAGCATACCTGGGTCTTCCCTGCCTGGCCAATAAGGGGTCGATTAGAAACTGTGCACACCTGGACATTATAAATCCATGTAAGTCGTGTATGACCAGTGTTCCGAAAAACTTTTCTTTCTTAGCTCCTCTTAATCCAAGTAATTGCAGACATAGGTCTGAGACCCCCCGTAGGCGAGTCCCCGATGGAACCGATTCCTGGAGTTACAGCCTCATCAGGGTTGGCCAATTCACAGCAGTTGATATGTCTGGGTGAAATAACAGTCAATGCGCCCTTTAATGACTTAGATAAAGATAAACTGTTCTAAGAAGCAGGGCGAAAAAAAATTGTTATCACCTCATTAAGATCAAAAACAGCAGCTGACACCAGTCTCGCCAACTGTCAGTGTATGCAGTGTTGCGTTTAAAATTGAAACATAATCCACAGAACCCAACGAGGGAGCATTACGTAAATAATGACTGCATTGAATATACATGCTTCCGGTTTCTCTATCTGTGCCAACTCTCTTTGTACTTCATAAGTGCAAGCACACAATATTGCGAGAGAAAAGTGAAGGCAATAGTGAAGAAAGAGTAGACAGAGCAAGTGACAGTGTCAGAGACAGAACACGTGACACAGTGAGGAACAAAACAAGCGACAGAACAAGTGAGAGAGTGAGGGACAGAATAAGTGACAGAGCGAGAGACAGAACAAGTGACAGAGTGAGGAACACAACAAGTGACAGTGAGAGGCAGAACAAGTGACAGAGTAAGAGACAGAACAAGTGACAGAGTGAGGAACAAAACAAGTGACAGATTAAGAGACAGAACAAAGTAAGAGATAGAACAAATGACTGAGTGAGAGACAGAACAAGTGACAAAGCAAAAGAAAGAACAAGTGACAGAGTGAGGAACAAAACAAGTAACAGTGAGAGAACAAGTGACAGAGTCCGAGACAGAACAAGTGACAGAGTAAGAGAGAGAGCAAGTGAGACAGCGAGGGACAGAACACCTGAGAGAGTGAGAGACAGAACAAGTGACAGAGTGAGAGACAGAACAAGTTACAGATTTAAAGACAGAACAAGGGACAAAGTAAGAGACAGAACAACTGACAGAGTAAGAGAGAGAGCAAGTCAGAGAGTGAGGGACAGAACATGTGAGAGAATGAGAGACAGAACAAGTGAGATAAAACAAGAGAGAGAGTGAGAGACAGAACAAGTGACAGAGTGAGAGACAGAGTGAGGGACAGAAAAATTGACAGATTGATAGACAGAACAAGTGACAAAGTAAGAGACAGAACAAGTGACAGAGTAAGAGAGAGAGGAAGTGTGACAGCGAGGGACAGAACACCCGAGAGAGAGAGAGACAGAACAATTGAGAGAGTGAGGGAAAGAACAGGGGAGAGAGTGAGGAACAGAAGAAGTGACAGATTTAGAGACAGAACAAGGGACAAATTAAGAGACAGAACAACTGACAGAGTAAGAGAGAGAGCACGTGATCTTAAACTGAGCTAGAGAAATATGAAAATTATGGACAACCAATAAAATGCACATATTCCTGCTTGGGACTTGCATAATCTATCTTGGTTCACATGTTTCACCCCATTTTGATATCTTGCTGGCCATTGTAGGCCAAAGGGGAGAGAAACTGCACTCTAAGGCAGATTTCCCCCATGTATATAAAAAAGTGTTACTGCAGACAAAACTATGACCCATACTTGCTTTACCTGTGAGTGCCCACTAATATTGAAAAGGCCTACCCCAGGTTATTATCTAACCCTGCAGAGTCCCCTCTGTGCCAAGCTACCTGTGGGCAGTTACCAGGCTGTGCACTACGGTACTCTCACACGTGCAGCCTGCACACGGGTGCACATGCTTGTGCACACATGTTCAAGTGGAACCAGCCAAAGGCTCCTTAGCCTTAGCCTTATTTTAAAAGTCAGACAGTGGGGGTAAACATGTGCAGTCCATTTACCAGGTGATTATTGTGGGTGAGACACAAGTAGCGAGACTCAACCACAGTAAAAATTAAAAAACCTGGTCATTAAAAAAGCAAACAATCCGGGCATACTAAATGGGCAGAGCCCATTTTACAACAGATCTCATTTTTGTTGGGGGCTTGAGGGGGTGCAGGAAGCCATCTCACTGTGCCCTTGGCCCCAAGAAAGTCATGGCGATTAACTGTGTCCGGCTGTGAGAATCCTATATGCTCCTGAATCCTAATTAGGGAGAGATGATAGGCAATCACCAGGTCAGAGCTGTTGGATCCCCCAACTTCACCCCACTGACATCCTTCCTCCCTAACAGGCCATGTGAAAAATAAGGGATAAGTACCAGTCCCAGCTACTTACATGCTGGATATTTGGTGGTCCATTAGCATGGGAGGCTGCTTACTCCTTTTAACTAGAGACTTTTAATAGAAGGAGGCCAGAACAACGATTCAACAGGAACTTCTTAAACAAATATAATAAATATTTATTAGTTAAATGGCATTTTTAGGTCTGGCCTGGAATTTTAAAGCATACCTGGAAAATATTTTATCACCAGCCAAACACTTGCATGGAGCAGACGCGCAGCAAGTAAACCCCATTTTCTGCAGGAGAACATACAAGAGTTCCTGCATGAAACAAAAGCCTGTGCTCACAAAATGAGGGTAATCAATTCCTTCCAAAGAACACTTTTTAAAGACTATTGCATAACAATCTCCAGACTTTCCAGACAGTTCTGGTAAAAATGCATAAAATATTCCAATGATTGAACATCTTGCACAATTCCCAGCAGCATTATTTTTTAACTGCAGCAATTCATGTCTATAGTTGTAACAAATATGCACTCCTCTTTCTTGGGCAAGGATGACTAAGATTATCCAGACATAAAAGTTCACAAGGCAGACCCGATCTTTCCAGTCCCAAAGAAATCAAGTCTTGACCCTAGTGACCTTGCCAACCACCAGCCCATCGTGCATCAACCATTCATTGGCAAGATTATTGAAGTAGCAGTTTGTGTTCAGCTACAAGATCACATTAATGCTAACAATCTCTGCACGGCTATCAGTCTGGCGGCTTCAGATTACACTACAACATGGGGAATGCTACCTTACATATCGTAGACCATGCCGTCCTGACCACACAGGAAGATTACCTGTTCTGCCTAATATTACTCTATCCCGCAGCTGCCTTCAACATCTCTGGTGTTGACCTTCCTACCCTTATGCACACCCTGGAGTCTTGAATTGGATTCACCCGCAATGTCCTTCACTGGTTCTCCTACCTTTTCAACTGACATCAGTTTGTTCACAAGGGTACCTTAAAGCCCCAAAATATCCCTATCACCTGCGGAGTCCCCAGGGTTCCATACTGTCTCCCTTTGCTATCTTCAGTCTTTACATGGAGCAGCCTAGGCAATGCACCAGATTATTGCTTGGCCTCCCAGCACTGGTCTTCCCTTTAATTTTCAACACTTTAGGCTCACAGGGTAAGATGTCCCCACAATCCATCTCCTGTGTGAAGGAATCTAATGCTGCTTTCTTATTTTGGGTCCAAACTCAAAAATAAGTTACAAATCGAAAATGTACACATTTACTTTTTCGCTCATTTATGGAGTTCACTAGGAATCTGTGCATAAATGTAGGTGTGTGAATACATACACAGGCCCAACCACTCTTTGCATTTGCCTTTTGTGAGTGAGCTTGCATCCTTCTTTTTATATAATGGAAGATTAATGGTTGAGTAAACATACACGTCCACATTTAGGTGCCCTGTAGTGTAAGGACAAAAATATGACACAGCTTGTGCAGCTGGAGTTTCTTCCATATTCACTTGTGCCTGTTTTTTTTTTTAATTAGGCAACACTTTGGGAAACTCTTAATCTCAAAGAACTGCCAAATGCAGATTGGGCCTTGAGGTCGTTCCTTGGATGAGCCTTGATAAGGCTCCATGGGGCAATACCTTTTGTCACCACAGATTGAGCTCTGGCTATTAGATGATTGATCAGAATCAGAAAAATCTTTATTCGTAGAATTTCTGCCCCATAAGAGAATAAATAAACAAATATACATATAAAGCATCCAGGGTAAAAAACATTCATTAATAAAGATTAAAAAAATGACAGCCAAATATCAATATATTAAAACAGCAATTATCATACGAACTCAGATAGTTTAAAATACAATACAAGCCTTACGACCCAACAACAGTGCAATTTGGTCGAGAAACAGAACCTCCCTATCACCTATCTGCTACTGCACTCTTCCTTATTGTCATGCTCTGCCATATATAAAGAATAGCAGACCAAGGGGCCGTGCAGTTGCTGTAAAAAAGAGTAGGGCAGGCCTGCACTGATGAAATAAAAAAACTTTAAACAGAGATAAAATCAAGTTTCTCCTAGGCATTTTGTAGAGAGTGCAAAAACCATAATGTGCAAATTAGACTGGATTGACACTCCATCACAAAGGCAAGGACCTAAATCTGACAATGAGTGGCAGACTGCGGTGTAACCGACCATGAGGCGAAGGCAGTTAAACTGAAATCTGGTTAGGACAAAGCAATGTTGCTGGTTTTGGATTAGGAGGAGGTAGGGTTGCAGTCCTTCTTGGAAAGAGACCAATTTTTAGAAAGACACCATAGCCTTAGGTCTATCGGCCCTCGGTCTCTTTGCCCCAGCATTGGCAACAAACATATCGCTCAACTTCACCTTGGAGCAATCCTTGCAGGACAGCAGGGAAGCGAAAAAGTCTGCAAGCCCAATTTCCTCCAACGCCAGTCTCACATATGCAAGTCAAGGAATGTCATTGGCTACATGCAATTTCTGGCAATCCTCAATGATCGATTTAATGGAGTGGACTCCCTCACCCAAATAGGATGGCAAAACAATAGAGGGGCTAATTTAATTTTATCCGCTATACAGGGGACACCCAGATCATCATTGGCCATGGAATTAGGACAACTGCGTGGAAACACTAAAAGCATTTTGAAGAAGATGTTTTCTGCTAATTGGATATCGTGTATGTACACCATGCCCCAAATGCACCTCATATGTACCAATCACCACTGCTTTAGCATCATAAATGGTGAGAAGCTTTTTGACCGGTTTGGAGTCTAGGTTTTTGCAGAATCCCTGTAACCCCATGATAGTTTTCTCTAGCATGGCACTTCTGTTTGAAACCATTACTTTCCAAATGATTGATAATTTTTTAGATGCTCAGGTGCACAAGGGTGTGATGCCTTTTGACTTCCGGAGGCTCGAGCTGATGGAGGCCCTTCAGTTAGATTTTAATTTTTTGATAAATATAATGTTATTGGAGGGAATTAGGCTCCGACCGCCGTGTTGACAGGCTTCTTGAGCCTATTGGAGGCAGCAGTCTCTCCCCTGCCCAAATCGCCCCGACCGCCGGTATCATAATCCGGCGGTCGGACCAGTACACTGGATGTCGGGCCCTAAAGGAGTGAAATGTGCTATTCCCGCTCCAATCAAACCATATTGGGGCAAGATGTTGGACACTAAAAGGGTGAAAATAACTACTCCCACTCCAATATAGGGCTATTTGAAGAAGCTGGTGGATGCTAAAGAGGTGAAATTTACTTTTTCCACTGCAATCTTAAACATTTTATACAAGGTTATACAAATTAAACATTGTATATACACAATCAATACTCTAAACTCCCACACAATTTATTAACTGTAAAATAAACTAACATTTTATTTAAAAACACACTGATGAAAACAACAAACCTATATAGTCATATTTAAACATTAACATATCCAAAAATATTTTATTACTATAAATAATTACTTTTGTTTTTTAAATATTTTCTACCATTCCTAAACTTTAAACCAAAAATAAAAAAGTAACAATCATAAAAAATATATAACCAATTTCTAACTTAAATTTTTCAAATATATATTTTACTATAAAATTATAATTAAGAACTATTAGAATATTTCTATTACATATTAAAATGTATTTTTCCAAAAGTGTAGAAATTGACATTTAAAAAAAAACTTTTCTAATGATTTTACTTTACTAAAATACATTTTTATATAGTTTTAATATGTTTAATATTTCTATAATGTACATTTTTTAAATATTTCAATTGTTTTTATTCAATAGGATCGGCCTGCGGGAAGAGGGGGCGGTATTGGCATAATTTATAAAAAGGCATTGGTATGCTCTATTCTACCCGCGCAAGATACTGAGGATGCCGAGAGCCTCAGTTTTTTGCTCACTGTTTCTAATCATCAATCCATTGCGGGCATTCTTGTTTATAGACCACCTGGTCAATGTGGCAAGTTTATTGAGTCACTTGCTCAAGCTATTTCTCCTATTTCTATTAAATATAAACACTGCCTCGTATTGGGAGATTTTAATATCCATATGGATGAGTCTTGTGACTCTGAAGCTGTTCGGCTGTTGGAATCTTTAGCGATTTTTGGGCTGTCCCCTTATATTCATCTTTCCACCCATGTAAAGGGACATACGTTAGATCAAGTATTCTCTAACGTTAGTATGATAACTGATGCTCCACAACCATTAGTATGGTCGGACCACTATCTCCTGAGCTTTAAACTCCCTAGGTCTCTATCTCATGCTCAACATAGGGTTGAGCCTCGTCCATGTATTTTTAGATCTTTTAGTCAGGTTACGTCTGATAGATTGGTAACAGCTATGAGCAAGCACTCGATTCCCTTTAGTGGAAACCCTGAGACTGATGCCCTTAGCTTGGAGAAGTGGCTTGAAGAACGGGTTGCGGAGTTGGCGTCCTCCTCGACTCGGAAAGCCAAAATTGGCCGCACCTCAGCGCCATGGTTTACTGAAACCCTTAGGAAAAGCAGGAGTGCCTGCAAACGACTAGAGAGAACGTGGCAGACCAAGTTTGATTCTAAGGATAAAGCCATCCTCAAGCTAGCTTTAAAAGCTTATTATAATGATGTGCGCACTGAGAAGAAAAATTACTTTACCTTAAAAATACAAGATGCTGCCAATAAAAGCAAAGACATTTTTAAGATTGTTAAGGATTTTTCATCCCCCAGCGCCATGAGCAAGGCATTTATCCCCACCTCCAGTTGGGCTCACCAGATGGCCAGTTTTTTCCATGACAAAATCTATCTGATTCAACAGTCATTTGCCTCTAGGGGCACAGCTGAAACTGGTGATATGTGGAATGCGTATGACCTGTCTTCGGGGGTTAGTTATTCCCTTACCCAATTTCCTCCCATTTCCTTAGAAAAGTCTCTTGACATTATGGTAACATTGATCCCTGTCCAGCAAAGATCCTGAAGAATATCGCGGAACCTATAAATTCTGCGGTTAATTCAGTTCTTAATTCTTCGCTTGGTCAGGGAATGGTACCCAGCTGTTGGAAAAAGGCAAAAATTGTTCCCCTCCTAAAGAAACCCAACGCGGACCCTGAGGTTGCTTCTAACTATAGGCCCATTTCACTGTTGCCTTTTTTCTCCAAGGTCCTTGAGAAGTATGTTAACTCCGTGCTAACAGATTATATAGAAGGAAACCATGTACTTCATGACAGTCAGTCAGGTTTTAGACCTTCTCTAAGCACTGAGACAGCCCTTCTGGAGGTTTCGGAGACCATTAAATTACAGGTGGATAAAGGGGGCAGTGCGGTGTTGATACTGCTGGATTTATCCGCAGCCTTTGACACCGTGCCCCATGACCGGCTCTTGTGCAGGTTAGCGGAGTGCGGCATTGGTGGCGCAGTGTACAATTGGTTTGCCTCTTTTCTGTCTGAGCGGCAGCAGGAAATCTGGTCTCCGTCCTTTACAGCGGTCATTCCTCCAATGCAAGTGGGTGTCCCGCAGGGCGCTATTTTGAGTCCTACACTTTTTAATATCTATATGGCCCCACTTGCACGCCTGGCTGAGTCACACGGAGCGAAGATTATTTCTTACGCTGATGATACTCAACTACTGTTCACGTGTGACAAAGGGGCGAATTTTCATGGAATGGAGATAAACAGATGCCTAACGGAGGTTTTTTCCTGGATGCAACTTAATCAACTTAAGTGTAACCCAGAAAAATCTGAAATTATGTTTTTTGGATGTCCCCCATGTGTCGACTGGAGCTTATGGTGGCTGTGCGACATGTCCCCTCCTGCGGCTCCAGTCAGCACAGTAAAAAACTTGGGAGTTAAGTTGGACACTAGTCTATCGATGAAGTCCCATATCCAAACTGTTGCTGGCACTTGTATCGGACTGATTAGAATGGTAAAAACTTTCTTCCTCTACTCCCGGTTGAATCCCGGAAGATCGTAGTGCAAGCCTTAATTACATCCAGGTTGGATTACGTAAATATCTTGTATCTGGGGCTTCCTGAATACTTGCTCAATCGGCTGCAGGTTGTCCAGAACGCCGCAGCCAGAGCTATTCTTATGGTAAGCCCCAGAACGCGCATGTCGCTCCACCTGAAAGCACTGCACTGGCTCCCGGTGAGAAAGAGGATTCAGTTTAAGGCTTTGGTGCTTGCCTATCGTGCCTTCTACGATACGGGTGCGGTTTACCTGAGAAGTAGGATCCAGCGCTATCAGCCTCAACGTGTCTTAAGGTCCTCGGGACAATCCCTGATGGTGATTCCCAAATTCACTCGATCTCGGATTGGAGGTCGTTCCTTTCAGGTTCAAGCGGCTTGCCTATGGAACAACTTGCCCCTACATCTCAGATTGACTCAGGACTTGCTGTCCTTTAGGAGACAACTTAAAACATGGCTGTTCCAACAATAACACGATGGCAGGTGGGGCGGGGTCTTTCCTGTTGGTTTTAGAGATTAGCGCCGGGACACTCTATGTGAGTATTCGTGCGCTTTACAAATCCCTTATTTCATTTCATTTCATTCATTTCAATATGATTATTTCATATTTTAATCTAATTATAAATTGAAATGTATTAAAATATTAATGTCACAAAATAAATGTTATCATTCCAAAATATTAATTTGCATATCAATAAAATAATTAAAATTAAAATTTACTTTAAAATATACACTTTTTAAAAATCTCCCTACCCTTAGCCACTAAAAACTCAATATCCTGCTACTAAACATAATCATAGAACCATTATTTATGAACATTAATACAACTAAAAATAAAAATTTCAATAATTTCATTACTAATAAATTATCTTACTAAAACACAAATAAAAAGTAAACTGCATACTAATTAACACAAACAATATTACAGACAACAATATTTTCTAAATCAATATTCAAAACAACACTTAAAACGATATTTTTTCCTTCAATCTTCCGGTCGACAATTTGTTTGACATCCTGATATTTTTGACACAATTTTTTTGTATCACAATATTTTTTCCCGATATTACGTCCAAATACCAATCACACTGTGTAGTGCTTATGTGGCTGAGAATGGATTGACAAAGTTACATTGTGTACTGAAAACATAAGCACAGATTTTACTGGCACTCAAACAAAGCAGTACTGAACTTTTCAGAGTGACGTGCCTTCAGTTAGACAGCCCACAGTAAGGGCTCTATGGCATTGTAGTAGATGTAGTCCTTGCATCTTTCATTTCCTTTTTCATTCTTCAACTTGCAGTAACATATTCAGCTATTTTCAATGAGGTAATCTGTTTTGGTTTAAACAGATGGTACACGTACATTTTTACTGAGGTAATTTACTAACATCACACATTTTGTCTTTCATTAAAACTCTTTAATGAAACCTAAACCTGGAAGGTGTAGGAAGAAGATGGAAAGAAAAAGGGTGGAGCATGGCCCAGTGACCTCTCTTGCGTACGTTTTCCCTGAGAGCGGGCTGGATCATGGTCCAGGGCCCTATCTTTCATAGATTTGCCCTGAGAAAGGGCTGGAGCATGGTCCAGGGCCCTCTCTTGCATAGATTTGCCCTGAGAAAGGGCTGGAGCATGGTCCAGAGCCCTCCTTGCATAGGTTTGCCCACAGAGAGGGCTGGGGTTGTGAGATATTGCACCTCAGAAGACAGCAGTGGTGAAGGGAGCCGATCTCTTGTAATCACCTTAGCAGATTATGACATCATGGAAAATGAGAGTGAGATGATGGTGTGGCATGTCATCCCTTGGTATGTTTACATTGTTAGTCATATGAAAGCAAAAGCAACCAATTTATTCTAACCACATTCATATTTTGCAAAAACATTAAATAAGTATACTGAATGAATAGGTAATAGAACCACAATTGTTTTTACAATCCAACGAAATATACAGGTATTATAATTGCTTTTTGTTTGTAGCTGCAGGTTTTTTTTTTAAGCGCTGTAAATAGGCTTCATTATTGCCAAACTCCATGTTTCTCATTTTCCAAACCCGAGAAGATTGAAACACTGATGTTCCTCAGCTTGATAGCAATGAGTGATATGCTGGTCATACACAGACCTCAGCAGGAGGGGCTTAACTCACTAGGCTAGCTTATTGGCTTGTTCAAATGTATGTGTTTCCCAGATGCTACTCAGGGATAAGGGCATCCTTGAGTGGCGGTGGAGAATACTTCTCCCATTTAACAGCCAATTTTCTGCAGCCTGAGGTTTCTCCCATCTTGGGTGTGACATCAGTTGGGCCTTCCAGCTGTAGGCAATCGTGATAGTGATGCTAAACGTCATGTCAGAAAAAGTCAGGAAAATATGCACACCTTTGTGATGGGTAAAGTATGCCAACTATGTAACCAAAGTATTAGAGGAAAACAATGGTTCATACAGGGCCAGATCGGTCCCAACCAAACAAGAACAATTGAGTTAAAACCAGTGTTGATAAATATGCATGTACCAAGGGAGACATATATAGGCAGTTATGCCGGGTGGAGCAACAGTGGGTAGTTAAGTTCAGTTCAGTTCAACGAGCTTTATTCGGTATGTACAACATCCATAAAAGCATACAACATTTTTAAAAGCAATTCTGAAAGACAATGTCCGCCATACATAAATCAATCCTATAAATACCATATAGTTCAATTGATAAGCACAATTCCTTGTCTTACATCAATTGCTTTTTGTATATATGATGCGACATAAAAACTTATCCTTGGATCATCAAGAGTAACAAGTAATTTCATAGCACCATTGGTTGTTCTCACATTGTGTTTTTTAAAAACTGGTTTAAAGTAAAACGCCTAAAATACAAATAAAAATTATAAAAGAGCATAAAGTGCATAGTGCTCTGTTTTGACTGTTTGTTGCAAGGGCACGGGGTGGTTGGATGCATTCTTATAATAGGGAAAGAAACTATTCCTAGCCGAAGTCTAATTAGAACAAAACGGTGTGACGACCTTGTGACTGTAGACAAATAATCTTGGAACCCTATTCTAATATCAATTGTTTGATAGAATATAAAGGTAGTTTGCTTCCCTACTTCCCTCATTCGGAGCTCTTTTTTGTGGGCAAAAAATGTATCCCTTATCTCCTGTTTAGATATATCTATCACCTGTCCTGGATCATCATGGATCGGAAGCTTGAATAATTCACTATATAAATCAATGATATATTTTAACCAGGGAATACGTAAGCTTTTATCCAAAAGGAGACAGTCCTTAATGACAGTTTTTGTGAATTTGGTTTCCAATGTATCTCCAAAGCAGTAGTGGGTGCATAGCAATCCGATCAGATAAGTAATCTAAACCTACTTCTTGATGAGGTAGGTAAGCTTAAAAGGTGTTTTAAAAAAAGGTTTTCTTCCTGTTGTAAAATTTTGCTACAGTTATGGCCCCAGACCCCTGCACCGTATAAAGCAATGGCGACACATCTAGCCTTATATATATCTACCATGTCTTTTATACGGCGGTCACCTAAATTTGATGCAAATCGAAAGATCCCATGTGTACTCTTAATCATTTTTGAGCGGACGTTAGTTAACTCATGCGTCCAGTTCCCATTGCCGGAGTATGTTATTCCTAGGTAACAAAAATTATTGACCGTTTCCACTGGGGTACTATCGATGTAGAAGGTCTTGCATTTCTTGGACTTAGGGCCACATACCATAGCTAAAGGTTTTGCTTTATTAATTAGCAATTTCCTACTGGCAATAAAAATCCCAAATGTATCCATTAATCGTTGGAGGCCGAGCGGTGTTCTAGAGATTAACACAGCATCATCTGCGTAAAGCAGAACAGGTACAGAAGTACCAGCAATTTGAGGTGCATCCGCCTGCACTAGTCGAAAGGCTTTGTCGACCTCATTTATAAATAATGAAAACAGCAATGGTGCTAAGATGCAACCCTGACGGATGCCTCGTTTAACAGCAAAATTTGGTGTGCACCCACCACACTGTCCGTATTGAACTTTACATGACAGTGTTTCATACAATCTTGCCAGGAAAAAAATTATGGGTTTGGGAGCTCCAAGGTTAAGCAGAATAGGTCATAAGATAGTATGATCGACGAGATCAAAGGCACTACTAAGATCTGCAAAACACAGGTATAAACTCCCCTGCTTGGCACACGTGTATTTTCCTATTAAAAGTTCTAAGTTAATACATTGCTCTATTGTGCCTAGCCCTTTTCTAAAGCCGTATTGAATTGGAGAGAGTATCTGATTCTCATTAGCCCACTCTTCTAATCTTACCAGTAATACTTTACTCATCACCTTTACTGATGAGTCAAGTAAAGAAATAGGGCGATCATTTTTAGCTTTTGATTTATTTCCTTTTTTGAAAATAGGAATTATAACTGATTGGCCCCATATCGGTGGTATGGAATCTGTCACTGCTGAATTAAAAACTCTGGTAAGGATGGGGCCCCATAAATCTATAGTTGCTTTATAAACATCTACTGGGACCCCATCTGGGCCCGATGCTTTCCCTCCCTTACTTCCGGTCAGTCCCATCTGTACCTCCTCTAGTGTAATGTTTAGAGGTATAACGGCCATCTACTCTGTGTTGTGTTTTGGGAGCTAGATACTTCATAATATATCGGATTAAAAATACTTGAAAAATGTATCACCCATGCTTCACAATTAACATGTGATGATAACTCAGGAATTGACTCGCACTTTAAGAACGGTGCATTAACAGTTTCCCAAAATAACTTGTTGTTAGCTGTGTCTGCTGCCATTTGTAACTTGTCCCACGCTAACTCCTGTAGCTCCCTTCTCCTTATTTTCAAAGCTGATTTATAATTAAAACATAGGTTTTTGATTAATTCATTAAATCCTCGGTTTGTTATATAAAGCCCTTTTCAGTAGTTTTAGAGCCTGGGAACATGCATAATCAAACCAACCCCTACATTATTTACTTATTTTCCTGGGTGGGGCAGTCAAAATCCCTTCAATAACTTGATTAATTTTACTAAAATTTGCCAACAGCTGGGGGGCACTAGCATCTTCATTAAGGCAATAGGAAATCTCTGCACCACATTTAGTAGTCATTTCGTGTATTACCTTTGTCGGATCCACCCCCTCCCATTTAATTTGTGTCCCATTCGGTCTAATAGGGGCAATGTTAATAATAGTACTTTGATGTGATACAACTTTTGGGCCCCAAGCAAGGATAGACATAATAATGCAGTTGTGGTCACTGAGTGCTAACTGGGCAATTCTTGGGGTGGAACACATATCATTTAGACTTGTAGAAATTAACACATGATCCATAACGGATGCAGCATTTCTACCTATAAAAGTCGGAATTAAACCTGCAGACTTTAGTCATAGATAACGAACATGTTTGCATATTGAAATATCCAACCCATATGAATCTAGTATTAGTCCTGGTCAAACTTAACAAATTATCAAGCCCTTTGTCTAACTCAATTACAATGTTACTGCGAGTTTGATCAAACACATTGTTATAGACATTAACTATGACCTCGTCCCTACCTTCTTTACAAGACAACCATATAATCTGAGAATGTGCTCCAATTGTACCAGCTCTTTTAACAATAGCCGGAAGCTTATTAGAAACAAGAGTCAAGAGCCCCCCTTTTGCTCTTCCTGCAGGGGAGGGTACAGCCTGTAACCAGTATGAGGTAAACCCCTCTATATAAATAGGGTCTGTACACCAAGTTTCCTGCTTACAGATTATGTCATGTTCGTTAATAAATTCTACCCAGCCAAGTGAGTCCTGTTTCTTTGCTAGTCCGGCAATATTCCAGGTTACAATTATATAACCATTTTCTAATATCTGTCCTGGATTAACACTCAGGGACTCACATTTACTCTCTTTATCTATATTCAAATGCGCGGTCTCTACATACATGTTCACAGTGTCAGTGACAGCGATTGGTTCATTTTCTAATAAGTTATTATCAGCTAGTCCATCTACACCATAATCGACTATATCATTTCCTGTAAGGAAGGGCTCTATGCTAGGGGGACAGGAACCCCATTGTCAATCGATGTCTTGTAGAGTACTCAGGGTTTGAAATCTATTTGACACTGTGACTGCATATTGGGGATGAGTTGACAGGTTGGGGGTTGTACAAGGACGGCCTTGATCAACTTCCCTAAATGGTGTCGGGCTTAGATGTCTGTTAAAGAAACCAAGCGGTTGTAACGATATAACTGGTCAAATTGTAATGGTCGGGCGCTCTGTCCAGGGTAAATCTAGCCCAGCCCGGGGTTCTAAAATTACTAATTATACAGTCTCCTCGTAGGCTCTTGTATAAGGGACCGATCCAACTTACTCTTCTAGTTAGAAGTATCTGGCTTGCTTCTGCCTCCGGATAGCCACAGTTCTTAGCTAGCCAGTGTACCACTTTATTTTTAATGCATCATGCGTTTCATTTAGGCCGGGCTGTAGATGAGGCACATTAGCCAGGACTGCCACATACGAGCAGCATTCAGGTGGCAAGTTTATCAATAAATCTTCTTTTCCCTCTTTTACCACGTTAGCTCTTGGTTTGGTATGCTTCACAGTCAATTGGCCCGCCTCAAGCCCATCCCCTCTAGTTTGGTGAAGTTGATTTAGTGAGGCTTGTTGTCTGGGAGGGATAGAGTTTACTGGCTCGCTGTTTCCATTTTTGCTCCCTATATTTGCTATATTATTGGATACCCCAAGTAGAGCTCTATCTGACTCCTTGCTTTTTGCCTTACCTAGGTTGATTGTTGCCTGGGGCTGGTGTTCAATTGGGCCTCTCATTACAGCATCCCCCCTTGCCTTGTTACCAGTGTTTGTGTTCGCTAACAAGCCACCAATCCTGGACACTTTGCTCGCCAATTATCAAGTTTATCACAAAGTGGTTTTAATAACTCCTCAACCTTAGTTATTATATGATCTACGATTTGTGTAGTTTGTGAATTAACTACATTGCCTTGTTCATTTTGGCTAACTCAGGTTTGGTCTATTGAATTCTGCATAGGTCCCTTTCTCACTTTATTACTGGTTTTATTACTCCCCAACTTTACTTGGCTCTTCTTACATCCTCTCTTCCTTTTCGGGGAGGGTGATCCATCAGATAAATGCATGCATGGGGTGTCAGTTGGAATATGGGATTCTAGGTCGGGTTCTAATATATTTTCAGTGATCCTAGAAGTGCCTTGTTGCTCAGTATGGGTTGTTGTTTCCCTTGACTGTAACTGTGCACCACCTTCCAGCACTAATCCACTAGCCTCACCTATTACCCCTTCTACCACCGTGCCTGGGCCCAAAGATAGACGGCGTTCTGTTCTATCTATTTCCTCCGTAATTGCACTAACCGCTCTTACTAAAAAAGAATCAATGGTAGTGTGTGGGGTGCATGAGGTGTTAGTATCAGATTTTAGTATCTTTCGATTAACCATTTTTGCCCTTTTATAAGTATATATAGTCTGGCCCGGGTGTATCTTAAGATAGGGTAATAACCCGGTCAATTATTCGGGCCGAAGATACAGAATACCAAGTACTAGGTATGTGGAATTTAACTTTAAAGTGCAAAGTGCAAAGATACAAGGCGCTAGATACAGAATGCAAAGTGCAAAGTGCAAAGATACAAGGCGCTAGATACGGAATGCAAAGTGCAAAGTGCTAGATACTAAATAAATGCTAGTAAAATCCAATGATGCAAATCCAGGTCAATGTAAATACAACACAGTATTAAAATCAAATTAATTATATTAACCCTTTCAAGTTTTTACACAGTATAATACCGTTATTTAAGCAGACTTATATAAAAGAAATCGGTTAAAACTCAGATTAAAAAGTTCAAGTCCTATACAGTCCAAGTCCACCTTAATACTAAGGCAATAACTTATATTTCGAAGGTAGCAATTCAGGCTTACTTAAATGTAGTTTTTCCTTCTCTGCTGTTTCACATTGATCACATATGGCCCTCCCCTTGCTGTTAACTATAATAATTTCCTGGGCTTTTACCAAAAAATGCCTTAGTAGTACCTGAATTTGGAGAAGCAAGGAGGGTGGCCCGGCCCGGCCTCGATCGGGCGCGGACGGGCCTGCCCTTGGCCCGGGCTTTGCCCGGGTGCTGCCCGTGCACGCCAGTGCGTGAACCGCGCTGCGAGAGTCTGCCACCCCTTTTGTGCGCCTCCGGGCACAAAACACGTAGTTGGCGGCACTCGGCCGCTTTGGCGCCTGGGATTTCTAGTCCCTCCGGCCCCCGCTGGATTGTTTGCTCTCTCCCGTGCTGCGGGAGACTGCCGGCCCTTTTGTGCGCCACCGGGCGCAGGAACACACCGTTGGCGGCACTCTGCTGCTTTGGCTGCTGGGATTTGGAGTCCCTCCAGCCCCCGCTGGATTGTTTGCTTTCTCCCGCGCTGCGGGAGTCTGCCGGCCCTTTTGTGCGCCTCCGGGTGCAGGAACACGTCGTTGGCGGCACTCAGCCACTTTGGCTGCCGGAAGTTGGAGTCCCTCCGGCCCCTGCTGGATTGTTTGCTCTCTCCCGCGCTGCGGGAGTCTGCCGGCCCTTTTGTGCGCCTCCGGGCGCAGGAACACATTGTTGGTGGCCCTCAGCCGCTTTGGCTGCCGGGATTTGGAGTCCCTTCGGCCCCCGCTGGATTGTTTGCTCTCTCCCGCCCTGCGGGAGTCTGCCAGCCCTTTTGTGCGCCTCCGGGCGCAGGAACACGTTGTTGGCGGCACTTGGCCGCATCGTCGGTGTTGACAAGCTCCTTAAAAAATCGCAATGCAGACCGCTTCAGTCGGTCTTTGCTACACGAAACGGGCGGCCGCTCCGCCTGGAAGCCTGGCACTTTTTCAAGGAGCTTGTCAACACCGACGATGCGGTGATTGTATTCACTAAGACGGATCGATTCCACAGGTGTGGCCGAATTTCTTGATGGCACCCCATTGAAATTACCCTTATCTTGAAGAGATTAAGGTATTAGACGGAGCGGCTGCTCTTCTCTTACTGCACTAATCTACACGGTTGGCAATTTTAAAATTCACCCTGGCAACACCAACTAGGCGGTGATTGCTTGCAACTACAGGACTATTACATTGGTGCAGCCACCTTTTCATGCCGTCACTGTTGCATTCAATTAAGGATTTAACACGAATTAAGGATTCAATACGTCCCAATAAATTCTTCTTGCTCACAACCTTATGTCGTGATGATGATCTCAAATCAGTGAGATCGAAACGCCGCCGACCTCAATCAACTAGAAACTCCTTTTATTGTTTAAATATTACACTCAGGAGTTTTGTTTTTGGTTGTCACTGCGAAGTTTATATTTTAAAAGTCACCCTCACTCGCCACATCACGCTTGTTGTCACTTTGTTTGTGAGCACTAGAACTATATTCTCGAGAAATACGTTGCAATATTGTTGCCAAAGAAAATACTGCACGTTACAAAATCCCCTCTTGTGTCCCTGTTTACATTGAAATAACTACCCACTGTTGCTCCGCCGGGCATTAACTGCCTATATATGTCTCCTTTGGTACAGGCATATTTATCAACACTGGTTTTAACTCAATTGTTCTTGTTTGGTTGGGACCGATCTGGCCCTGAATGAACCATTGTTTTTTTATAATACTATAACCTCCCCTGGTTCAAATATTGGGGTCCCCTCGCTTTCTATTACAACTATTTAACCAAAGCTTTCACTTTTCTCATCTCTCTATACGACGCCCCTACCATCAACTTCTGTGACACAGCCTGCCAGGTCTTAATTCTTTCCTTGTTCTCTATCTTGCAGGGGTAGTGCAAAAAAAGCTTTGTTCTAAATAACTTTGTACTCAAGAGATACAAGAAATGACCCTTCTAAAATCTCTACAGCAGAGGTCTGAGTACTGCAAGTAAAACTATGTTGGCAGCAGAAACAATATAGCCTTAAAGCCCGCCGTAGCGGGCTTTACCCGGCGAGAGCCTTTAACAAGGGAGCAAGACTTTAATGCCATTATGGCCCAGCTACGGAGGGCCTCAAGGCTATTAGAGCATTATGCCACTTGAGGGCAGACATTTCTAACAAATTAAACAAAGGTCTCACAGAGCCCGAGGAGATTTAAATCCCTTCAGGCTCCGTGAGGCCTTTGTTCACAGCTCTGTGAACAACAACATTAAAATGTTGGAGCTCCAGGCTACTAACAGCCATTAGAAACCCAGAGCACACCATTGTTTTCAATGGAGCTCCCAACATTCCAATGTTCTAATAACCGGTGACCCTAAAATAGTCTCAATATCCTCAAAAACTGGAATAAAGACTTGCGTACTAGAAATTATGAGGGATGATTGTTCACTCACATGCAGTCTCACTGCCAACTTCACAATGCACTCACAAATACCTTAGCGCATTGTTACAAAACCTGACAACCATGCCATGACCACACTGCAACTACTACTCACACGTAACACACCACATTAATTTACAGCAAAATGTAACAATATTTTCCCAAGCTACAGGCGTAAGCAGCAACCTCACCACAGCCATCACTACCTCAAAATCAACATTAGGAGCCGTCCTAGCAAACTGTTGCTTATGGCATTCTTTAATGTATTTGTTGCACATAACTTTGTTTAGTGTCCTTTTTAATTCGAGTTTGTTATGCTTAAGTAATTCCCTGCTAGTTACTGATTTATTTTTATTCACTTATGGTATTTCTTTGTTCTTGTTGATATTACCTATTATTATTGTTTGCTATGTCAGGAAACTGGGCTCCTGGCATTTTTCATTCCAAATAATAAACAGTATAATACAATATAGGCCTAATCCCTCTACAAGTTACAGTGCTTGCACACTGCAGCAGTTGCTGCTGCTGCACACCTTTCTCTTGGCCTTTGCCCCCCACCCTTGTCTCCTGCACCCTAGTTCTACAGTCTACAGTTCTTGTCACATGGTCATACTTCATATTTTAGCCTCCATCATTTGCATGTTAACTTTGTTTAGCTAACTTAATTGTGTCCACACTTCTTCCTCTCTGCTCATTCCAGCCAATATAGGAAGAATCTGTCAGGAGCAGATCACCAGGCAGGATTGTGGAAGCTTCCGCTCCTCCTTAAGGCCTGGGGCACACCAAAGTTGTATTTTGTTTTAATACTGTGCCATTAAGTGGAGTTAAAAATAATGCCTGTCAGACTGTCTGGCCTGCAGGGAAAAAGATATTAATTATGTTGGGCAGAATGTGGAGATGTGCGCGGCAGCTATGAGTGAAGGTCTTTCCTGCTGAGCCATCACCTTCTCTGCGCAGCAACTGGAACCTGGCGGGAAGGGGGTGGATGCTGGAAATAGACTTGGCTTTGTTGAGGCATTCCACATACTAGTAAACCACAAGTCATCACTAGAGGTTCACTTTCTAAGAGATGAGTGGTGACTAGTGAACGCCACCTAGCAGTTTGGGTGGGACTGGGGTAGGGTGAAGACTGATTTGCATAGATTTGATCCCTCTCTGTAATAGAACAGACAAGCTTAAAACAGTGGATTGGAATGCAGAGTGTTTACCAGTGGATGAGATGGAGATGACTTCAAGCATTCCACACATTTTATTTTGTGTGTCTAGGTCAGTCTCATTTGGCAAGAGGGATAATTCCAGATGTGGATCCTGAGCTCAAACTACTGTAGGACTACAGGCTACATTCTTATGAGGAAGACCCATGAGGCTGAAACTGATCTGGGGTGGCTTGTGTTCTAGTTCAGAAGTGACATGGTCTGGCAGTTCAGGTTGAAGTTTTCCTTTTGCAGATGGGGCAAGACTGATTTGACTACAGGGATATTTATATAAGCGGGCACACCCAGACATATGGACGTGGTGCTAGGAAATAAGTGGGAAAGTCCTCATAACCATGGATATTATTTCAAGCCAGCTTCATTGTTAGTGTTTTGGTGTCTGTTTCCAAAGAACATATAAAATTATGCTACTGAGATAAACATCTGGCTGTCACTCATTCATAATACACAAAACACTTACCTTGTTTAAATATATATGCAACACATTTTATTTGCTCAGTATCAGTGAAAATAGATCTTTTGAATGTGCTAACCAAGGTTACTTCCATTGTTTGAAAAACATGCTTTAACGGAATTCCCCAAAAGTTTTTGTCTTTTATTTGTTTTTGTTTGCTTTAGGACTCTGTTCACTTTAGCAATGCTAGCCAGCGCAAAAGTGCTCTCTGCTTCAAGCATGCATAAAATTAGCTTACACCTAAATGACATATTTAATTTACTCATACGTTCCTAGTAAATGGTTCTACATGTATCAAGGGCCTGTCAATTAAATGCTCCTAGTGGGCCTGCAGCACCCATCTCTCAGACCTGCCACTGCCACCTGTAGTGTAGTTTTAAACTACCATTTTGATCTGGCAAAATAAACCATATGCCAGGCCTCAAACATCCTTTTTAATATCTATAACTCACCCCTAGGTAGGCACTAAAGGCTCAGAGTGCATTGTGCCTTGTATTTAGAAAGTAGGGCATGTATGCTTAAGTTTTACATATCCTGGCAATTAAAAATCTCCTAAATTTGTGTTTCACTGTTGTAAGGTCTATCCCCCACATGGGTTACCTTATTCGGTTAAAACATAAGCACAGGTGCACCACACGTCAATTTCAAAAACAGAAAAAACAATTGTGTAATCTGTATGCAACACAAATATTCTTCAAAGTTTTCCTTTTATTCCAATTTTTATTGTTTTTAAAACGTGGTCATAAACATCAATTTTCACAACGATACAGCCGACGCGTTTCGTCCTTTTAAAGGACTTCTTCAGGGCACTGAAAGTTCGAATAGGTCAGTCTCTGCAAAAAGAAAGCCAGTAAATAACCGGATCAGCAGCCTATGTGTCGTTCCACATCTAAATCACGGTTATTCGGTATCATATGTATAGAAAAGGTTCCTCATGATCATAAAGAACAAATGGATACAAGCAACGAGGATGCCGGGTAGGTTCAATGATGGAGCACAGATGACTACACGGAATAATACATAAAAAGGATCACACCTGAGCTGGTCGATACGGCGTTTAAATATCGGCCAACTTGCAGATTCCTTATAATGAAGGGAATATGTCAAAGATGCAGGTAGGACCCCAAAGAGAGGGCGCGCATATAAGCGTGAATCTCGCAAACCGGTTTGTAATCACCATAAAACACCATGTCATTAACCTCATCAAAGTAAGAAGCACACCCAATCTGTGTCAATTCAATTGCATCCTATATGCTCAAAGTCAATGCCGGCAGCCGGTATTAAGCTGTCATCATGTCTCCAACGGCCAAACGTCACGGCGAAGTGGACGTCCACAATTGAATTGACACAGATTGGGTGTGCTTCTTACTTTGCTTATGTTTTAAATTGTTATGTTCCCATGGGGACTTGCACTGTGACGGTGGGTGCGTTTCAGTGTGCACACAGACCCCAATAAGCATAGAGGGGCCAGAATAATAGAGGGATAGCAGTTCAGGTGCTGTGGATTTAAGGGTTCCACTGTCAGGCTTGTTTGTTTATGTACCTTATTGAGTTAGTAAGTGATAACTTTGGATTGGGAGCAGATAGAGATATGCTTTTTACACTCAAATGAATTGTAATTTAAAACCTCTTTAATGGTAAAATCGGACTTTAAGTCACAATTCTGAAAATGCCACTATTCGAAACTTGCCATTTTTTTGTCCTAACCTTTTGTGCCTCCTGCCAGTGTCCTGGGTCACCTGACTGTGAATGGCTTTGCTGTTGGGATTTGTGTATAGCTTTGACCCAATAACACAAAGGGGAGTTTGGTGTGGAAAGAATGGGCCATCCTGGCAGTATGAGAGGAGCTGTAGCCAGCCCCATTTACATTTCAAAGAGCTTTGCCTTCTGCACACCAGGCATGCCCTTTTTTCGGTCACCCCAGACAGTTTGGAGACAAGACAGGGGAAAGGGGAAGAACTTTCCAGACCCAGATGTGGGGGTGGTATAGGCAATCCCCTGACGCAAAGGCTGACATCAGTTATACATATTGTACCTGCAGAGCCACTCATCAGAACACTCCTGAACATGTGGAAGTTACAGAAGAAGGAAGAGTGGACCTGCTTACCTTCATCCCATGCTAACCAGAGTGACTCTAAGGGCCAGTTAGCTGACCTCCTATGTGAGCTGCAGGGACACAACAAGCTTTAGAGGCCTCCCTGCAACTGCCAGGCTGACGTGCTGCACTGGACCTGCCTAGACTTGCAACTGGACATGCCTGAGCCGTGCTGCTGGGCTCTGCATGTAGTAAGTCATGATCCCCAAAGGTGCCACCCCCATCCCAAGTCCTGGACCCTTGGCTGGCATCAGAGTGTACCTCTCCTTAACTAACTATGGGCTCCAACAAATCTGGTGCAGTGTGACGCAGCTCAATGCAGGACCTCACATCCCAGCCCCTCGCAGCTCCTGTTTGGCAACCTCATCGGAACTGATGCAGCGCGACACCACTTGACACAGGACCTCGCATCACAGCACCTCTCAGCTTCTAATCGGTGGCCTCATCAGAACCAACACAGCCCAAGGAAACTCCATGCAAGACCTTGCATCGCAGTTCTCGCAGCTCCTGTTTGGAACCGACGCAGCGTGATACAACTTGACGCAGGACTTCGCTTTTTAGCACTGCGCAGCTCCTGATCGGAACCCAGCAACGCAAAGCCTTGCATCAAGGAGGTAAGGTACAGCTCTCTGCGGGACAAACCTGGTCCCTGTATGCGGCCCACAAACCATCACGGTCAGCTTGAACTTGTGACTAAATAACCATAGTTGGCGCTTTGTGCTTGTGGCACTATTTTTGTTTAAAACTTTAAAATGTAATACCCCTGGCTCTACAAATTGGATTTTTGTCATTCAGGTATGCTGTGTGCCAAGCTACCAGAAGGTTAAGCACCGGTAAATCTAGTGAATTTTGTGGTTCACCTTCACAAGGACTGTGGTTGTTGCGTGAGCAAGGTTTCCACCCCCTCAACTTAGTTGATGAGATGACATATAAATGATTTTGTTTAAAGTGCATAGCTTCTTAAAGTAAGCTGTCCATATCTTAATTTACCTTTCGTCATGGCCCGACAGGCATACCCATCACAGTAATGGTTAATGCAGAGATATGTTTACTTGTAAAGTGTTGTGAAGTCTCCGATTACCTTGCAAATATATTGTGACCAATGGTCCTAGTTAATGGTGCAATGCATATCTTAAATAGCTTGCTGATTTGCTTGTGTTTGTTAAACGAGCGTGTGTGCTTTTGTGACTGTATGTGTGCATATGAATCAGAAAAAGGGGGAGGAGGAGGATTGGGCTAGGTTCACCCTCCTGTGTGATCAGAATACATCAAAAAGAATCCGTAGGTGACGGATCAAAAGAACCTAGCCAAGAAACAAGGGCGGGTTCACCAATTGGGGTGAAGGCCACCTCTACTGGTAGAAAAGAAAAATTTATTTTCTTGTGTCCCCTCACTCACCCAGGGTTGCCCTTAGGTGACATGCTTCATCATTGGGGCCATCCCAAACATCTACTGATTGGGGCGTGCTGCGACTTGCGGATTTACGTAGGAGCACTTACCTTGTGTGGCTATATGTCGTGCAGTGTAGGGGGAGTGGTGTAAGTGATGTTTAAAAAACTATTTTTGACAAAATACCGGACGTCCTCTTATCCGCGTACGAGGTACTCTTGCACTCAAATTATTAATTTAGACTTTCAAAAATCACAACCCTTTTTCATAAAATTAGAGGTTCGAACGAGAATATACCATCGGGCCATTTCACTAGATAAATTAACCCCGATATCTGAGAATAAATAAATAAAAAACCCCGTCTGGCATGTTTCTTAACGGCATTTTATGAAAATCAAAATCAAGAACAAAGGCAATGAAATCCTCTACCCCGTTTTTGATAAAATTGAAGGCAGTATGACAAAACATCCCTAGCCTTTTTCCTTTTCTTTTTCTTTTTCTGTTTATTGTTTTTTTGACCATTCCAATATGGCCGCCATTTAAGAAACTCACGGTGTCCCTGTGACCAGGGTTCGATACTGACCCCAACCTATTTTGACAAAATACCGGGCGTCCTCCTATTTTCGTACAAGGTACTCCTGCACTCTAATTAGTAATTTAGACTTTCAAAAATCACACCCCCATTTCATAAAATACCAACAACATGGTGGACCGTTTACACCACAATATGAGACTACGCTTTACACGCTCTAGTCTCTAACAGAACGAGGGAATGACTCAGCTGTTTTTCAGACTACTTATACCGGCACTAAGGCAAAGACACGCTAAGATGCGGTCTGCCTTGGGACTGAATAGGTCGTAATGACGGAGGGTTGCTGAGCACAGTAAGACTTTTTTCTCCCTACAGGACATCATCAATTTGTTTCTCCCTACAGGAATTTACATAACTTTACTTGCCTTTTTCACTAAATTCCATTTGCTCTTTCTAAACCAGTTATAGGAAGGCACAAGCAATGAGTGGCTTATAACAAATCCTCATTATCTCATTCCTTTGTCTATTATTATAATATAGGGTTTCTACAGGCCCCTCCACCCAGACAGACCATGAGGCGTACTTTTGCCAAAAAATAAGTATGTTTCAAAAGAAATTGATTTTATGTTACATGTTGTGTGTGTCCTGTTTTTTGTCCTTGACCACAAGTGTTTTTAAATTATGTCTTTTCAACCTTGCCTGCTCACAATTAAGGTATCATGTGTAGTATTACCCACACAAGATCTGAGCACTAACTAAGTTTGCTTTCAAGGGCACTTACACCATAGTATGAAGTACCTTCTTTTACGCGCAGCGTAACGCCTTTACCTGCCCACAAGAACGGTGGGCAGGCAGTATGTATTAATTTGCATTTTGCTTTTTCTTCCCAGTGACAGTTACTACGTGTTCAGAAGCAACCGTATGTATATATTTTTCCCAATGCTCACACAATAGGTGTGCATTAATAATTTTCACTTCACTTTATTATAGGTCCGGCACGGAGTGGTACACAAAGGGCTGGTCCCTTTGTTGTCCTGAAGAAAAGGTTTAGGGGATACCTTGAAACATGTTGACATAATACAAGGGATTATAATTACATAACAGTTACATTTCCTTTTATTAACCCCCTTTTTATCCCTACCAACTAGGAGCAGTAATAAAACAATAGCTCACTAGTTAGGTAATTTTTTAAACATCACTTACACCACTCCCCCTACACTGCACGACACATAGCCTCACAAGGTAAGTGCTCCTACGTAAATCCGTGAGTCGCAGCACGCCCCAATCAGTAGATGTTTGGGATGGCCCCAATGATGAAGCATGTCACCTAGGGGCAACCCTGGGTGAGTGAGGGGACACAAGAAAATAAATTTTTCTTTTCTACCAGTAGAGGTGGCCTTCACCCCAATTGGTGAACCCGCCCTTGTTTCTTGGCTGTATGTGTGCATACACTGAAGGGGAGAGCGTACTTGCGTTTTTTAGCGAACAACATAAAAAAACGTTAGGACTAGCCCCATTTACATATGGTTGTTCCCTGTCTCTAATGGCACAGGTGAGCTAACTAAGAATAGACTTGGAGTACAGTCCAGAGTGATGACCAGTGGGAGCTATTATGTTGTGAATTCTCTCTTATACCTTTGTACTGTCTAGGGTTTCTTGACTGAACACCTAACATGAGTGTCAAGACCACACACAGGGCAAGGGCCTCTTGTTGGAGCTGAAGGGCGGTCACAGGATGAGAGGCATCAACTTTTGTAGCAATAACAAGAGCTAGGGTATCAAGAACAGGTCCAACATAGAGGACAGCTGCTTTGCCTGTATGTGATTAGAGCCTGTATGTATTCCACACTCTGACTGCAGTCAATTTACTTTACACCTGTACATAATATACACAAGCAATAACAATATTTTTATCAATAGGTGTGGGTTTTCAGGCCCCTTTCTTGGGTATGCAGAGAGTGGGCATTTTCCATTGCGCACCCTAGACCGCCCAATACTGAGAAAAATATCACTGCAGGCTTTTCAGAGAGAGGCTCAGCCTGTGACCCAGATACACCCACTCAATCACCCTCATGTAACCAGGTGTCAACTTGGCAAATGTGGTTGGCAGCCATAGTAGGAAAGGAACCACAGTGTCCATCTTGAATCTGTTCAAGGTCTCCGGCACGCCACTCACTAGGAGCCATCAGAGATTGCCCCTCACTTACACACCGCATAGGAGAAGAAAAGACTGGACTTCTCCAACTGGCCTTGATTAGTGGCCAGACTAGGAGCCCTGGCAAAAATCTTTAAAGTAGCGCCCCCCTCCCCCTCCTGTCTTTTTCAATCATGTCTCTTTCTTTCCAACTTCTTTTCTCTGTCTCTGTATATATAAATATAGTTCTCTCTCTCTTTCTCTCTCTTTTTTCCTGCTGTGTCTGCTTCTATAAACCTCCCAGAGCTGAGACAGAGGCACCTGAACTTTAAGAACAAGCCTCCACTGGCTCCAGCCTCGGAGAAAAAGTCTTCTCCCTCTACCACTAGACTGGCCTTCTGACCTTGCTGGCAGTTCACTTCACTTGCCTTGAGAAAGCACTTCTGCTAGCATGATTCCTTCCTCTGCTTTTACCATCTAAATACGAGTCAAACGCTCAGCTTTCTGTCCTGTGAGCTAAAAAATGTGCCTAGCAAAGGATTCACCAGGCTCCATAAATTAGGCATTGAAGATAAAAAGCATGAGATATTTAACATCCTGCGCTACTGGAAAGCACTGTGTGATCTTGTGTTGGCACATCGTTTACAAGCTCGGATAACTGTGCTGAAGAGAACACCCTCCCCAGACTCTAAGGGGCATATCATCAAGGCCCCACAATAAAATTATCGCCGCTTTAGCGTCCGTTTTCGGGCGAAAAGCGGCAATACTTTTATCGCACTAGCAGCAAGGTCACGCTATCGCGTGAATCCATGCCTTAGCGCCCTTTTCTTTAACGCCCAGCTTTGCATCTCTAATGAGATGCAAAGTGGGCGTTCCTCCCCAAAATAACGTGAGAAATGTCGCTAACAGACATTTCTCCCTTCAGCAAGCTGATCGCTAACCTGCGTAGCGATAAGAAAAGTAGCGCTAACCGCAGTTATCGCTACTTTCCTTACGCCTGCTTTCAGTCTGACTTAGCCATTATATCCAATGGAAGGTGGATATAATGGCTAAGTCTGCCCTGCCCTATCATCAAGCTATCGCCAAACGTTGTGCGATTATCGCTGGATTTCCAGCGATAATCGCACATTTGGCAGCTTGCGCTTGGAATTTTATCGCTTTGGAGATAAGCGTCGCTGATAGCGCGCTATCTCAGCGATAAAATCCAGCGATAGCCGGCGATAATTATCCTAGCGCTAAGCGCGCTTAGCGATAATTATCGCCGGCCCTTGCTGATATGCCCCCAAGTTCTGGAACCCCTCATGGTCCTGCTCATAGCTCCAGAGAAGGCTTGCAGGAGAGGACGGAAGAAAGAGCCTCGATCCTGAAAGTCAGTGCAGGAAACCAGAGCCAGGCATGTGGAGGGGATGATAGACTAGCAGATAACTGGACTGGGTAGCCAGAGAGGCGGAGTGACGGCAGGGGCATGGGTGCATCACAGACTCAGGAAAGGGAGGGATGGCAGGAATACTATCAGATAGGATCAGTAAAATGACTGGTTTTGACATCGAAACCATGTAGATATATGCAATAGATTATGAAAAAAATATATATTTCAAGATTTAGCCATGGCAACTCGGTGACTTAAACCTTCGCCCCTTAAACAGTGATTTGAAGGTCAAGAGTTCTAATCTGATATGGCCCAATTGAACTTCCATCTTTAGGAATCAGGCCCATGAAAAATGCATTCAAATGGGCAAAATCAGCACACTTCAATTGCAGCGCTCGGTTTAAAGCACTTTAAGAAAAAGCAAGGGGCATATTATCAAGGGCCGGCGATAAATATCGCAAAGCGCGCTTAGCGCTTGCATATTTATCGCCGGCTATCTCTGTAATTTATCGCCCGGTTAGCGCGTTATTAACAACGCGCATCGCCGAGGCGATAAAAATTTCAGAGATAGCGTGGATATCGCCGTTTTCCATGTCGAAAACGGCGATATCCTAGATGATAGGGCCTGTGGTCTTAGCCACAGAATTCACCCCCATGTTAAGTATGCCTTAGTCAGGAATTTAACAGACGTTAAATTCCTGCGTTAAGCATACTTAACGCGATTAAAATAATCGCTTCCCCGCATTGTAAATATCGCGAAGCTGCCTTCGCGATATTTACCCATGTTGTTTCCACAGACACGCCTACTTTGCATCTCATTATCGATGCGAAGTCAGGCGTGCTGGAAACGGGAGCAAAATCAGCAAAACACGCGATAGCGTGTCTTTGCTGATAAGGCGATATAATTATCACCGCTTTTCGGCCGAAAACGGCCGCAAAAGCGGCGATAATTGTTTATCGCCGCCTTGTTAATATGCCCCCAAGTTTTTATAAACATATGAAGAGAAAAATAGCTGTGATATAAAGAAGAAAACGTTGTATTATATGGTGGAGTTGGTTTTTATTTTGTCCTTGCCATTGGTAAGGGGTGTTTCTACTTTGAATGAATCATTCATATAGCACAAGGCCCTGGTTTTAAGAGCAGAACAGGACTGGGCAGTGAGAAGGAACCTGGAAATAAAATAAGGAAGCTATTGTGATGCGCACTAATGCTGTTTCATTTTCACAAGTCCGCAGTTTCAGCCAAAGTCAATCATCTCAACAACACCAGGCCAAAGAATGCTCACGGCCGTGTGACCTTCAAACCTGACCCCACGCACCCCTTATGCGTACAGAAAAGCTTACGTAGGACGGCGGAAGGGGGTGACGTGAAAGAATCAGGCCCATATGCACAGCCCGTCCCCTCTCATGGGCTCATGGCCGCCCTGCAGGGGTCGGCCCACTCCCGGCGGCCTGTGAGTGCCTCAGATGCAGAGCTATTACTGGAAATGCTCTAAGGATGCAGAATTTAATGAGAAGTGCAGCCCTGTGCACCGAGATGGCCCGGCAGCTTGAGAATGGATTCTGCGGCACTGTTACCTGGTTGAGCCTCCCATGTGGGCAGCACTTAAATCTCTTAAACACGGCTCAGGATGAAATATGTTCCTAGCTGGAACTTGAGTCATTATCCGAAGAATCAATCAAGCTGTCAGCAAGAGTTGTGGGACAGGTACAGATGCCAGATGCAAGTGAGTGCATGGAGGGGACTTCTTGCAGAACCCTGTGCCAGCCTGGACTGCTGCTGGCAGCAGAGGCGCAAAAGTAGGGGGAGAGTTGGTGCAGTTTGCTAATGGAAAGGCCGTGGGCACATTGACCACACGGATAATATGGCAAGTCAATGTTTTGACGACCCATTGCAGAGATCTATTCTATTTTGGCTTGGCACATAATATATTTTGCTGTCTGAGGTTGACAAATGTCGAATGCATTGAACTAATGTAAAAGCATTTACCATTTAGGCACTAAAAGCAAATAACGTGTCATGAAACTCGATACGATGACATCACCATTTTCATCATCATTATGAATGCCACCACCAGGTGCATACGTGAAAGAAGTCCCCTGGTAGGCTGATCTAAGGACAGTGGCTAATGGTTCAACATGCTGTGGATGAGTTCCAATACAGCCAAATGCAGAGGTTGGCAGAAGTGCGACAAAAGGCCTCCTTGAAGCATCCTTTAACTCACCTATGGCGACGAAGGCTGAACTGAAGAGCTTAAATCAGTCAGTCAAGAAGGCAGAAAGCACCAAGCACACTGCTTGGCATACTGTCTTATGTTCGCTAGCACTTGGATCATGCAGAACTGGCTCGTGTGACAGTGAAGCCTCAGCTGGCTCTGCCATCAGAAACCCTTGACCTGACGGTAGAGTCACCATTAGCATGTCGAGGCACAGTGATGTTTACTCTGCTGTATATAGGGCAGAGTAATAATCACTGATTTTCTCCTCCCCTGGCCCCTGTGCACAGGGAGAAAACTTCCTCTGCATCAGGGTAATTTTTGCTTTTCTCTAAAAAACAACTACTTTGGAAGATTTTGTTAGGCAAGATAAATGCAGAACTGGCCGACAAAATATGGCAGTCCATTCGGCATTCAACGGAGGCACCAACGACTACACTGAAGGCTCAGAGGTCTCCGCCAGGCAGGCAAAGATCTCGAAGCGTGGAAGTCGGTCAACTGCCCGGGAGATGGAGACTTGCACTCTGCTGCCACGGTGGGCCTGGCAGGCGGCTCGCCATACTGCGAACCAGGGTCCTTATCCATTGCCATCTTAAGGCATCAGTCCATTAGCACTGGGAAGTGTGAACGCAAATGTGTCCCAAAAACACCTTGAGAATTTTATGATGCAAATCAAAATATACCTAATATGCAAATTTAGGTCTAAGACCACAGGATGAGGTTAGGCAAAAAATGTTGGGTTCTAGATGACAAGAGAGAATTAAGGTGACATTTTCCCCGAGCAGATCTGCCTTGATTCGCCTTTTTCCATTTGGTGTTGCACAGTAGCACAAAGCCTGCGAAGAAAAACACAACCAGCATTTTGACGTTATCAGCCTCCGAATGGAACAGGGTCAGAGTGTTGACTTAGAAAATTACTGTTTCCCCAGCGCTTGAATAAATCCGCACACCAACCTGCTGCTTCTCAGGTTTACAGAATTTAATTTAGTGCAATTGATTTATCCTCTGGGGCCGGTGGAGCGAGCAGACGTTTTAGAGCAGTATTTATAGAAGTGTTTACAGCAGCTAAAATACAGCAGTACAAGATCAGCAGTGACCAGCACAGCATTTTATCCCTCGATGAAAAGTCTATTTTATTTGCACATGAAGCGGGAGGAATTCATCTCGAAAGAGCATCCATTGCTCAAGCATGCATACATGTGCTTGCCCTTCTTGCTAGTGCTCACCTCTGTCAATACCGTGGATATGAATTCCGCTTCCTGTCTTTAGTTGGCTTTTCTTAATCTCTTGGAGAAATAACCTCTCAATAGGGTGGATCACAGGCTTCTCAGCCTGTACCATCGTTATTACTGAAGAATACATATTCCCTCCCAAATACTACCTAAGGCGTGCACTAACCTTCTGTTACACACCCAAGGGAAAGGCGTGCATCATTGGGCACCCAAACAACCACCTTTTGTCCTCCTAAAAATCAGAATTTGTTCATGTTCGCCAAGGAATCCTTGTCCCCTACTGGTTTACATCAGAGTTGATGACACAACCCCTTCAGCCACCACACGCTTATTTGCATGCCTGACTGCAGTCTCATTTTGTTTGCTGTCTAATACTCTTATGGTTAATGATAATGCAACAGAGGTGTTACTGTTTAGAGGGAAGGAAATTTCTCTGGTCTGTAAGCTCTGGTTTGCTATTATTCCCCCAGTCGCCTCCATTAAAAATCTTCTGGTAACTTGGAGGAAAATATTTCCCGCCGCTCACAGAGTGAAGGTGTGTCCAGGGCCACCTTAATTACAGGTGCAACTTCCTAGGAAATTCGTCAGTTACTGCTCGTTGATTAAAGAACCATAGAGACATGTTTATTAACGTCTGTCTCGTCTGTTAAACGTATTAGGCCAGATGCCCAAACTGACTTGGTATTCGTAAAAACCTGTACACCACTAATCAACAGGTTTTGTGAATGCAAGAAACAAAATCCTAATATACTAAAGAGGCACTGCAAGTCAGCCATGTATGAATGGTTTACAAACACTCTGTGATCACAAATCATTGAAACATTTGTTACTGCCAACATTAGTTGGTATCCGTCAGCGTGGGTGTTTCTGGGCATCGTTGAAGCACATTGCCCTGGATTTTTTTCCACCACTTAGGTGGAGTTTCTACTCTATCAGTGTTTTCAATCTTTCCAGGTGATGGTCTTGCATAATAATAGATTTATGGGATCATATTGGTGGCACTCTCCAAATATTCTCCTAAAGGCTTATGGTTTTGTTTGAGCCCTGCTTTAAATGGCAATGGAATGTGATCTTTCATCTTGACAATTTCATCTTGCTATTCCATATCACAAGTTGATAGTGATAGGATAGTGCTTACCCTTGCTTCCTTGATGGCTCTAACATACTCCTTGCATGCTCCTTTTGCCTTGCTAGGCACGAGGATTGTGAACGCCAGATCTTGTGGCACTGCTTATGTGCCTTGCTTGCTTCAGGAGGTGGTGGTCTGCTGCCTGCCCCCTCTTTCCTAGTTGTTCTTTCCTCATGAGTTCTGCTGGTGGCGCTCCAACTCAGCTCAACTCTGCTGGTCCTGCCTCAGGATCTCCTTGAAACTTTGCACCCTATGCCCCCAAGCTCACCTTTGGTTTGCAATCTCTCCTTGACACCGTTTCTGGGCAGAGAGGAGGGACCATTTTCTGCCTACCGTTTGCCTGGAGGGCCCCTGCCCCGGTTATAGCTCTGGCCATTCTGAGTGGATGCTCTGCATGCTGGGCTGCCGCACGAACAGTTTGCCATAGGGGTTGCAAATGCCTGCTTAGTACTCTATCGGAAAGTGATATTCTTTGATATAATATCCATTTCTCAATTTCTAGTAATGACCTTCTCAAGAATGGTAGTAAATGTTTGTGATGTGGTCAGTGCCCATACTCCATATCAGTATTTGTGAAAATGAGGACCACTGCATTAGATCACTTGTGGATACTCCTTCACAATAGAATATAACTGTTTAGTAGGGGAGAGGAATTGTTTGCTGTAAAAAGTGGAATTTGCCAGCCTTTTCTTTGCCATGCCTGGTGACCACCATGAGTGTGGTGGGCATTTACTGGCCTAAATTGGATTGCGTCTTTCAGCAATGCATCGTTGAGGACTTGAAAAAGTCTTCTTGAGTTGCTTCACACTCCTTCTTGGTGTTTCTTCAGTAGACTAACGAGACGTTGTGTCATGGTGAAAATATTTTGAATTAACCTCACACAATAGGTGACCATCTTGAGGAAGCTGCCTATATCGGGCCATGTACCTTGTGAGTGAATGCTGTCAGGTCATCATTGGAAATGTATATTAACAACACAAGTTGTGGCTGCTTTCTTGTAGTTTCCCAAATTGTCTTGAGATTGGAAGTGATGCTTTTGCTTCGAGGTCATAAAAATGAGGATTTCATTGCTGCCATTTACCAGTCTAAGGAGACTGATGAGAATTCCTTGGGTAATAGAGTTCCTTCTCTGACAATCAAAGAGATTATTTCCGAATCCAGTTCTTGTTGTATTTGCCATAGGGTTTACTCTCTGCTTCCACTTTTTCCTGCTATAAACTACAAGCACTCGTTAACAATCTCCTCTGTTGGATTCTCTTACCACATAAATGCATATGGCAACCAAATATTTACTTTTTTACCACTCAATAATCATGTATGTAAAAACACATTAGGATGGCCATACAGTAACATATGCTGAACTTATCTAAGATAGATTGTCTATATTTTTTCATTTCCTCTACAACTACCTATGCTCCTAACACTAGCAACTTTCCTTTGGATACACTGAACTTTATTACAGATGGAGACTTTTATCATCACCAGAATATCAAATTCTAAATATATGCAAAATCTATCCTCATATATACTTTCACACATGTACTGATTGAGTCATTGGTTACCAGGAAACTGGACTATTGTGATAGTCTTTAAGTGGCCTCCTTAGTCAAAACATCACTCCACTTAATAAAGTATTACACGTCTTACTGGAGTGCTGCACAATCTCATCAGAAACACCCCTACTTCACCGTATTGCCAATTCACTTTCCACTACCTGCGAGTGACATTATCCGGATATATCCCCTCATGCAACCTAAGATCACTCAGTCAGCACTTGCTATCCACGCCTAAATCTCACTTGCTCTGTCCAGATTCCAGTCTATCCGCGCGCTTGAAATAACACAGTGCAATGCTCGCCCACTGAATATCAGAGCTAGCCTAACACGGCAGGGATTTAATCAACACTAAAAACCACTGCTTGAAACTTGAAGGACAAAGAAGTTAACCATTCCCACAGAATGCTTTGTGCTGTATTGTGTTGAGATGTCTGCTTGTCCTTGGTGTTACTGCCACCATTCAATTGATTATCTAAAAACTGATGTTTATAAATGCACTTTTTTTTTTTTAAGTATTCCTAATTCATCTACTGACCTATGTACCAAAATGAAATCCTGTCTTATTGTACATATCCGATGAAAATGTTACTCACTGCTGCATGTTAAGTCATTGGATAAATAAATCCTATTTTGAGAATCAGTCAGCGGTATTCTGGTTGGCCATTGTACCTTCGATGGTGAGAGTGATGGACTCCTCCTTTTTGATATCTCTTTAGAAGAACCTCAGATCCAAACATACTCAGACTTTGCTTGGTGCTTAGCCTTCTTAGCCACAACTGTCATGGAAATGCATGAGTAGGGCTGTTGCAAAGTCATCCTTGTGCCCTGGGCAAACCCCTTTTTTGCTGACTGGTACTGGTGGTAACTGACTCTCCTTGGGCTCTGCTTAACCAGGCCCAGGGCCAGCGCTATGCTGTAAACACACTTAGAATACAGTGAAAACACCTACATACACTGGGTTACACTATGGGTTAGGGTACTCCTATGATTGGCATGACCTCCCCTATAAGGCCGTAGTACATAATAGCGCAGGGGGAATAAAACTTCCTTTAAGTCCCTAGTGTATAATAGGGCATGGCAGTTTATAGGCCAGCAGCCCTTTCTGCACTTGCATGTGTGCACTGCTGAGGCCTGAGGTCAGTTTAAAAGCAGCCCTGGGTTGCAGGGCTGCTTTTAAAATGCAAATTGCGCCCAAACTCGACTTTGGTGTTTGGGGCACTTACAAATTAATAAATTACAATGTTTTGGCATATTAGGTTTCCCCAGGGTCTCCCCTAGGTGTCCCACTGGTGGGGGGTCTGGTATTTATAAGGAGCACCTTTATAAAATAGGGTTCATATGCCTTGGGTTTAGTGAAATTGCACATTTCACATCCCACATTGTAGTAGAGTGCTTCCCAAAATCGACTTTTGTGCTGGGAGCACTGTGAAGTGAGGATCTGTAATTTTTCTGCATATTCAGAACCCCTAAAGTCTCCCCTAGGTGTACCAGGAGTGAGGGGTCCTGTAGATATAGGCATGGTCCTTTTAAAAGATGTTTTATAAGCCCTGTTGTTGGAGAAATTGCCCAGTTCATTTTCCCCATTGCCGATCTCCAGCCACATAGGCTAACCTGGCAAGAAGGTATTAACTAATAATTCCTACCAGGAGAATCATAAAATATAATTCAAGGACTTGCTAGAATGGTATTGATAAATCCAACAATATGCTATTGTTGAATTTATCCTAAAATGTACAGACAAGAAGTTATAAGATTTTCTTGTCTGTAAGCCAAAATTCAGCCTTCCAGTGCTCTGTCCTGAATTGTCAGAGTTAAGTGGATTAGCCAGGCTGCTTTGATGAGGTGATAAGTAGCCCCTGGGGTGAAGGAGGGGTTGGCTACATAGGAATGCCTGAGGCACAGGGAGGGGTCGTAAACAATAATCTGCTATAGAAGGAGGAGACAGGCAGGAGAAACCAGTTTCATTTACATCGCTAATCTTTGAGCCCATCCAGATGGCAAGCTTAAGGAAGGAATGTGCAGATGCTAGGGAGAGGGGGGGGAATATGCAGATGAGCCATCCTGGAGGTTGGTTTAGTTAGCTCTTGCCTCTCTGCTGGGACTTCAGCCATATTGAACTTTTGAGAACCAGTGCTTTCTGGGAGACGATTGTGCCACACTTTGGAGGAAATGGTCATGCTCTGGGGTGTCGTCCTGCACCTCATTGGACAGAAGTGCCCTCCAGTGTGACCCCAGAGAACACTGAATAAGTATCTGGGGAGGAAGCGCCTCTCAGATCTACTGCTCGAAACTACAGAGGATGAAGGGTCCATGCTGGAAGTTTGATTTGCACCAACCAGGCCCTGGACTCTGACTGACTGCGCCTGCTGCACAATCTGGAACTACAGTCCTGTGGATAAATCCTGCTTCAAAAGGACTAAAGAGTGGACTCCCTGCAAGCTACAGGCTAACAGAGCTCACCTGGACCATCACCACCAAGAAACCCCAGCCTGGAGTACTACTAGTGGATCTGTAAGGGTTTTGTCCAAGTGGACTGTGGGAATTGAAGTCCCAAACTTTCAAAAACCATCTTGGCGCTTCCAGACCCTTGGAGTAAGTTTTGGACACTTTGGGACCCTCAAAGGAACTTCAGGAAGAAGTTCCAAAAGTTTGAAGAAGTTTGGACCAACTTTGGAAAAAAGCTCCATAAGTGGACCAACTCAACCTGGCCAGCCAAGCCGGCAACCATCAACTGCGAGCTGGGCTGCTCTCCAGATTTGTCCCGGTGAAAAGCTCCGGACGTCCAACTTCTAGAGTTTGACCGGGAGCTGGTCGAAATCCAAGCCTGCGAACCCTCACCGAATCTGGCCTGGTGAAGAGCATCGAGGGACCCCGGGAGAAAAAGCTCCGTAAAGGTTTCTAAGTCCGAACGTAGAAAAGGTGACCGGGACCAACCGCTAGAGTCAAGCCGCCCACCTTCAACCACAAACTGGCCTGGATCTCTGGTTCGTCCTGCTGAAGATTTTACTGAAATAGAAATATTTTTGATATCAAAAAAACGATAAAATATTATGAAAATAAAAAGATTTTTGATAATATCCATGCACAATGTTCTATGATTGATTACATGGTGTCCTGTTAGATTATTAGTTTTCTAAATGTTGTCTCACTTCCAAAAGTTTGACCAGGAGCTCATCGCAAGGAAAGCTGGTGAACCCTCACCGAATCTGGACTGGCTGAGAGCTTCAAGGGACCCCGGGAAGAAAAGCTCCAGAAAAGTTTCTAAGTCAGAAGGTAAAAAAACTTTGCCCGAGACCTACCGCGAGGGGTAGCGGTGCAGGGCTCCATCACAGTCGGCCTGAAACTATGACTTTGTCCCAGTCTAGTGGGACCAGATGTCCCAAAAGGCGCTGTAAGTTTCTATGTGCTATAAAGTGCTAAATCTTCAAAAATTCATATCTCCGGTTCCCTACATTGGATTTTTTTTCATTTTGGTGTCATTTTAGAGATAAAACTATTTCCTATTTTTATAAATCGGTGTTGGATTTTTATTGTGTGTTGTGTGATAATTATTTACTGAATCAGAGTTTTTAAATGCTTTACATATCTGTCTTTGAAGTAGAGCCTGCCTGCTCACAGCCAAGTTACCAAGAGCTGAGCATGAGAATAATTTTCTAAGACCTATTTTGAGCCCTATATTGTGTTAGTGGTATTGCTGCCAGTGGTAAATGCATATTTACCACTACTAATAATCCACTTTTCAACAAGGGCCTTTTGCGGTTGTGTGTAAAAGTATACTATAGAAACTGTAGAGGTCTAAAATATTTAGCCTAAGAAGTCCTATCATCTGCTTCACATATATATGGTATAAAATGTAATTCCCTTACAAATCAAATAAGTTCTCTCATGATTGTATATATTGAGCATCTTTTTTATCTTCCTACTCTAAAATGGCTTTTAAAGTTAGAAATTCTTATTTTGCCCCTTATTTTGCCCCTTATTTGGTTTTATTTTGTCTGTTATGGTCCTAGGTGAAATCCCCTGAATCCCCCTGAGTCTCCACCTTATCACCAATCACTTGGCTCTCTGTCCTCTTTTTTACTGTTCACCCTAATTTTGCTGATGGAGCTTGGGTCAAGATTTTCTCTTTGCCTTCAGTGACCTCCAAGAGGCACCTCTCCTTCATTATGCCTCATCTTCTCCACAGTTCACGAGCAGACAGTCTGCTAAAGTTACCTATCTTACAGTGCTCATTCATGTACCTCTTCTAAGATAAAGGTAGGGCTTCCATTCTGAACCCCCTGCCTCTTGTTTGCTGGGGTTCTTCTTCTTGTTCCTCAGTGAAAAGTGCACCACTGTTGTAGTTTGTTTATCACTGCTGCATCAGAAATAGGTTATTTTTTTCAGCGGAGGTTCCTCCTTTAGGGCGTAGGAGCATCTCCCCACCTGCTGCGACGCTCCTCCGCCCAAAAGGAGGAATGAATACATTAACATAAAATGGCCTGAAACATACTCATTCTGATCTTGCTGCGGGCGAGTTCAATCAGCAGGTGATTACTGCTGATTGACAGCATGACCTCTAGGGTCACCTCCAGGGTGACACGACAAGTGCAGAGTGTGCATGTCTGATTGACCAGCTGTCTTGCGCTGGCCAACTGGACATGCGTACTTCTGCCAGCACCCACAGCAGCTGTGTTAAACAGCCAGGGGATTGCACAGGCAGGTTTCCCAGTATCAAACGGAGTGCTGGATTAGTGATTAGCAAATAGTGAGGCCAGTGGCGTAACGAAAGTTTAAGGGGCCCACCTGCAATGTACACAGAGGGGCCCCCACTCCGGATTTAATCTGGAACGTTTAGGCATGAGTACTGTGCTGAGGGGGCCCCCTGTAGCTCGCGGGCTCCCCCGCACTGCGGGGGATGCGGGGCCTGTGTTACGCCCCTGAGTGAGGCTGAGGCAAAAAAGATCGCACCTATCACGTTTAGTGAATCTAGTCAAGCTAGTGTGGTGCGCTAATCTGGAAGAACAGCCTCCCAGTCTTCCTAAAAGGCGCATGGCTCAATTATAGACACATCTTTTTAAGGCATGGGATGCACAAACTCTCAGGCACTGAAATAAACACGCATAACTCACCCGACACACATAAAAGCCAGTTCTGTCGTCTGAGCACTATAAGCTGGAACCTCCATAATAACACAATGGAAAGTCATCCACTGCGGTGTACAGCAGAACTTTACACGGGATCCAGGCTAGTCAGCCAACCCCTAAGATTACAAGTCTACAGACACCACAAACAGTACTGCGTGGGCAGAAGAGGGAACTGTGAGTTCATTCCCACCTTGAAACACACTTAGATGAGTGGACTTTTAAACTACATTGGGATAATAATGATGCATTAAAAGTGCACATTCTTACTCCAAAGATCCGACTGTACAGAGGCAGCATGTTCACTAGAAAGGAGCTCCTTGAAGGAGCCAGTGTTTTGAAGGCCATGTTTTTGCGTGATGGCGCTATGTGTCGAACACATGTAAAATTGCACAAAGACGTGTGTTTATTTAATGTCTGGCCACTTATTGCTTAACCCCTTTCACGGAAATGCTTCTGCGGGTGACCGTCAAAAGCGTAAAATTGTACTGCATTGTATGAACTTTTCAAATATAAAATCATGTCTTATATTTGATACATTTTGATTTATTGAAGATTTTACTGAAATAGAAATATTTTTTATATCAAAAAAACGATAAAATATTATGAAAATAAAAAGATTTTTGATAATATCCATGCACAATGTTCTATGATTGATTACATGGTGTCCTGTTAGATTATTAGTTTTCTAAATGTTGCACACTTGTATCTAGCTTGTTTCTCTTTCCCTTCATATTGTTTTCCCTACAGCTAGCAAGTGTATTTGTTGCAAGTAGGGGTCCCCATTTTTTTCCAAATCACGTATCACTCACAGCTGCCTTTAGAATGGCCTTCCAATCACCATACTGTGCTGAATCCCTTACTGCAGCATTTAGCATATACATTGAATGCTATACAGCGCTGTATCTCTCACAACTGCCTTAAGCATGGTCATCATCACTACATTGTGCCTTATCACATGAAACTACCTTTTTTTGCATGGGCTTCCACCACCATGTTGTGCCTTTTCTGTTACAGCTGCCTTTAGCATTGTTTACCTTTACCTTACTGTTTGTTATCACTCTCCACTGCCTTTGGCATAGTCTTCCATCACCAGGAGCTTTGAGGGGCAGAGAAGAAGCTACCTGGGGCTTAAGCTCCATGCGTCTCTTATGACGGTCAGCCTCGCTCGCTACGCTCGCTCGCTGTAGGGCACTCATCCTGAACCTTTACGCCTCACCACTTTCAAATATCACCAACCGCCACAGCTTTTTTTAAATTAAAGTTATACAGCAATTAGTTTTGCTGTTCTTCATATTTACGAGCTGCAAATTATTTCACTTGCTGTCAGCATTTATGATATTTTATAGTACATTATACTTATTTGTTTTCTTTTGTTAATTAATTGTTCGATTTTTAAAATACCAGAATTTGTATTTGTGTCTCTATGTTCAATAGTCTATATTTACCTACACTCCCCTTTTGCCTTCTGGTGGGCATCTGACTTCTCAGGATTCTTGAGCTCAGCTTCCATTTTTTTGTGGCTGTGGAACAGTATTCATCTGTGGTGACATGCCACTAGCTTTACAGATGTGTATCTCAAGCCTATTTAGTGTCAATTGGAAATGCTCTGTGGTTCTGTTAATTACTTATATGCATTGATCAGATGCAAATATGAGGATCTTGGATGATTTCTGGTTCGTCCATGCTGTATTGGGCCCAGAAACAACATTGTCAGCTCAATGAGTGTCACCCTTCTATCCGCCATGTCTTGTTCACAGTGAAGAATGGCTGATCTTATAGTCGGTAGTCTTAGTTTATGACTATTGGAAATACCTTGACAAAAGTGTCAGAATTCTCAAGTTTGATGTCAATATTTTTGTCAGCTAATATTTAAGCCACAATATTTTTGATACCATCCTGTCTCCCACTTACATTTCATCAGGGAGCTGAGGCATATTTCTTCCTCTTCCCTAAAAACTCTGACTCTTACAGTGCTTCATACCATCATTCTACTTGTTGAAGTACCTCACTTTTGGTATGCCTATGCATTGTCCAATACGTTTACATTTGTGAATTGGTTTATCTTTTGCTTCGTAGATATTTTCATGGCGTAGACGCTTTCCAGACTATTCTGCATCAATGTTTTTGCTTGTCTTCTTCTTTTTCATATTTAAATTTCTCTTTGAGTCTACGCAATCTTGTTTGACCTCTTCCCGGTACCATTTTGAGGCTGGCTGCAGTTAATTTTGACTAAATATGAGCTGCTAGAGTTCTCAAAATTTTGAGCATGCATCCTCATTAGAGAATGTTTATCAGTGATATCCTGGTTTTCGTCAGAATGAGCTGTTAATGTCTGGGCACTCGTCATGCTTGTTAGATTTGTGCCCTGATATCCTCTTCTGAATTTCTAATAATTCATATTCTTAGTTGTGGTTTTAGTCATACCTGGAATAAATTGAATAGCATTGTGGTTGTCCTCACTCGTGCATGATGAATTGCCCATTAGCACCATTTATTTGAGATGCAAAATCCGGACTGAGTGCTGCCTCTACTGCTGCATAGTCATCATTGTGACTGTGCTTAGTAGTGTGAGGTATATCTTGTCAAACTTATTTTCTACTTAGTAGAGTAAGAGGAGCTCCTTTTGCCTTATCATTCTTTTGAAAGATAACCAGACAATCTGTTCTGTATTCCATCGACAACTTCAAGTCCATGTTTAATGCCGGGTACCTCTTGGGCACGAAGAGTTTGTCCAAGTTACATTAGGGTGTATGGGGTTTACACAGCATAGCCTCACCAGCTTTCTCCAACATGGCAGGAAATGACAGCTTTAGGTATGGCAGCCTTCCATTCCTTGTTTCCAATTGTTAACAGCATATAAGGGTGTGCACACCTGAATATCGACACCACAATATCAATGGCACATAATATCGTGGACAAAATATCGCACATAAAAAATGGACAAGTAACTAAGTCTAGATTTTCTCTACCTAACTTCACATTTATATACCATGATGATAAATATATATCTTCAAGGTATGACGATGTAAAGTTAGGAATAGTAAATCTATGCTTCCCTATATGCACTTACCTTTCGATATTTTGTTCCTCGATATTCTGTCCTCAGTATTCTTGTCACACGATATTCTGGGGGGTCGATATTCAGTAGTACAACCGCATGTCAGCAATCAGCGAGGGTGAGGCACATTGCTCTTGAGGGAGCCTGGGCCCACCCGCTCTGTTCAGTTCAGTGTCGGATCCCTGATGTTTTTTTTTAGCAGCTTGAATGGGTAGAGGGAAGAAAAGGTCATAGGTCATTCGAAATACAGTGTAACACAAATGGCTGCACAAGAACCCAAAAGGACAACCAAATGAAGGTTAGTCAGTTTATTACAGATTCAAAAATAGTTGGACATATACATATCTCAGCCTGAGGGTATAGAAATACAACTGAAATAAAAGGAAGCCAATCCTTCTGAAGAGGTTCATTCGCTGGAGCATAAGAAGAACAAGAAGCTCAATTACGATTATGCATAAGATGAGAAAACAAAAGTTCATGTCTCCTTGCATCAGCACTTCTTCTAGATGCAGCATTTAAATCTAACTATACCCTATTCTAACACTAAAGTGGCATCCGTAAACTAAATCCCAAGCAAGGCAATAGAGAAGAAGGAAACGGTGTCAATAGACGAAGCCTTCCTAAGAAGTCACTTCGCCATAAGATGGGTCGGAGGCATGAAGCCACAAGCAACTAAAAGAGCACATCAGCGCATAGGTGAACTCTGTCAGGAGTTCAAGTGGGAATGGGGGAACTGTCCCTCTCTACAAGCCATCATATACATAAGATAGTATTCATCAAAAGTCCCATACTGCCTTTTGTTTCACAAGCTGTATCCTGAGCTCAGCCACAAACCTTTCCACAAGGTAGACTCCCTTCATGGCCTTCTCCACGCACACGCCCCTCCGTAGCAGCTTGTTCTTGGTCTTCTCTCCATCTCCAATGTGAAAACACCTCCCTCCACCTTATCTCCTATGACCAAGCTAACTGTAATTCTTTCATTCTGCAACCTTGCCTCATAAAACAATACCCCTACTCTTCTCTAGTAAACGTTGTCCACCTGCAATGCAAACGTGAGACAGAAACATTCTGCAAATTTCACATGCAAATCTAAACATCACTGTCGGCAATGAAGACCCTTCTAATGCAATACAAATTGGGGCCTATGAATCAAGCTAAGTTAATAAATTCACCATTCAAGATTGACTAGCAAATACATCAACCGACTGCATGAATACACATTTTTATATTCACCATTAACCTAGAAAAGCACTTATCGTCATTAATGCATCCATGAATTACATGTGTTAATGAAATCTAAAACGAGTTACATTGGTTACCATGATAAGTATATGTTCTAAACACTAAACATTGAACCTTACATCAGGTTGCGTTAGTTTGTACAATAAAATGTTACTTGATTCGCATTTTCTCCTAATATCTAATTCTTTCATAACATTGAATAACGTGCAAGTGCGTTTTACAAAGAATTATATTGCACTCCCAACAGGTACCCTATGTAGGATACAACTCTTTTGCTCTATCACTCTGTAGACAACAAATTTGCAGCATTGAAGCATATGCACACATGAGTAGCTTGATTGAAGCAATGACTGCACACACAAGCCAGCCCTTTTCATGCTTACTCCGGTGAGATTTGTGAAGCAGGTTTATGCTTTTATGAGGCTGAGTATAACATAAACTGAAAACAGAAATATCTTAAAATGAGTTGTTGGCATCGGGTGCTGGGAATGTAAACCATATGTTTCCCTTCTGGACAATGTGAACCCCTGACAGGAGGTTCCAACAGTACCAAAAAAGTTAGCACATTGTGTCATATTCTGCACTAGTTGTTGTCTTTATTGTGCTGCATTATGTAAGTGCAGATGCTCTGTTCAGATTGTGGGCCAGTTTAAATTATGATTGACCCTAAAGTGATTATGAGAGATTGTGAAGGAGGCTGCTGCTAGAGCTTGGCAGACAAGGTCCAAACAATCTGAAACTTGAGATCAGTCACAGCTGGCTGCAAAAAGAGAGAACAGCTCTCGAAAGCCCAAGCTAGAATAAACAGGGTTTCCCCTACAGAGCTAGGTGCAGGACATGTTTAGCTTTCCATTGAGCAATTACTGGGTAGAGACACTCTTGTTTTACAGTGAGGATTTTGGGAAGATGATAGACTGTTGCTGACTGGGTAAATACAGTCCTATTGGGGAACCACCTCACCACCTGGATCAGTGGAGAATGGTGCCTTATACTCAGTTTCTGAGGAATGTGGTCTCACATTCTGAAGATGGGCTGAATCCTTTAGGTGCGTTGTGTGTGCAATTACGCAGGCTTACCTGTAACCCCTTAGAAGTGTCTACACAGGTCCATCAAGGCCGTATGAGTCTCTATTAGGTATTAAAGGTAGCTATAATGTGGTCTAGTGTAGGGCTCTCACTCACACTGTATCTGCAGCGGAACGTTAACTGTCAGCTAGCCTCAAAACAGACCGTTTGAGTGGACTGGTATAACAGATGTGCCTCTCATATGTCTGGCATAGGGAGCATTAGAGTTGGTCTGATTTCATCCTTAGGGCCTGCATAATTTGGAATTGCGTTTCTTATGCATAAGTCTGCTGTAGTGGGTTAGAACTCCATAAAAAAGTGTGTGCTTTAGCCTCATCCATACAGCACATGATAGGGGCTGGAAATGTGTTTAACCTACAAGGGTTGAAGGACTGGAACTCTGCTTGCAAGGCCAGATATTTCCCATAGGCAAATGAGCTGTTTCCACTAGGAAGGTGCTCTATGACTTCCATTGTATGAAATTAAGTTTTGATGCCATAACACTGTGAACTATCACCATTGTATCAATGTAATGCCCTTCCCTTGTTGATACAGTGCAGGCTCAATTATTACTACATTTTACCCATATTGTGAAATCCTTAACTGTGAGACATTAGTAAATGTTGATGTACTCTGACCTCATAGTAAATACTTCTGCTACTAGTCCTGTAAAATGTAAAACAAAAGCAAACTGATTCATTGTCTGACTGGAATTAATTCTGTTGTCCTACTTCTATAACTTCAATTTTCAGTTAAATTCTTAATTCCCATTAATTATGTGATCACCAAGTTTTAAGATTAGCATAGCCCATGCTTAAGCATCATCAACCAAATTGAAAATGTCAAACGCTACTTTTTCCTGATAATTTAAATGTGTTGGTGGTGCAAAACATTTAGGGGCCGATTACTAGTCTGGCGGTCCACAGACCGCCAGACTCGTGGGGGCGCGGCGTCTTCGGACTGCCCTATTACGATTAGGGCGGTGAGACCGACATTGCCCCGCCACAGCCGCCAGGGAACCGCCATTCCCTGGCAGTGTTGCCGCTTTCAGGAGACCTCAATATGCTTGGTGGGACCGCCGCGGTCCAGCCAAGCATATTACGAGTTTCCTCTCCGCCGGGTGTGTCATGGAGGTTCCTACTCCATGAAAACCGTGGCAGAGAGGAAACAAAGGGGGCCCTGCAGGACCTCCTGTGCCTCCTACATAAGGAGATGCATGCTGTGCCCCCCTGTATGTATGTACCCCAGTTTCTGCACATCATGGACTTTTCAGTCCATGCCGTGCAGGAACTGTTTTGGCGTTCCCATTGCAGTGTTTATTTTCTGAGGTACTTCCATGCGAATGTCAAAAACCAGCCCACCAGACAGGAGGAAACTCCTAATCTGGTGGGCGGTCTCACCACGGCTTTGGTGATGCAGCGGCAGGGCAGACCCGACGCCGCACCGCCAAAGTCGTAATCAGTCCCTTTAGTTGACATTGGATCCTAAAGTTCTTCTCTCTTGACAGTTGTTTCTCTGTAATGTCAATATTCATAATCTCTTTTACACCACCTCATGTAGAAATAAATTCCATGGGTCACTGATACATGCTTGCTTCTATCTCGAGAATGGCCTTTACCTCCATCGGCTCCAAAACACCCAACACGGAAAACAAATGATGTGCTTTGACCAAGAAAGATAAATACCTTAAGTAGCTCACGATCATAACTTAACCTAATTCTCTTGTCACTGGTGGATAATGTTTACTGCCAGTCACAGGCAATAGAAACACTTACCCAGTATTGACCCTATTCCATGTAATGACACATTCCAACTTCTGAAAATTATTCTTCAGTCATTGAGTAAACTCTCTTATAAAGAACAGTAGAATGAATCTCCCACAAATATGAAGATCTTGTATTGATGGGAACAGTATTTAGATTCCAATGCTAATCCCCAAGCCTCCACACCAAGACTGATACATGACTGAGTTTTAGAATGGACTCAGAAGTCAGTTGTGGTAATTGAAGATGCAGGGTAGCCAGTAGTATAGGTGAAACAGGATGAGGTTTATTCTTATAGTAGCAATCTCAGGTTACAGGTAAAGATGGTAGTAAGGAAGCCCCACTGGGAGCAGCATCCTTGCTGCTCAGCCCACGCACTCCAACTGACATTCCCTCAACCAGCACACATCAGAATTCTAATTACACCACAGTCTGTCTGGCTGAGCAGCAGAGGACAAAACACTAAGAGGAGAATGCATGGCAATAAATGAAGAGACCACACACGTGCCTTCTTTAAAGAAAACAAAGAAAATATAAATCCAAGTAAGACAGAAAACAACAAAGATGGGAAAGAAACAAGAAAGTACAAATTCAATCACGCAATTCATAAAAATTAAAAGGACTAGAGAAGAGAATTTATTGTACAAGGTTAAGAATAATACATATATTCATCACTCAGGAGAAACACCCACACTCTCCCCCCTTTGCAGACAATAATGGAGGCGCAACAAAAGTGACACATCATAATAGAGTCAGAGACTCTGCACAAAGGTACAAGGTTGCAATAAGTGTGTCCCTATGGGTGCCACACACCTGCGCAATAATAAAGTGCAAAACATATGCCCCTGTGGGTGAAACACCAATGCCCCATTCACAAGGGTGCAATACACCTGCCCGATATTAAAGTGCAAAATATATGCCCTTGCGGGTGGAACACATATGCCCCAAAGTGAAAGATTTGGGCGCAGAGTAAATGCCCCATAACCAACAACAGTAAGCAGTTGTAAAGTATCTATTTGTTTGGGTTGCAACTCACAAGCCCATCACAAAGCAAAGTATGGGTGCAAAAAAAAAAAAACGCTACAATTCATGTAAACGTAAGTATGGTTTAGGCTCAACGTAAATGCCTATCACCAGAAACATAAAGCATGTACAGTTTGGGTGCAAAAACAGGTTCCCCATCACCAGAAAGTATAATATGCACAATAATAATAATTAATGTCTGGGTGTAACCCAGTACAAGTAAAGGCAAGTAGAGTTTTGGCAAAATACAAATGCCCAACACCAGAAACAGTAAGTAACGTCTGGGTGCATTTACTATTCCCAAGACACGTAACAATTAGTATGGTTTGGGTGCTACGCAGGTACCCCATCACCAGTAACAGTAAGTAATGTCTGGGTGTAACCTAGTACAAGTAGAAGCAAGTATGGTTTGGGCGCATTACAATTGCCCATCACCAGCAACATAAATGTAAGCACGGTTTCCATCACCAGGAACTGTATGAATTGATTGGGATGCAATAAACATGCCGCAGCTCAAGGACATAACATATGGGTAGATAACATAACCCATTAACAATCATGAATATACATACAATCAAGTGCCACATTGTAAATACAATCTTTTTAATGTACTTACAATTTTTAAACAGTAAAACAATCTCAATTTTCAAGCCCAATGCATTTCGGGACTTAGGGCCATATGTAGGTGGGCTAATACCGGTCGGTAACGGCCGAAAATCGGTAAATTTCCCGTTACCGACCGGTATTTAGCCCTTTGCGATGTAGGTGGCCAGATTTAAGGAATCGGTAATTTACCGATTCGTTATTTTAAGGAATCGGTAAATTACCGATTCCTTAAATCCTATGTAGGGAGCACTCAAGTGAGTGCATTATTGTTTTAAGGATTCGTTATTTACCACCAACTACAGGTTGGTGGTAAATACAGAATACCTTTTAAAAAGCAATTTCGTGCTTTTCTAAAGGTGCCATGTGGCAGACACACATGCCCTTAGGGCATGTATGTGCGCCACATGTGCACACATGCACGATTCAGGGGTGCAACAGGGTGTCAATTTGACACCCTGCCACCCTTGAATATGCTCCCCCTATTACCGATTCGGTATTTACCGAATCGGTAATAGTGAATGGCTTCCCATTCATTCCTACGGGCCTCCAGGCCCATAGGAATGAATGGGAAGGTATTCCTTATTACCGATTCGGTAAATACCGAATCGGTAATAACGAATATTACCGATTCGGTAAATTTTACCGAATTTTTACCTACATTCTATTTACCGATTCCTAAATACCGAATCGGTAAAATTCGGTATTTAGGAATCGGTAAATAGATATTACCTACATATGGCCCTTAGTCCCTTCTTCAGGGACAATTCTGCAAAAGAAAATGTAACATAAAACAATGTACAAGGGTTGATCTTCAACTCAAAGCTTAATATGAACTATTCATTTTTAAATGTGTGACCCCAACGATAATCATTGCAACTATTATTTGGTAGTTATCCAACCTGCTTGTTACTCTTGTTCTCGTGCGATGCTGCCAGGTGAAAGATGTGGTACAGACCCCTTTCATCACACATACATCATATCATTGAATATATATATTCATGCCACCATTAGTCATGCAAGTTGTGTTTATTGTTTTCAACGAATCATTGCTGGTTACTGCTGTGCTTAATTATCATACCGCCGTACTCTCAAAGGTTTAACCACCCCTATGATGTGAATGCCACCGTTCCTTGCGGTGAGTGTTGTCTACTAATAGCGCTAGTCCGTATTGCTTACCACCCCTCCACTTACTTTGTAATTATTGTACAAGCTAATTGGTAATGTGTGTCAATGTCTTGCGGTCAACTGAAACATAAAAACCAGTGTTGACATTAAGGCTACAGGTCACTTGATATTATACACACTTTGCTCAACGCACGATCACCCGCTTTTCTTACTTGTACAGTCCTGCTCACGTAGTCACATAAAACCGTCTCTGTGAATGTGCCTCTTAAAAACCCGCAATGACCTGTAAACATGATGCCAGATGTGTTCTTAACCCAACTTTCATAAAAGCTACAAGCTATCATGCACCGCATATGGTAATTTCTACATACCTTCTCCCGTTGCGCTACTCAAACGTCTCCTCCATACATGTGTTTGTCCTCGTCTGCCCAGTCCCGATTTATTACAAAAGCCTGAGCAGTCTATGATCGACAACAACAACGGACTGTTTACCTGCATTCTCAACTATGTTCGCGGCGGCTGCCATTTTTAAATGTGTTATTCGTCCCTGATCTTAACTGGTGTTGACACGTAAAACCAGATGCTGCATATGAAAAAACAGCAAAAACCTATCCATTGAAACCCCCGCTTCCTGTTATATTCTGCGACTATGAAATGACTAAGTGCGTATTCATTCTGTGTCCCATCGCCACATAGCGTTAGCTCCAATAATATCAGACGTTTCCAGAAAACTCCTGCGGCCCACCTCAGTGGGTTCTGTATTGGACATCGTTATCTGTCACTGTACTGTGATGTTGTTGGGCCAATACCAACCGAGAACTCACGAAAATTCCAAACACAATTGAAATATTAAAAAAGTAAAGTACTTTAAAAACCAATTTGTGGTTGTGTAAAAATCACTGTTTCTAGGATAGAAGGTCTAACCTGAGATGCAACTTGATCTACCCATACTGGAAATATCATAGTTCTTTGTCAAGGGAGAAGTTTACCACCAACTTGGAATCCAAATGAAAGAACTTTGCTCACCCCTAATTGAAAATTGGAGTTAAGATGGGACGCTCAGAAGGGTCACCAGAATGCTGAGGCTCTCTCCCTTGTTCTTTAATAGAGCCCTGTCTTTCTGTTATAAAATAAAATAAATGTAAATAATGAAAGGCAGGTCTGACCTATTTTTCATAATGCAACTAACATGACCAGACCATTAGGAGGCTCAAACACTGCTGTCTCTTTTCCAGCAAAAATGTGTTTCTAATTAGGCCCGCCTACCAGACAATTCAAGGTCTAGAGGAAAATATATTAAGTGCATGTACCTGAACATCGGTATTGCACTAAAATGGCAAAATGTAAGCATAATAGTGGCTCTTATTGCTGTTTTGGGTCACTGCCATTGAGCCACACAGCATGGAATATGGTCTTCTTGGCAAAAGAATTAATAAAGAATATGTGGCGCAGTGTAGTAAGTGTGATTAACGATATTCTGACAAAATATTGAAAAAAAATATTGAGGAGCAGAAGTATCAAGTTTTAAATATCGTGATGCACAAATATTGTGTGAAAAAATATCGCTGACAAGAATGTCGATTCTAAGGTAAATAATATTGATGTTAAAAATACCTATGTTGTAAATATTGATGTTAAAAATATCTATATTGTTAATATTGTTTACAAAAATTTCGTTAATAACAATTTTTAATAATTTTTATGTATTTTAGAATATATTTTAATTGTTTGTATAATTATTGTTAATGATTTAATATAGTTTGTAAATTTTTTGTTGTTTTTAACTTTCATTTAATTGTTTTTTAGTGTCATAGTGGGTTGTGGGTTTTATAAGGGTACAGTGGAGAAAGTAAATTAATAATAATTAATAATTAATTACTATTATTTATTTAATTGATTATTACGTTAATTGTGCATTTTTTTAATATGGTAAGTTTTAGGTGTGGGTTGTGGGGTACAGGGTGGGAAGTAATCTATTTATAAATACTTAATAATTAATCTTTCAATATAATTAATTATTTACGGGTATTGAAAATTAGACAATGTAGGCTGGCGCTTTACTGTCTCCAGCTGCTCAATAGTGAATACTTATGTGAAATGATATATAAATTAATCATTACAGCTGTGAGAATGAGAAATATTGTAGGTAAATGATCATATCATCTAGTTACCAGAATATGGAATGTTGAAGAAAATTGAAGATTACATTGCATGGCACTTTTGGATAAGTATATAACTGGCAAGGGAAATTCTGTGTGCAAGCTTTCTTACCTTTCCATGTTTTTTTTTATTCATTTACTTTGCACTGACGGTTTAGGTAGTTTTTTAACTGTATCCTATATGAATATAATTTTCGTATATTTTTATTGAGAACTTTGTATATATGAAGATGTTATTAAGATTGTATTTAATGACCAATATAACTGGAAAGTACTATTAATATTGACATTTGATCTATTTTCTGCTCTTACTGTCGCACAATTTGCCTAACAGGCTTGTTTGATTTAGGCACAAGTCACTTTATGGTTTTAATCGGATAAGGGAGAATGATTAGATGATGTTTTAATGAAGGTTTTTATGATGTGCATTGTTTTATGGGTTTTTATTAACCGAATAAAGATCAATTGACTGACTGATAATTATGTAAATTGTGTAATTCATTTAATTATTTATTAATATTTTTGGTGTGGGTGTGGTTTTTGTAGGGGTAAAGGGTGTGAAAGAAATTAATTATAATATTTAGCAATGAATGTAAATTATTAATAAATATTTAATTAATAATGAATCATGCAAATTGTGTAATTAAGACTTTTTAAAGTTATAAATGAGGTGCAGGTTGTTGTGTTTGTAGGGGTAAAGAGTGGGAAGTTAACTAAATATAATAATGTTAATATTAATTAATTACTATAAAGGTCCTCATTACGATGAGGCTCGGAAAGCCGAGCCTCATCACGGTTTCAGTTTTGAGCGCCACATTACAATGCAGGCGTGGAAACTGAAACCGGCCGGTCATTCCGGCTGGATTACGGCAGGCTCAAGGAGCCCGTCGGCCAGCCGGAGACCGGCACCTAATCCCTATGGACGGCATTTCTGCCTTAGGGATTACGATGTTGGTTTGTGGCAGGCTTTCCATGTCGGGCTTTCCGGCATGGAAAGCCTGTCGGAAAGCGACATTGGGGGCCCCAAGCAGGGCCCCCTTCATCGTGCGGCCTCCGGTTGGGGGCTGAGGGGGCACTTATGGTGCCCCCCCTGTTAATCCCTGCACAGTGTGGCAGGCACCTTGAGGTGCCTGCCACGCGGTGCAGGGACAAACAGATTTTCCCATTTGTCAATGGGAGCTTGTGCTACTGCTGTTGCATTGTAATGGCCGTGTCCGGACCACTGACTGGAGGTCGGTCGAACCAGAGACCGCAACAGTGTAGGGCGGATTTAAGTAATTAGGCCCTAATTGTATAATTGATAATTATGTAAAGTTTTAATTTGTAGTTATTATAATTTTAAGATATATTTTAGGTGTGTGTTGTTTACTTTGTAGAGGTATAGGGTAGGAAGTTATTTAAGTAATAACAAATGTAAAAATAGGTATTTATTGTTTAAAAATTGTGTTATTTATTATGTTACGTGTTTATTGTGTTATACTTTTTAATTGTAAATAACATTATATTTGTTGGTTGTTATAATTGTGGAAATATAATGTGGTATTTTAATTATTATTATTTGTTTTAACTTAAAATATTTACATTGTAATAAATATGTAGTTTTTTCATTATACAAAAAATTATATATATATTTTAGATTTAAATATTTATATTTTTTGTTGTTGTTGTTTAATGTAGTTGTGAATATTGTATTTGTTTGAAGTGAACTACTCTTTCTCTACTGTTGCACAGACTGGAGTGGGAATAGTAGATTTTACCCTTCCTGAGTCCAACCCTTTCCATACTGTTGCACAGACTGGAGTGGGAATAGTAAATTTTACCCCCCTCACAATCCAACACTTTCCCTACTGTTGCAGAGACTGCAGTGGGAATAGTAAATTTTATCCATCAGCAATCCAACACTTTCCCTACTGTTGCACAGACTGGAGTGGGAATAGTAAATTCTACCCCTCCACAATCCAACACTTTCCTTACAGTTGCACCGACTGGAGTGGGAATAGTAAATTGTTACCCCTCCTGAATCCAACCTTTTCCCTACTGTTGCAGCAACTGGAGTGGGAATAGTAAATGCTACCCCTTTGCAATCTAATACTTTCCATACTGTTGCAGAGACTGGAGTGGGAATAGTAAATGTTACCCCTCCCGAGTCCAACACTTTCCCTACTGTTCCAGTGACTGAGTGGGAATAGTAATTTGTACCCCTTCTGAGTCCAACGCTTTCCCTACTGTTGCACAGACTGGAGTGGGAATAGTACATTTTACCCCTCCTGAGTTCAACGATTTTCCTACGGTGGCAGAGATTGGAGTGGGAATAGTATATGTATTATTTTTACAAGTTTATAGTATTGTTTAAATGTATAATATTATGATGTTTATGTGCATTTAACATTATATTATTTTTATTTATTAATGGTTTTAATATGTAATTTATTTTTAGTAAAATTTCATTTTTATTTTGTTTAATTTTTTGTGTAATTAAATTGGTATGTTTTAAAAAAGAAAATCCCAGTTTATTTGTTACAGTTTGTAATTTATTGTGTGTGTGTGTATATATATATATATATATATATATATATATATACTTTTTTTAGTTTGCAGAAAATTAGTGAATTGTAACATCAATTATTATTATTTTAATAATAATTTTAAATTATATATGTGTAAATAAACATACACACATTTATATTTAGGCCTAATTCTGATGTCGGGTGGACCGCCACCGACAGGCCATCGGTGGCGATCCGACCGCCGCATTATGATGCAGGCAGTTGGACCATGTTGGATGGGGACAGATCGCCACATTCGACAAGATCTACTGATCCCGACGGGGCGGTGGTCGGAATCGCAATCCCTAATGATGGTGGTGCTGAGTCAGGCACCACCATCGGGATTACAATGTCCCTTTTTGACAGCATTTTCTTGGCGGTCCCACCGCCATGAAAATGCTGTCAGAAAGGGACTTTAGGGGCTCCAAACAGGGCCCCCGTCCCTTGTGGGCCACTGCAAAGGGGCCCAGGGGACACATGAGGTGCCCCCACACACATTTATGTACCGTGTGCCATGCACCACATGGTGCATGGCACATGGTGCATGGATGTGCACAAAGTGCTCATTTACACTGTGGATTGTGCTGCGGCTCCTTTCTAGGGCTGCAGCACAAGCCGCCTAGCTAAAGATCACTTTTCCAACCACCAGCCCGGCGGTTGTTTCATAATTGGGAGGTCAGACCATCGCCTGCTCGTTGATCGGTCTCCTCACCGATGTGGTAGCAGGCGGCGGACTGAACGCCCGCTATCGAAATAAGGGTTTTTTCTTTTTTTTAAAATAAGATTAAAATCTATATCAAATTTTAAATTACTTAAATATATTTCATTTACATTATATTACTGTTTAATTTTAATATATGGAATGTTTACTATGTTTCACTATGTTTATGTTAAAAAACAATATTTTTGTGTTGGATATTAGTGTATAACGATTTTTTTTCTATATTTTTGGTATTTACATTATAAGTATAGGATAATTTGATTTTTTTGCTCAATATTTTTGACACAATATTTATGTCCCACAATACTTGTGGTTTCGATATTTTGCCAGTGAACAAGATAATTGTTGTTCACTTGTTCCACCTATCATCACCCCTCAGTATGTTGTTGTCGATATATAATGTCTGCAAAATAACAACCATCAGACCCTGCTGAGCGAATTGCAATTTTTTCACAAAATACACTTAATTTTCATTTCTAATGTACGAAATTACATAGATTCCATGAAATTTATTTGCATGATATCTTGTGTGAAAATGTTTCTCTTCCACGGTTTTACAGTTCCTGGAAAGCATTTACTGTGAATGTTATGTAAAGTAGCACGACTCTAAAATGACAAAAAGTGCTTAATTTGCATAACATGGAATTCACAAATTTTACAAGATTTTGCTTGTGTACAGCAAACTTTACCTCTGCCTAGTAGGTCGGTGGGCATTTGCGATGCGACGAGTGAGGTCTGTGCAATTAGGCATGGAGCAAAGGGCTCATAACAGCGGGTTGAAGCTCCCCCTCACTCCCATTCTACATGACCACATACATCTTCCACATGAGCCCAGTGCATCTGTTATCTGTATCAACACACTACTGAATTTGCAACACAGTTCATTATGTTGGGAACAATCAAGTGCTCCTCTATATTTAACTGGGTAGGCACTAAATTACCTTAGTGAAGAAATATTATTTATTACAAATGTATTTTTTTCAATTTAATGTCGTGTTTAATGACTTAGAAATTTGATTAAATGAAAAACAGGAAATACTATAGATCCAGTTAGTATGTTAACAAAATAAAATGGATTATATTTGAGTGTGAATGACACCATGGTCATTTGACCACTTTAGAGAATAATTACATATGTTCAGAATACAACATCAGGTGGCAGTCACAATCCACCTCAGCTCTCTGAACCAGGGGTCCTCCCGGTCACTCACTAACTGTATCTTTGTCCCGGCACTGCACTCCACTTCCTGGTGGTTGGGTTCAAGCGATCTAAATATCACATACATGCTTGCATACAATGAATCATATCATGCAAAGTAAACATCCTACGAATCAATAACAAATCACCAAGAAAACAGGCCCGCACGAGGTTTCTGAATCTGGGGGTGAGAGCCTGAAGAACCATGAGTGAGCCAGAAAGATTCACAGGAGACCAAGCAAAAATCGACAAAAGGTTATGCGATATCTGGTGTTTTCGATAATGAGAACATTAGTTAAATTTTGACAAATATAAAAAGTAAAGTTTGCTTATCTTTAGTAATAATGAACCAAATGTATACAGACATTGGCCAAGCTCTGTGACTATGGTGCAATTTGAACTGCAATCAGAAGTAGTGGACACAGGGCGCGTCTTCAGACCTTGCTCCATGCCTACTGGGTACATCTTCAGGCCATGACCAACGGGATCTGGCTTTATGGTACTTGTATCCAGTGCCTACTAGGCCTTTTTGAACTACAGGGCATGGCTGAAGTGTACAATCTGTGAATTCAGGGTTACAATGGTACTATAACTAACTGTAAATAGTGAATATCAATATTTATAATTTGTGAATCATATTTATGTTTTTTCAGGAGGGGTTTCAAAACCTATATTTTCAGGGAATTATATTCTAGCTATAAATTATGTAATTTCCATAGTTTCTATATAATTTGCAGAAATTAAATTTTCCCTTTTAATTAGGGATTTCAACAAAAGAGGTGGCTGGACAACAATAAAATCTACTGCATGCAGCAGTATTTGATCATGCAGTTTTTAATACATATTTTCCTATCTCAATAAACATAAAATATAGAAAATGCATAACAGAAAATATGGAATAGGGTTATGATGATATTTACAAACCACTAAGCCTCGTGGTTGATGGTCATGTCACGATAACTCTTCATTGACAATATATAACTAGCGAATGTTTGAACTATGAACTTTACCAATGTAGTTTGTTATCACCCATCCTATTTCCTACAGCTTATGTCTTGCAAGACAACTGGCAGCAAGAACTGATTTCTGTCCTTTACCTTAGGGCTTCTCGATTCTACACCTGAGTGACAGTGGGATGTAGAGTATCCATCATCTTGCAAGCTACATACTTCTCCTACCAAGTTGTTTGATGTCCAGCCAAGCGGCTAACAATATTGGGAAAGGGAAGATATGCGGTTCAAAAAATCCAGCGAGACCCATCGTTGTGACCTCTGTGGCAGCGGGAATGTTCCTGCTACCACATAGACCTGCTTTTTTTTGCATTTAAAAAAAAAAAAAAACTTTACCAGCTTCAGTCTTCTGGAATAAGAGGATTGATTTTTATTTTATTTTTAAATAATGTCAAGCGAAAAGCTTTCCAGTGTCTTTAAATAATTTAGGGGGTGATTACGATGGAGGGCGGACTCGAGTCCGCCCGCCATCGTTGCGGTGACTGGGACCGCCCGCCTGTAAGGCGGTGGTCCCACACCACAGATTACGATGCGACCGCCACCATGGCGGTCGCATCCAGGCCGTTTAACATTGCGGCGGGTGCTGCTGGCTGCAGCACCCTTCCGCAATGCTAAACAGCCATGTTGTGCATTTCCCTGCACTACGTGACAGGCACCACGCGGTGCCTGCCACTTAGTGCAGGGAAATGTAGGGGGGTACCATGGGTATCCCCCCAGTGCACCCCCCCACCCAACACAAGGGGGGCCCGCAACAGGTCCCCAAATTCAATCCCCGCCAGCCTGTGAATGGCGGTTTCACCACCATACACTGGCTGGCGGGGATGCAGCATTGTAATTTGGCGGATGGTGCCTGCTAGGCACAGCCACCATTTCACAGATGCTGACCGCTCTGCCAGGCAATTGGAACGATTGCATGTGGCGGATCCGTGGCGGGCGGTCTTTGCGTCTGCCACGGTCGCGGTCCGATTCCCCCCACCATCCTAATTTGGCAGGGGGAAAAGTGCTGTCCGATGGCGGAGGTACCGCCACCGCACGGCTGGCGCTGGCGGACCCTCCGCCATCATAATTGGCCCTTAAATTTTTTAAAAACATTTTTAATAATGATTTATAGTGTTGAAGCGGGTTGTTGGGTTTGTAGGGGGATAGAGTGGGAAGCTAGCTAGGCAAGAATTAAATATGAATTATTAAATAAATTGTATTTAACTATATGATTGATATTTAATATGTCAATTATATAATGCTGAATTTTTTTTGTTATATGTTATTGGTGGGCTGTTAGGTTAGTAGGGGTATAGGGTGGAAAGTTAATTAAGTAATAATTACTTAACAATTAATTATTAATTGTTAATTATTTTAATAATTTGGAATTATGTATTTTATGGAATACTTATTTATCTGACTTGCAACTAATGTTTTAGTTTCAGATTTGCTAGATTTGTAGGGGTCTAAGGTGGGAAGTTAATGAAGTAATAATGAACAATATACCATTAATTGCTAATTAATTAGTTAATTGACTTAATTATGTAAAATATGGAATGCTGATTTATTTAACTTATATTTAGTATGGATATAGGGTGGGAAGTTAAGTAATAATAATGTAACTATTTATTATTATTTGTAAATTAATGATTTAATTGAATTTTAAATTAAACATTGCACCAGCACTGTCCCAGCTTCAATGCGAGGAACTGGTGTGTTTTTGTTGTTGTTAAAAAGGTGCAGGATATCCAATTCTCACTGAAGGCAGATGGGAGGGATGCCTTCTAGTCTAGCATCAGCTTGCTGTCACCTGTCTCCGAGAACCTGAACATCTCAGTCACCACAGCCCGCTAGAAATTGAATTCATGGGCCACTCTGGATCTGCCTCTGTTTCTTTCGCTGGTGCAATCTATAAGATCTGGCTCCCCTAAAGATCCTCTCCCCCCAGCTAAGCTCAGCACCTTGGACCAGGATATCATGCAGCTTTTGGTGGGACTCCTCAACTCCTCCTTACAGGAGGGGCATATTCCACAGCCATGGAAGCATGCCATGGTTCTGCCCCTCTTGACCTACTTTGGATCCTTCCAACTGGTCCAATCATAGACCAATTACTATGCTTCCCATTCTGTCTAACATTATGGAGAAACATCTTTGTGGAGTCCCAAAATCTTTACATCCCTCTCAATCAGGGTTCAGAGCGGGACACAGTACCGAATTTGCCCTTCTACAGAACACCTCAGACTGCTCCTGGGCGCTTCCTTCGACACTAGAGGTTGGCCAATCTGGTCCTCCAAGGAACAGCCTTTTCCTGATGGCATCCTTCTTAAAGGATCGTACTTTACAGATTTTCTCAGCCAGTGCCTCTTCCACACTGCATGCCCTTACCGTAGAAGTTCCCCAAGGATCAGTCTTAAGCCAGGAGCACTTTAACATCTATGGCCGCCCATTGACGGACTTGATGGAAAGCTGTGGCCTCACTTTAATCTCTACGCGGATGATATGCAAATCATCTTCTCTCTGACCGCTGCCCATGACCACAACCCTGAGACCTGCACTCCTGCCTGGGTTTGGTTGCCACGTTGATGAATAATAACTCACTCAAACGTAATGGAGACAAGACTGAGGTACTGGTACTGGGAAAGAACCCGTCCCTCTGAGGTCCACAGCACTGGGCAGAAAACTGGGCACTCTTCCTGTTCCAGCTCACAAGGTTAAGAACCTTGGTTTTCTGTTGGACGAAAAGCTGTCCATGAAGCCTGAGGTACGGCCACCTGCTTTGCCATCCTGAAATGGCTGCGGAAAATCATCTGGACACTCCTGAGCCCTGCTCAAAGGACGGTTATCCAGGGACTTATTTTGTCGTGACTTGGCTATGGCAATGTACTCCACCTGGGATGGACAAAGCTTGCATGTGACGGTTGCAAGTGGTCCAGAATATGGCCACTAGGTTGCTCTACTGACTCCCTAAAAGTGCATCGGCCTCTGGGAGCTTCACTGGCTCGCGGTGGAGAAACGGATTAAATTCAAAGCCTTGCATTATGTGCACAGAGCAAGATCAGGGGTCACCCTCAATATCTTCATGAAATGGTGGGACTACCTCAGCCAGCTTGTCCCCTATGTTCCAGCGACGTATCCCTGTGCACTGTTCCCAGGGATGCCAGTTTTTCGCATACCAGGGCCCAAGCTGTGGAATGCCTTACTGGAACCCTTGAGAACCTGCACCTCACTGACCATCTTTCGAAAACAGCTGAAGACCTGGATGTTTTGAGTTAGTGGGGCCTGGACTCTACCTTCCACCAAAGTGCCAGGAAACCCCATGTGGGTAGCTGAGCGGCATATAAGACGATCTTATAATAATAACAAATATGTAAATTATGGAATACTGATTTATTTTAATTATATTTTAGTTGTGGCCTGCTACGTTTGCAGGGGCTTAGGGTGGGAAGGTAATTAAGTAATATCTAATTAACAAATAATTATTAATTGTTAATTATTTAATTGATTTTCAATATAAATTATGGAATACTTACTGGAGTGGGAATAGTAAATTTTACCCATCTGAAGTCCATCGCTTTCCATACTGATGCACAGACTGGAGTGGGAAAAGTAAATGTTACCACTCCTCAGTCCAACACTTTCCCAACTGTTGCACTATTTGAAGTAGGAATAGTAAATTTAACCCCTTCGTAGTCTAACACTTTCCTAACTGTTGCACAGACTGGAGTGAGAGTTCTACATTTTACCCCTCTGAAGTCTTTCCCTACTGTTATGCTGTTTGGAGTGTGAATAGTAAATGTAAGCCATCCGAAACACGCTTTCCCTGCTGTTGCACAGACTGGAGTAGGAATAGTACATTTTACCCCTCTGAAGTCCAACATTTTCCCTACTATTGCGGAGACTGGAGTAGGAATAGTAAATCTAACCGCTCCAAAGTCCAACATTTTATTTACTGTTTACAAAAACTAGAGTGCGAATAGTATATTTAATATTCTTAGACACCAAAAGTTTTCATAATATTGGTTACATAGATTTTATAGCATTGATTGTTTTTTTTATTTTATATTATTTGTTTTTAGTTTTAAATGTATTTTAATGTTTATAGTATTTTTAGTAAAAGTGTTTTTAATTTTTAATTATCGTCTACATGAATTGGTATATTTTTCTTTTTGAACTGTTTGTTTTTATGGATTTATTGTGTATATTCATAAACATACACATGTTTATATATATATATATATATATTTTTACACATAGTAATACATTAAAAAAATTAAAACATTAATATGATGTAAAAATATATTTCTATTAATTGTTACATTTAATATGTATATTTTTATGTATACAAGCACATATATATGTATATGTTTGTGTGTTTATATGAGAATATACTTATATATAGTATTAAATATTAGTGACATTTATTTAATTCACATCATATTAAATCTATATATTAAAATATTTAACATTTAGTACTTTAAATTCTATTTGTATTACAAAATCAATATTTTTCTATATTTTTGACGATACTAGTGGCAACGATATTTTTTGTAAAATAATTTGGTACATACCATTATAAGTATAGGAGCATGATATTGTGGTAAATAATATTTTTGACACTATAGGCCTCATTACGATGCCAGTCAGATGAACGAAAGTGGCGATCCCGCTGCCCTAATTACAATACGACCGCCTTCATGGCAGCCGCAAAGTGTATATTTTCCATTGCGGCTTGTGCTGCAGCACACGCTGCAATAGAAGATGTACACTTTAAAAACATCCTTGCATAGTGCCTGCCACATGGTGCAGGGAGGTTTAGGGGAACACCATAGGTGCCCCCCTGGTCCCATAGCGGAGGGCCAGGGGGGGAAAGGGGCCCTGTCAGAGGCCCCCAAATTCACTTTCCGCCTGCCTTTTCATGGCGGGTGAACCGCCATGAAAGGGCAGGCGGAAAGAGACATTGTAATCCCTATGGCGGTCCCTGAGCAGGCACGCCCCTATTGTAGGGATTACTGACCCTCCGACGGTGTGTCCCTTCGCCTGCTGCCCCCGACCTCATGACCTCAGCAACAGATGGCGGTCAGTCTGCATCCAACGAGCCGTTGGATGCGGTTCATCCGCCGTCAGAATAACCGCCTATATGTTTGTCATCAATATTTTTTACCACAATATTGTCATTGATCAATTATTCAAATATCTATATATCTATATCTCTCGATCTGTATTTTTTTCTCTCTCTCTCTCTCACTTTGCTACCTGCCTTGTGTTACTGGCCTGCTGCCTACTGCTGTGCTTTACTCAAGTGTTCTCCAAGGGCTTGCCCCCTGTTCCTGAAGTCTCAGGGCCATCAAAGACTTCATAGCCACAGTGCGTCCAGTGCCTGAACTCTACAGCTGAAGCTGAGCATGCTGGATCCCCAGCTTGCTATATTCATCAACTTGCACTTTGCCTGACTGTAGAGAGCGCACTTCAACTTTGTCCGGCATCAGTGCTCCCAACTCGGAGTATCGCTGCAACTTTCAGTGTGTGTTTTTGTGATGAACATCACCTCTGCCTGTGCCGCTGCCACCCCCCGCAGTGTGGCCCTCGAGCGTTGTGTTGCCCCAGTGACCAGGGGTGTGCCGGTGATCCAAGTTGCTGAGGCTCGTCAGTCCAGCCCCGCCCCCAGGAGCAGCATGGGATGTTCAATGCCAATATCTCCATTGCCCGGAATCTACGTTAGCCCTGTCCTGGGCTTGCTGACTTCAGCTCTGTCTTCCAGTGAGGTACTGTGTTCTGTCAGCCGGATCCTCAAGGTCCGTGTAGTCGCGCTGAACGGTCGTGAGCGGCAGAGCTCTCCTGCACTGTTTGGTCCCTAGAGACCAACGCAGCATACACTCGGGTGCCTGTTGAGCCCTGTCCTATGCAGGAGTCTCTGAGGAACCTCATCTAAATGATCCACTGGTTGGATCGACAACATTTTATCTTGCAACCTGTAATTGCGGTAGAACTGAGTTTACCATTACACATTCTAAGTCCTTACTTGAAAAGTATTCATCGTGTTTATATTGTTCTGGTCGTATTTTACTGCTAATACAAAGAGTTATTTTTATAACCACGTGTGGAGTTTTTTAAGGTGTATTCAGCGTTTTAATGTGTGTGTATGTTGACAAATACTTCACATATTGCCTCTTTTGACCTGCCTGGTGTAGAATTTGAATGGGCCAATCTGAAAACCTATACAGTGGCCCAGCTCAAGGGGCTCTGCCAGGAGAGAAGGGTGTTTCACAATGTGAAGTGCCAAGTAGGCGGAGTCTTTTTGTGGTGTATTTTACTGTGTGTGTGTGTCTTGCACAAATACTTTTCACATTGCCTCTTTTGATAAGCCTACCTGCTCTGTACCAAGCTAACAGAGGGTGAGCACAGGTTATCTCAGTTGTGTATCTAGCTTACCCTAACAAGAGTGGTGGGTTCTGCCTGGCTTAGGTGCATACCCTAGACAATGAGAAACCCCATTTCTAACACTTACGTAACATTGTCCAGGGAAAATACAATATCCATTTTCGATAAACATTTAAAATAATTGACTAACGTTCACCAAATTTTGAATAGCTTCCTGGGATGGACATATGCTTGGACACAAATTTTGGTTAAAAAAGGAGTTCCTGTCGCACTTGTGCTACGGTTTTTGCCAGTATCGGTGTGTAATTAAGCAATCTGATAGCAGTTTTTCGGGAATCTCGCAAAACAAGCTTTACATGAAATTGGCAAAACTGCGTGAGATAACACCAGTGTAATGCAAATATCACCTGGGCCTATTGAAAATATGTTTTAAAGTCCGTTTATGAGCGCTATCATATCATGGATTTCTTCATAAATCATCTATATGAATCTTAAAAGATATTTGCATCAAATTTCACCAAACTTTATATGCAGATATAATCTACTTGGCTGGCATCTACATTAATAAATAGCACAAATCTGCCTTCTGCATTCGGGAAAAAAGCTTCCAGATGTTCAAAGCTTATCTAAAGTATGGTGCTTCACAGAAAGAACACATTCATGCCAGTGAGTAGCTGAAAAATGTTGTGAAAGTTGGGTTACTATCCGTTTAAAATTAAATGTGTGTTTATTAAACACCCTAATACAACGTCCACTTCATTAACTATCTGAAATCCTTTCCCAAATACTTGGGAGAGGTTGTGGCCTCACGGCTAGAGCGGTTGACCTGGACGTTGGGGAACCGCGTTTGAGTCTTGGTAAGGGACGCTCAACGTCCTGTGATTCTGGGCAAATCACTTAATCTCCCCGTGCCTAACAAAAAATGAATGTCTGTCTGTAACACAACTGGTGCTCATGTAAAGCGCTCTGATACCTTCGGGTTAAGTTCGCACTATATAAAACTCTGGGAAAGAAAAAAAACATGGAAATGGACCTTCTCAAAAATACAAATACTGCAATGAATATACATTCAGACTGTATATTGGTTTCTTTTCTATTTCATAAAAAAATCTTTACAGATGTATTTCTCTAGCTCAGTTTTTTCTAATGCGTATAAGTATACTAGCTGTGTTACTTTAACCTTTGGCTGCCAAACATATGGGCATTGAAGGAGTTAATTATGGCTGAATCGTTTGTTACTTTCAATAAACGCATACATAATAACTCTTTTTAAGTACTGCTTCCTGCAGCTAATGTTTGCCATCTTGTAGCTGTGCCAATACCAAGTGATCAATTTAGTCAACTCATTGATATCCATTTTAGCAGTCACAGAAAAATGAAATGTTGCCTTGACCTACTTGAATTCAAATCAGAGTATTGCAGGTTACACACAAGCATTCCAGAAGTTGAGATACAGGCCCCATACCCATCTTCATACACACTGTTCCATTAATTGTTTTTTATTTACCCTAAACCTTAGGATGTAACGGTTTTCTGTTCACGTTTCCATTTAAATTATTTCCATGTACAGCTGAAACCACTGATAAGATGTGTGGAATGCACATTTTAATTTATTATTCCTGGGAAAGAAACATTATTTCCATATTTCTTTCATTTTACTGTCTTTAACTCTTAATCACCTTGGAATGGAAGCTTGCAGTCACTGCTTGTCCTGGTGGGAGCGTTGCAGGACACCCCGCTGTTCATTTGTGGGTGACAACATCACTTTACTTCCATGCTGACTTCACACCTGTCTACATAGGCAATTTATGTAGCTCAACTAATGGTATCTTGTCTTGCAAGTCAGATGATTAAAAAGAGCGTGAATATCACAAATACATATACAACGTCAAAATACAACAGATGCTATCACTCTTGTGAATGGAGCTTTGGTAGCCAGACGACTCTTTAGGGGGACCTGGCGTCACACCTTTAAATCATGCCTGCAAAGAAACTAAAGCATACTGATAGATGGCCTTACATAATCAACATCTGAAATCATAAGTAATCATGGACAGCCTAATATCATTTCTGAGTTTCTTTAATAGTGTGTGAGGACTAAAAGCAGGGGCAGCTGTTCTCTCTTTCTTCACTTTCTCTCACTCAACCCGACCAACTGCAGCAACTTGCAACCAGAGGTCACAGTGGGCGGAATCGGAGGGGCACGATGTGCCCCTACGTTTTTGATTTATGTAAAACGCTCCCCTACTTTTTGCAAAAAGTCAACTGTCCTGGGACAGTTAATTCCGATAGTTTGAATACTTCAGCTGAAGTGTCATTCAGTGAGTGTGCTGTGAAACCAAAGTCGGGCAGTCTGCTAAACAAGCCTTCCTACCAGGGTGCCTGCTTGCCTGAAAGAAATGCAAATGTGCGCTACGAGTTAATCTGCAAATGTAAAGGATGCTTGGGAGCCAGTACTGGCTTTAATTGATTGAATCACTGGAAACTTAGTGAAGACAAAGATTTTTTTCTTTTTGAGTGGTAGTGTAAAGAGTTAACAACTGATCTGTGAACTGCGTGCTTTTAATCATAATTATATTTATATAGCGCTTACTACCCCTGAGGAGGTATTGGCGGGACAGTTGTGTACAAAAATTGAACTATGTACAGTCTAGGTATTACTAAAATCTACATTTTGGCAGCACCTTTTTATCCTGAACCTTTTAGCGCAGTTTGTTGCAGTCTATCTTATAATGTGTGTAATGCAAGTTTAAAATAAAGACTTACATATTCACAGTGCTTACTGTCACAGGCTGGGACCTCGTTGCAATAAAAATACACAAGTCACTATTCTCCACTGCACCAACCAAGATTTAATTCAGTGGCTCTCTAGGCCTGGGCGGTAAATTCCGCTCCGCTTGCGGAATTTGCGGAATTTTGGCAATTCCGCATTCCGCGGAGAATGCGGAATTGCCGAAAATTCTGCGATCCTCGGCGTAGCAGAATTTTTTCCTTGTTCCCGCTTTCAAAATCCGTGTTTGCGCGCGAGAACAACTTACCGGGATCCCTGCGTTCGCCGACGAGTTTTCCTATCCGTTCGCATGCGCCACGAGATTTTGGTAGCCGGCCGCGCGATCCTGCGAGAGTGTGCGATCGCGAACACGTCATTCGGACGCGCCATCGGACATCCGCTTTTGCGAACAGGAAACACGCATCACGAGTGGGCGGGACAAGTGAAACAAGATGGCCGCGCCAATTGGCGACCGCATGGGCAAGTTCGCGAGATATTTCCCCCCGAGCACGCAAACAGCGTCCCCGAACAGGAAAAACGCATCGCGAACGGGCGGAACAAGCAATTCCGCGTGCTCGCGGAATTCTGCGTAGCTCGCGGAGATATTTTACCATTTTGCGGAACTTTGCGTAACACGACTACGCAAATTCCGCCCACCCCTACTCTACTTACACACAGATATATGCAGTGCATTAACTAACAGAGGTTTCATAATGTGCTATAGTGCATTTCCTACTGAGTAACAACTTTTTTTGTTTATCACTAAGCTGCTCATTATTTTATACGTAGCTACCTGATGGTAAAAGACCAAAAATATTTACAGAATATATTTTCTGGCCACACTTTTGACTCCGCCCCCACACACAGTGACCCCACCCCATCGCATGCAGCATCACAGTTCCCATAACTGCTGCTTGCAATGAGCAACTAGCTTGCAAGATGGCGGGTGCTACTGCAGTTCTATAACCATGCACTATTACCTTTAAAGATCAAGATTGCCTGTTAAAGGCAAGAGGCATTTTAGTGAAATTCTCCATTGTTTGGTGAAAGTGTGTGGTTAAACAATTTGAAATTAAAAATATCGATGCAAGGGCTCAGTGGCTGTTCCAATAAATCTGAGGTTATCTCCTGTAGTAAGAGACAGTAAAAGAAACCAAGATTTTAAACACCCTTCTAGGAAGTATAGAGAGTTCAAGGTTAGACACGATGTAGGAAAAGGATCTCCTGAACGAGTGTTACAGTGTACCGTCTGCCAATAGGATTAAAGAAGCCAGGGGCGTGAGTTATGTTCATTGAAATAAAGGGCAGTACGAGTATAGCTTCTAAGATTTAATTGTCCTTATGTGGGACATTTCCATGTTTTCTTGGTGCTTATGCATGATGTTTCAATGCCTCATGTGTGACTTTGAGTAACACTCTGTTGAAAGTACAACAAAGAAGTTATTTCCATGTAATGAGATAAATATTAGAATGTAGTGCTTATGCTAAAAAGGTGTGGCTTACAAACTGTCATGACACTACCTGAAAAGCCAAGAGTGGTGGAAAGGGTGTTGCGTAGTCAGTATTGTATGGCCTCTTTGAGTGTCCTGGGAAGCAGTGTTTGTTTGATGTCACTCTCTGTTGTGCATGTCTCTAAGAATGACCCAGGGAGTTGCCTCTATGTTGTGATTCCACTCTGTATCGTGCAGTCTCTGGCCGTGTTCCAATGAGCTGCCTCTTCTTCAGTTGTGATCTCATTATATTTCACACCATGCCTCATTCTTTTCCATGGAGCAGTCTCTCCTTGTGATCTCAGTTGAATTTTGCGGTCTCTGAGCCTGTCCTGGGAAAATTCTGTCCATATGTATTGTGTTATGATGTCCCTTAGGGGCGTAACACAGGGCCCTTCAGCCCCCACGGAGCGGGAGGAGGGCAGGTTACCCCATCCTGAAGGTTGCCCCTCACCCCTCCATTCTTCTCTACAGAATGCTGAGGTTATAGTAAAACTCTCAGAAAACAGCACAGTGTTTTCCCGAGCAGAATGTTACAAACTTGCAACATTGTTGATTGGATGTTGCTTGTTTAAAGGGACCCAGCACAAAGGTGCCTCATGGCTCTCAGTGTCAGAGAGAGAGAGAGAGAATGAACGAGAGAGAGAGACAGAGAGGGAGAGGGCGATTGATCTGTAGAGCTGAGGCATAGCTGTAACAAACGCCCTGCAGGGCCTTGGAGGTTGGCACTCGTTGTTCAATGAAACCCAGGTTGTAAAGCACATTGTAAAAGGATGCAGGACTCCAGCTGCTTAGCCCAGCCTGCTCAAAGAGTCAGGCTGGAAGGTCTCCTTCACAGCTGCTTGTAACCTGTCACAAGCCCCTGCAGGCTCTGCAGCTCAGGGGTCCACACAACCCTTCAAGGGGCTCCCATTCATCCTAAAACCAATAAATATCCTTGCGATATTGGCGGCTCAAGGGCCGCTCATCATAATTTGCAGAGGGTGGCCATCTTTCTACGTTACATCACGGAAATCCCTCTACATTGGGCAGTCTGTCCTTTGAATGAGACCTAAAACAATTTGTGCTGTTTCTTAAATTGTACTGCAGAGGAGACTCTTATTCTGTCTTGGAGACCACTCTCCCTTTATGCAGTCTCTGAACCAATTCTGGGAAGCAGTCTTTCCTTGAGCTGTAAAAATCTCAGGCCATGTCGAAGTGTCTCTCTGCCTATCCCAGCGAACAGTCTCTCAAGCGGAGCAGTATTGCCCTGAAGTCTGATCTCTCTCAATTTTGTCCTGTTTCCTAGACTGTCCTGGAGAGCAGTCCCTACTAATCTAAGGTTATATAGAGTTGTGTTTAGACTGTTAGCAGAAATAAAAAGGCAGCAACAACAACATAAGAAAAAAACAGCTATTTACAGAATGCATTCTATCCCGAATTCACATTTGCAGGTCCAGGTTCATAGATGTATGCTCCCCAGGCCTATGCAGAACAAACTGATACAGAGAAGAAAACAGAAGGTGGTGACGTCTTTATTAATAATAGTGAAACAAGCGAAGTAATACCAGTAATTATGATGATAATCAAATGAAGACATGTGCAATGCTCTGAGGAAGCAAAGTCCTCAGTAATCTGGAGTTGGAATGATTTACATGTTTGAAATCAAGGTGTGTAGTGAGAGAATACATGGTCCTATTTTTGCCACCTTTAATGCTGTCTTAGTCTGCGGGATTTCCTCTTGGGGAGTCAAATTGTGCAAAGCATTCTCTACGCACAAGTGACATAACAGTTTCTGTATGTCCTACAACGAAGCCCCTATCATGAGGTGCTGTGGACATTTTTCCAGCCCTGCACCAGCACCTAAACTACGTGGCTGGGCAGAGTAAGGCCCTGTGCCACACCACCCACTATGTGCTCAGCCTGCTCTGTGACCAACCCACACAACCAGGGTTTTATACAGTGCTTAATTTGTAAAATAATAAGTGCCAGGGCCCTGACCAGGAGGCCACTGCAGCTTGCACCACCCATCGCCCCTGTCATCACTGCCAAAACAAGTATTAACCATCTCTCTCACCTGCAAGTGCGACAGTTCAGATTATTCCAGGTCCCCAAAGCTAAAGGATTGGCTGGGGAGGCAGGTATTAGGAATTTTTAATGCATATTGTATTCATAAACAATAGTTGTTCTGCTCATCTCTAAATTAGATATGCAGCACCACCATATGGCAGTCTGTCCTAAGTGCGTTGTTGACAATTTAGTGCCAGTGCAGAGCACAGGAAACCAATTACGTACCGGCTCAAATTAAGCATTGGGTTTATACGACGTTAGTAAGGTCTGTCTCAGCACTGCATCCTAAAATGACCTCTGCAAGCAGGCTGTAGCCAGCCACCAGCCCCAAAGAATCCGCTTTGTGGACGTACTGCAGACTTGCACCCAGCTCACTGAGCCAGGTGTCACTGTAGTTTATAAGGCCGTCTAACACCTACACCCCAACGCAAGCTGTGTGTGCGCAGACTGAGGCCAGTCACAGCCCCCACAATCCACTGTGTGTTTATTCTACAGTCTTGTGCCCAGCTCACTGATCCAGGAGTCTGGTGTGACTTGCCTTGGCTACTATGCATCCTCCATAGTTCGATGTTCCCTGCTGGTCAGCCAGCGTGTGTAGTCATTGGAATGTTGATGAGTGTTTGTGCTTGGAGAGAGTCAGTTGATGAGAGTGGTCTGAGCAGCAAGGATGCTGCTCCTGGTGGGGCATTCATTATCTGTAACCCGTAACTAAGCTACATCTTATAACTTACAAGTATCCATCTTCACTTTAACAGTGTCACTTCTGTTTGTAAGACCTGTCCTACCCCTGCACCTTAACACAAGCTGTGTGTGCAGAGTGAGGCCAGTCACAACCCGGCGCAATCCACTGTGTGTATATTCTGCAGCCCTGTGCCCAGCTCTCACAGCCAGGCGTCCCTATAATTCATAAGGCCTGTCCCACCCTTGTACCGCAATACAAGTTCTATGTACAGACTGATTCCATACCCAGCTTGCACCAGCCCTGCACCAGCCCAACACCAGCCTAACACCATCCACTGGACACTCACACTGAAGCCTTGCACCCAGCTAACACACAAAGGTGCTTCTGTTATTAACAAGGCTGGTCCTTGTTCCAATAAGAGTGGTGACTACAGACTGTGGCACGTCCTAGTCCCACACTATTTACTGGATGCGAAATCTGCAGGCCAGCCCCAACTCATTCAATTAGTTGCCACTGTGGTTAATAAGAGATTAGGTGTTTTTTTTTTAGTGAAGACAGGAAAGTGGCGCTCAGGCTATTGCGTGTACTAACTATAGGCTTATATGCATGCGGTGCCTCCAGGTCAGGGGAGTAACCCGATAACCCCTGGGAAATGTGTGAATCGCAGGATCCACACTGTAAAATGAGTACTGTCCTGGGCACACACGGTGAGGGTATTAGGAATATATCAATCCGTTACGAAACGTTATATGAATGCAGAGGTCGGCATCAGTATTGGAACAAAAAGAGTTTATTTATATCTCAACACCAACTATGTTGAATACAAAAAGCCAGCCGACACGTGTTTCATCACTGGGAGAGATCCCGTGACTCATCAGGGCTGGGGAGGATACAAAAGAAAAGGGTGAGGGGAAATGCAAATTGTGACACATGATGTGTGATGTGTGAAGTGACATACGTGAAAATTCCACTACTTATGAGTCAGGACTCATGGAGGCAATGCGGGAGAACATGTTAAAAATACAATGTGACTGACGTGCTCGTGCCACTCTCATGAGGAGGATACATGAGGTAAAGCGCGGGAAAACATGTTACATTGTGTGGTGTGACAGCTGAAAAGTGCAAGTGGAGGTGTGTAGCGAGGTTTGAGATTAACCTCTGTAAAAAGAGGAAATGATATAGACCTGTAAACGCAAAAGGGACTGAAGGTAGGGCATGAAGAGATAGAGAGAAGGCATTACACAGAAAGGATAGGCCTGGACTGGGGAGGAAGGAGGGGGTGGCCCGGAAGCCGTAATGCTAAATTACCTAGAAAGCGAATGTAACAGAAGGAGTGCTGACCCTGGAGGGGAGAAAACAAAGAAAACTAAGAATAGGCACATTGCTATGGGATAAAAAGCAACGGGATATGGAATCAACAGGGTAGGCTCACCAGAAGACCGGTGATAATTCCAACCCGGTGTGGGGTGAGCTGGAGGCTGGAGCAACTGGGCTGGTAGGCGCTGGATGTGGCGCCACGATTGTTACAGCGATGGTATGGGACCGCTGTGGAGGAATCGGGCGAGTAAGGATGAGGACGGTGTGAAAAGACAACAAGGGCACTGGGTATTAATAGAACAAATAAAACTCTTACCGGGCTGAAAAGCAGCCGTTGGCGGGCATGAGGTAATGCCTGGGTTAGGAGTGCCACAGCACTAAAGGGGTAGAATCTATGGAAAAACGGGAGGGAAAAGCTGAAAGCAAGCGGTAAGGCGCTGGAGGGACCAGAACGGAAAGACAGGACGTGGGCTTTATTTTTCAAACCGGACCCCAGGTTAATAGGTTTGCCTTTCGCCGATGTTTCATTTCCTTCTTTTATCTCGGACCCTGCCCTACATCCCTTCGGAGTACCATGGCCACTTATTGATTGCTCAAATTTCCGCCGCACATGCGCACCACTTGTTTTCGCTTGCCCTTCCTTTCCAACATGGCGACTGGACGGCAGATTCATCAGCGTTACTCGGTCTAGTCTTCCTAGGTTTTTACACTATTTAGTTTCCCCCCCTTTTTCATGTCTACCTTTAGTTCCTCACAACTTGGCTCCAGTGTCCTGACGTCCTTCTCCGCACCGGACTCCAGGTAACTGCCATGTCGTTACGCCGCTATGTGTTTTCCATTTTCCTTGCGGTTCTCGTCTTATATGCCCGCATTTCCGTGTCTCCCAACAGACTTCTGCGATATCCCGCCAATTTTGAATTTACCCTTGTTTTCCCGCACCCGGGGTAAGCCTGCGTCATTCTCCTCCTTTTCCATTCAGTCTTGCACCTTTCCGTTTCTAACTTTTCCCCTTTTGTCCCCATACCCCTCCCCTCGCTCGTCCTCCAGTAAGCTTGGTTCTGCACTCCGCCTGGTTGACGGTCTACACTTTCACCAAGCCGGACACTGGACAGCCTCAACCTGCCTCTTCAGGGTAAGCCCACGTCCTGTCTTTCCGTTCTGGACCCTCCAGCGCCTTACCGCTTGCTTTCAGCTTTTCCCTCCCGTTTTTCCATAGATTCTACCCCTTTAGTGCTGTGGCACTCCTAACCCAGGCATTACCTCATGCCCGCCAACGGCTGCTTTTCAGCCCGGTAAGAGTTTTATTCGTTCTATTAATACCCAGTGCCCTTGTTGTCTTTTCACACCGTCCTCATCCTTACTCGCCCGATTCCTCCACAGCGGTCCCATACCATCGCTGTAACAATCGTGGCGCCACATCCAGCGCCTATCAGCCCAGTTGCTCCAGCCTCCAGCTCACCCCACACCGGGTTGGAATTATCACCGGTCTTCGGGTGAGCCTACCCTGTTGATTCCATATCCTGTTGCTTTTTATCCCATAGCAATGTGCCTATTCTTAGTTTTCTTTGTTTTCTCCCCTCCAGGGTCAGCACTCCTTCTGTTACATTCGCTTTCTAGGTAATTTAGCATTACGGCTTCCGGGCCACCCCCTCCTTCCTCCCCAGTCCAGGCCTATCCTTTCTGTGTAATGCCTTCTCTCTATCTCTTCATGCCCTACCTTCAGTCCCTTTTCCGTTTACAGGTCTATATCATTTCCTCTTTTTACAGAGGTTAATCTCAAACCTCGCTACACACCTCCACTTGCACTTTTCAGCTGTCACACCACACAATGTAACATGTTTTCCCGCGCTTTACCTCATGTATCCTCCTCATGAGAGCGGCACGAGCACGTCAGTCACATTGTATTTTTAACATGTTCTCCCGCATTGCCTCCATGAGTCCTGACTCATAAGTAGTGGAATTTTCACGTATGTCACTTCACACATCACACATCATGTGTCACAATTTGCATTTCCTGTTTTTCTCTACCCAGTAGTCACATAGGATGATCCCTTTCCAATTATCTTTCGTACATAAACCAGGTTTTTGTGTCTAACCCTTAATGTTCCCCTCACCCTTTTCTTTTGTATCCTCCCCAGCCCTGATGAGTCACGGGATCTCTCCCAGTGATGAAACACGTGTCGGCTGGCTTTTTGTATTCAACATAGTTGGTGTTGAGATATAAATAAACTCTTTTTGTTCCAATACTGATGCCGACCTCTGCATTCATATAATGTTTCGTAACGGATTGATATATTGCTAATACCCTCACTGCGTGTGCCCAGGACAGTACTCACTGTGGTTAATAAGGCCTGTCTCAGCCCTGATCACAAACATGAGCGGTTTGTGTGCTGGCTGAGACCATGCTCAGTTCTGCACCAGAGATGTATTATATAGTTGATGGTCTCTTCACCTTGACATGGCTACATAGAGCCTTCTTTGGAGTCATGGTGCCACAGTAGACAGTCTCAGACCCTTATGCCTAAACATAAGAGACAACACCTCACAGAGCCAGCCCTTGCTCGAAGTGCACCCTAGGTAGAAAGAAATGTGTCGCTCTCGCTGCTTTTGGTGTAAAATGAGGCAGCAGGGAGTCACTTCTCACAGGTCAGTCCCTGGCTGGCTACATCAAAGCAGTGATCTGATTACAAACATCTTGCACCTCTCCCAACTCACCTGAACCGTCCACATTTAACTCCGTCAGGCTGGTGCCAAGTTGTTCAGTGGTGTGGAGGAGGATGTTGGTGTATGGCAGCAGGGGGTGAAAGGTAGATGGGAGGGCATGGAAGGGGGCCCATAGGGTGTTAAATACAGTGATTGTGACATGTTAAAAATGAGTAGCACCACAGGAGCTAGGGTAGAGGGGCATAGCTGTGCGCAGGACCTTAGTGCAAAGAGCTCCGTGAGCACCTCTACAGATTGGCACCCTGGGCCCAGCTCACTCGGACCAAAAGTCAGCTCTGGCACCACACGTGTCTGCACAGCTATGAAGAGAGTTGCTCCATGCATTCAGATGCAGCAGAACTCTTCCCATGAGGTCACAGTGGTGCTCAAGGAGGAAACCTCCTGACCTGATGGAGGGGCGGTACTCTCAACAGGACCTCCGAGCTGCAGCTCACAAACATTCTCTGGTGAGGGGGTATGGCGCAGCCTTGTGGGTTCTCTGGTGAGGGGGTATGGCGCAGGCTGGTGGGTTCTCTGGTGAGGGGGTATGGTGCAGCCTGGTGGGTTCTCTGGTGAGGGGGTATGGTGCAGCCTGGTGGGTTCTCTGGTGAGGGGGTATGGCGCAGCCTGGTGGGTTCTCTGGTGAGGGGGTATGGTGCAGCTTGGTGGGTTCTCTGGTGAGGGGGTATGGCGCAGCCTGGTCGGTTCTCTGGTGAGGGGGTATGGTGCAGCCTGGTGGGTTCTCTGGTGAGAGGGTATGGCGCAGGCTGGTGGGTTCTCTGGTGAGGGGGCATGGCGCAGCCTGGTGGGTTCTCTGGTGAGGGGGTATGGTGCAGCCTGGTGGGTTCTCTGGTGAGAGGGTATGGCACAGCCTGGTGGGTTCTTTGGTGTAAGGGTATGGTGCAGCTTGGTAGGTGAGTAATCCTTTACATAAAGGCAGTGCAACATCCAAATGTGTTACATTATACTGGAATTCTTAACAAACACATGATCATCAGAGATCAGCTGATAAGGGTTAAATGTTTCAGATTCTGCAGTAATGCGTGGATTACATTAAATTGTAATAACCTAATTGTATCTAACCTGTAATTCGTGGTATTTGGCAGAGATGCACGGGTAGGACCAAGTGTACCCCTGAACTGCTCTTACCGTTCATAGATATCAGTGGTACCTCTCGGCACGGGGTTTCCTGTTGGAGGGGAAAAGTAAGTACTGCATACGGACTATCAAAATGTCTTATTGTTGTGAATATTGTAGTACACTGGTTACTCTCCAGTGGATTTTTTTATTATTATTTTGTTTATATAAATGCATATGGCTTAGCCTTTCACAGTAACATTAATCAATTCCAGAGAGATACAATGATTACAAAGTGCCATCGGGAAGCAAGGTCTTCAATTATTAAGTGTCAAATCAACCTATGATGCATGCCAGGGTTATGAATAAGCGCTCACCTATTAAAGTGCTATTATAATCCTCATTATTAAGGTGCTCCTGGCCTATAGAGAATAGATGTATTACCATGTGCAAGAATATCAGACAGTAATGCTGCTTACTACACAAACATGCTTGGTATTGTGTGCATATTAAGCGAGTTGTTTACAAAGTAGGTACCAAATAATCAGGGCCACTGGAATTATGCGGCAGGAGAGGGCCAAATTATATGCCAGTGTTGAGTAAATTATGTGGCAAGAAAAGGCAAATTATGCGGCATAATACAGTACATTTTGTGATAGTATTCCTTCATTATTTTGTCATTTTCAAACTTGTTAACATTGTCTGGGCATTGGTTGCACCTCAGTAGTACCAGTTTAACACCCAAATATAGCAATAAGCAACACAAAAGTAAATAGTCAGCCTTTGCACAGGACCTTCTGCTGTGCGGCAAAGCGCTTCGCTGCATTTTTAGTAACTTGTAAACCGTTTGAGCTGGAAACATTTTTTTTGTTCAAATCTGCACATTTTGCAGCAGATGATGGATTATGTGACAAAAGAGAAAAATCTATATTTATGCGGAAATCGCTGCGGCCGCATAATCACATAATTCCAGTGGCCCTGTAAAGAATCAGTAGCTTATTACCAGCTATTCTCAAATTTCGGAAAGTGAGAATACAATAGAGAATCTTCTCTGTTAAAATGCTGGTTTTATGGAGCCCTTGTCCATATGGATTCAGGCAGGTGGAAGAATGTAAGACTCTTCATCTGACTTGAAAGCCCCCCCAGGTGTTTTTGCTTTGATGACCCTGGGACTTGAAGTTAGAGGATCATCGGCGTTCTAGCATACTTACAACCTGCATGTTTTGCATTGAAAGGACATGTCTTTCAATTTCCATGCAGGCCCTGCTGGCTTAAGCATGTTTTGACCATAAGTCACAACATTAAGCTGGCACTGAAATATTGTAAGGCAATGGACGCATGTCGAAAGATTGACTGCAAAAAAATGATGGTACCAAAAGATTGTTGTCAAAGTTTCAACAACATATACATTGAATTTACATACATATAATGTGCAAAAATATCGACCACCAAAATATCGGTTTATATTAATGTATTTAAAAAGTTACATTATTTTGTATTTATTATTATATATATTTCTATATATAAAAAACATTAAAAATACCATATAAGCATTAATTTAGCATTAAAAATATTTTTAAAACACAAATTACTTTGTTACTTTTACCTGTTAATAAAAATATATTAAAGTATAATTTACAATACATTTATTTTACAACTAAATATAACTGTCAAATAAAAATAGAATATTATTAATAATATTCAATCACAAAAATGATATAAACGCAGACATGTTTTAATATTGTTATAAATATATACACATATTTTACATTTATTAAAAAGTATAAACATTGTTTCAAAATATTAATAAAATATTATTAAAATATTAAAAAACAACAAAAATAAATTGATTTAAAATAAACATATTAGAAACATATTTAAAAGTAATAAAATAACGTACACATATGTACTTTTAAATTAAATACGCTCAAATTATCTCAAAATGTTCCAGAATTGAGTAATGCTAGTAACCTAAAATCATTAACAAAATAAACAAACACAAATAATTCAAATACACTGTTTTAACTACAATCCTACAGATATCAGGGTAATGCATACATTGTGGGGTAGGTGAGTTTAGGGTCAGGTTCACTTCAATCTAGCATACATTGGTGAAATCAGATACATTGGGGAAGGCTCATGTTTACTAATCTAACTCCAGTGTAACAAACATTGGGCAAGTGATTACATTGGGCAGAGATACTATCCTAATTCCAGCCCAATGAACATTGGACAAAGCTCATATATTGGAGGGTTCAAATTTAATGTTCTAACTATAAAAATAATTAATACCTTAATGGGAGGAATTAGGATGTTTATTCTGATTCCAGTCTAATTAAGACTGGGTAATTGTATATGTTAGGATGTAGGAGTAGATTTACAAAGCTACCTCCAGTCCAACAAACACTGGGAGAAGTTGGAGGATGGAATTTAGTATTCTACATCCAGCCCAACAAGCATTGGGATGCATCTGATTACCTAAACCCAAATACTATAAGTACCCTGCAGCAGAAAAACGGTAGACTTACCTGGGAGTGGAGTCCAACCAAGGATCATTCTTCTGGGAGAAGCACTTATAGAAAAGATAGAGGGTTTAGAAAAGGATGAAGAGCTGACAGCAAAAAAGAGAAAAAGAGAAAAAAGTCATGTGGCTAGACAGACCGGGATGCAATTAAAAATGAGAGGAGAACGCAGAATATAAAAAAAGAGGACATACGACATCGCTCTCTTAGCAACAAGAGTTCAGGGAAGATGTTGCGGATACTGACACAGGCAGAAAGACATTGGCAAAATGTGGTTTCCCCATGCAGTTTTCCATTGGAAAATTGAAAGTCGATACCGCACAAATGACTGAATTGAATTACACCAAATTTGGCAGAAAGCTAGTTCTTGGGCCAGAAAATGTGCTATTTGTAATTTGGTGTAAATCTACTCAGTAATTTCAGAGAAATTGAGGTTTCAAATGTGTGAATCTATAGGGACGTGTATCCTTCACAGATCCAACAAATAAAATGCTAAGATCTTATTAGATGCCACCACATCAACAAAGTAGTGGCAACAGCCATTTTAGGACTTAGGGACTCAGTCCCCTGTCATGTAAACCAAATATAAAAAGCATATAGAGCTCAAGGTAAGGATGTTCTGCCTCATAACCTGGTAGAGGGAGTGCCGGAGGTCCCAGTAAAAAAAAAACCACTGAGGATCACTGAAAAAAACTAAGGTTAAAGGGACGTTATAGTTAGGTGAAAATGTCAGTTAATACTTAACATTTTAAGCTAACAAAAATACTGAAATTCACTCGTTATATTTATCTCAAGTAACTATAAATCGTGCCCTAAAGTAACTATAACTCACAACCTTGTCATGCACTGCTAATTACCTCACCTACTGCATTACTCACAAGATGTTCTATGACCTCATTGAAAACATCACTGCAACATTTGAAATTACATCATTGATGACAACACTGTGCATGGATTGGGTACGAGTGATAGTAACTGCTCCCGAACCCCTGCAGGCAACCAATCCCCCGCCGCACACAGCCTTTGGTTGTGCGCAGCATGGGGTTGGGCGCAGGCCCTAGCCTATAGCCAGGTCTTTCAAACCACCTTCAGGTGGCAAACTCCCCACCACACACGGCCAGTCTCCCGCTGGCGGTCAAGATCCTGCTTCAGGCCTACTGCTAGGGTCTTGTAGCACACGAGGCCCGCTCGTTTATTTTCCCTTTACTATTGCAAAATTACACAGGAATCACACTGAGCATCGCATTAGTACCACAGTACACCGGCACCACAAAAAACACCTTTTTATTTGACCCCATGAAATGCCCATCTGTACTCCCAACACAAGGGCCAGCTGTCAGGCTACACTCACACTGCCCCTCTAATCTTTATATTTATTTATTTTCTATGACAAGTCGACAGGTTCCCCGAGTTATAAAATGGCAGTCGCAACTTTCTCTTCATGTTGTGGCCAGCCAATCAGATCACATGTGTGGACCTCATGGTACTGTGGTAGAACCGAGGGATTACCACACAAGCCAATCAGATCTCTTCTTGCTTTACCGTGCTACTTCGCAGTAGTTCTGCGAAGGTACAGAGCCACTATATATAAATAAAATGTGAACCTTAATTTCTCAAAAACATCTGAACAGATTTATTTACAAAAATCCCACTTGCTGGATCAAGATCTAGCTTTGTGCCAAATTTGTTCAGTCGTTTTGGCTGTAGCACTTTTCAATTTTCCTATGTATTGAGGTTTAGGTGGGTACATGTGTCATAATTCTACAATATTTATTTATTATTTCTTTTGGGATGCAGGGTTAATTGAGATTGAATGTGTACTATATATATATATATATACATATATATATATATAATAAATATATATATAATAAATATTGTAATTTGTGTATTTAATTGTATATATATACATTTATACACACAATTATACATATATATTTTACAATATATATTTATTTTGGGGATGCAGGGTTTATTTTGGGTTTGGATGGTCAGCCTGTTGATATATATGTATATATATATTTACAAATCCAATTCCAATAAACCCTGCATTCCAAAAATAAAAAGAAGTAAATATTGATAAATTATGACACATGTACCTTCCTAAACCTCAATACACCTACAACCCATGAAAAATGTATAAAATCATTTTCTAAAAATATAAGAGCTATAGTTTTATAATGTGTAATTAATTAAACATATGCAAAATATTTTCGAATTAAAAATGCATAAATAATAAATTTATCAATTAATATCAAGTTATATATAATTACATTATATATAATTACATTTAAAATACTACTCCTCTAATTGCCCACTAAACACCAAAACCCAAAATAAAATTGATTATGTACTTAAAAAGAATAATAAACCTATAAACAAATTAATTAATACATTAATTAAGAAAAACAACATATATTTTTTTAAATCACCACTCACCTGTTCCCCTAATATACCCAACAATCCAAAAATACATTACTATAATATTTTTTCAAATAAGTGTAAGTCACAATTAACACATAATTCAAGATTTAGGGGCTGATTAGGATGGGGCGGACACCCTATCTTAAACGGGACCGCCCGACAGGCTGTCGACGGTCCTGACAGAGGCATTAGGATGCAACCGCCACCAGAGCAGTTGCAATGCCTATGTTTTGCATTGCGGCGGATGCTGCTGGCTGCAGCACATGCCGCAATGCAAAATGGGGACATTTTACATATCCCTGCACTACGTGCCTGCCACATGGTGCAGGGATATGTAGGGGGCACCATAGGTGCCCCCCAAACCCACTGCTTAGGGCCTGGAGGGAAGGGGAGTCTGCTACGGGCCCCCAATGTCCCTTTCCGCCAGTCTTTTCATGGCGGGTAAACTGCCATGAAAAGGTGGGCGGCAAGGGACATCATAATCCCTACGGCGGAGCCTGGCAGGCACTGCCACAACTGGAGGGATTGGATGTTCCTCCAAGGACCCGACGTGCTCCTTGAGCCCATCAGATCCGTGGCGGTCGGTCTCTCCGACTGCCACCCATCCGCCCTCCATCCTAACGTTGCGGGCTGAAAACATTGTTGCGGTGGGTTCGCCACCGACGGGCTGTCGGTGGCGGTCCCACCGTCATCGTAATTGGGCCCTACATTATTGTAAAAAATATTTTAAACTTTGATATTATTGTAAAACTTTTTTTTTTAAATGATACACTTACTTCAATATTTTTGTCCATGATATTTTTTTAGTCATGATATTTTGACCACAACTTTATGGTCAGACAATATTTTGAAGTTGATATTTGGGTGAAATACCAAGTTAACTGCTGAGTGCATGAAGGTTGTCTAGTTCCAAATATGCACAGTTATGATACTAAGGAGAAGTATATTTAACCCCTAGTTCTCAAGGATGTTTGTGTGATGCAAAAAATCTTGTGGTAAAGCATAAAACTTGCAGTAGTGTGGCTCATATCTCCAAGAATTAATTTAAACCTCAAATGCCCAATTCATGCAAAAAGTATACATTTCTATACTTCTTTGTCATCACAAAACAGATATAATAGTACACCCAACACATCACTTCAGGTGCAGAATTGTACAATGATTACAATACTGCACAGGGGAAAGGCAGCTAATTGTTCAAAAAGCATAATGTTTTCTTTTTTTTATCTATGTGGAAAACATTTTCCCCATGAAGTAGGCCCTTCTCCTGCCCTCTCCACCCCCACCGCCTTCTCTCCAAACAAATGTGGGGTTGTAAGAATGGAGTAACTCTCCAACTATTTCAAGAGGTGAAAGGGTTGGACTTCATTTTGTGATTGCACAGAAACGTACATTTGAGGGTGTTTACAAACTTGCATAGCAAACCAAGACTTGTGCAGGTTAATACTGCAGATTTCTGCTCATTTGTCAGATAAAACTAAACCATTTATGTCAACCAGGAATGCTTCTGTGAATCCCTGCAAAAAGAACAATTGATGGACAGAATGCAGAACAATGTCATACATTCACCCCAGTACAGAAATCTGGGCCTAAATCCATCGTTTTTTGCTCACCATGCCTTTCCAGTTTGGACCCAGCCATATGCAAATCAGTCTTGACCCTGCGCCCAATGGGAACAGTCCAGCCCGAACTGCCAGGCCAGGCCCTCCCTGGACTGGATACAAGCATCCTAGGACCGGTTTCGTGGTTTCACCCCTCATCAGCCAGGATAGCTTTACTCCAGTGGCATGGAGAGCATGGGACCCATGTCTGGGCATACCCGTCCCACTCGGGGTGACAAATGCAAAAAGAACAATTGATGGACAGAATGTAGAACAATGTGATACATTCACCCCAGTACAGAGATCTGGGCCTAAATCCATCGTTTTTTCACTCACCATGCCTTTCCAGTTTGGACCCAGCCATATGCAAATCAATCTTGACCCTGCGCCCAATGGGAACAGTCCAGCCCGAACTGCCAGGCCAGGTCCTCCCTGGACTGGAAACAAGCATCCTAGGACCGGTTTCAGGGTTTCACCCCTCATCAGCCAGGAGCTTGACTCCAGTGGCATGGAGAGCACGGGACCCACGTCTGGGCATACCCGTCCCACTCGGGGTGACAAATGCCAAAAGAACAATTGATGGACAGAATGCAGAACAATGTCATACATTCACCCCAGTACAGAGATCTGGGCCTAAATCCATCGTTTTTTTGCTCACCATGCCTTTCCAGTTCTGTGAATCCCTGGCAGACATAAATATGATATATCCAGCCATAAACATACGGTTAAAGCAGAAAATAACTTTGTGAACTGGGTCCCATGGTCCAGATTTACAAACCTTTTGCTCTGGGTTTGCATCACAAAAGTGACAAAAGTCAACGCGAAACATTTTTTGTTGTATTTACTTTCCAGCGCAAAACATATTTTGTGCTGCAAAGTTGCCTAAAAGTAATGTACAGCAGCTCAAAGTGCTGCTTTGCATTATTCTTCATCAGAAGGGCGTTACATGGGTGGTACATGAGCATTTCCATGCAACCATCCATGCTTTTGGCCGCCAAATCCTATCAACTAACAATAGTACACAGGGTTTTGCACCAACAAATAACGCCACTTTGAAGCAGGCGTTAAAAGGAGAGATACTTTCACTTCTCCTTTTTTTTTGTCTTTGCATGTGTACTGTACCGTACAGCGCACATATAAAATAGGAAAAGTTTTACAGTTTGTGTAGAAATAGTGCTTTGTACTGGAAGGGTACAAGACCTATGCTAGACTCACACCTACACCTCTATGGTGCAAAGGTAGGTGCGTGGAGCTTGGCAGCCTGATTGTGCACTGGTGCTAAGAAGAGGGGAGGAGAGTGACATACCTCTGTAGATATGGTGCTTTCCTCCTCTCTCCTTGCCATGCAACACAGCACAGCTGGCTGCTCTGCGTTGTGTGAAAGGGTCGTAAATCTGGACACAAGTGTCTAACCTTCTAATGGCAGCAGCTTTATTTTATATTTTGATCATAAAAAGCGGTTTTACTGAACTGAACAAACCTTTCAAACTTTTCAAACAGATTATAATTTCAAGGTATGTTTCCGATGATACGACCAGCGGCAGTTTCTGGTCAAGGGCATCGGGCTCCGCCCCCTTTACTTTTACCCCCAGGGCATACCATTGACAAAATAAAAAAGTGTTTAAATCTGCTTCTTTGAAAAAAAAAAAATCGGACACCCTCTTCTGGCTTGGGGCTGGTGCTGCTGCACAGTGTCACTCACCTGCTTGTTTGTTTGTTGCACTGATGAGTCATGAGTGACACACTGCCAGCAACGTCCAAAGTCAACAGCATTTGCCGGGCTGATGATCTCAGCCTTGAGGCCTCTGAGGTCATCAGCTCGGCAAAAACATTGCCTCGAGGACCAGGCTCCACCCCCTGATGGCATGGGGGTAAAGTAAGCCCCGTGCGCTTCAGGGTGAAGCCCTGCAGCGCCAGGGGCTTCACGTCAATCATGGTGTGGAGATTATGGTCACCCCACCCTTTCCCAATTCGTCACAGAGTGGGGTGTGTCCCACCCTGTGACGAGCTGGGAAAGGGTGGGGTAGAGGATGCAGACGGGAAGCTGAGAAATCGAGTCTGCGCAGTATGTCATCAGTACTTTTGAAAACACACTGCGCAGATTCGAGGTGTCTGCTTCCCGCGCTGCAGGACCGTGGGTGCCATTTGAGCTCCAGCTTGTGTAGTTTCACTGGCAGCCGGAAGCTGAGGAGCAGACAAAGTGGTGCGCACTAGAGGTGCGTGTGTCTGTTGAAGCTTCCCTCCAGTCACAACAGTGCCCCACAGCCCCCAAACCTGTGAGTTGATTATCACCAGGCATGGTGAGTAAAGGAAAAAAAAACATATTAACTGGGCCTCGCTAGCCGCCAGTATGTTGAAGACAATTATCCTGGTGACCAGGTCAATATAAATGTATTTGCCAACCTGGAAGGGTGATGGTTAAATGTGTATTACCGGCATATTAAAGAGCAGTTTTTCAGCAAATCCCCATCACTCTCTAAACATGATTGAGAGCGTGCACATTTACCCTGTTATGCCGATTGTATTCTTTTCAAGTTTTCAGCAGGGCTGGCTGGATTGCTGCTCTCTGCTTTCCCTGTGCCTTTATCTTTTGCGCCTCTCTGTTGAGCCTCGCTGTCCATTAATCACTCCAAGTTGGCCGGCTTGGCAGCAGCTTGGTGAGAATTCAAATTTCTGCATCGAGGATGTACACAGACTGTGGAGCAAAGGGTTTGTAAGCACTACCCAGAGAGACACACTAGGCCTGGGATCAGGTCTGTTTTGGTGGACTTGAAGGCATGGCTGAACTGTTGGGAGCAGTTTGGGGGCAGCTGTGTCTCATCCTCAAAGAGGGTGCAGAAATGAGGAAAAGATAGTGTGAGTGGCCTTCACAGTAGGGATCCACAATTAGCTAATTAGGTATTCACTGTCTCTCTGCAATACTTGTCCTCGATCAGGCATGTCCAATAGAGGCCATGGAAGGCCAGACACCTGCCAGTGTTTTAGGATATCCTCATAAAATAAATGTGCATGCAATTAATCTAAATAAAACATATCCATATTGCCAGTGATTATCCTAAATATATGACATGTATTTTATTTAGCCATTTTGCATCTACGTTGGGCTGCCCTGTTCTGGAGCAACTGCAAAAACACAATAACGAGGAGCAAAAGGCACTATTTTCATAAAAATGCAAGTTATTTTTCTGTTCAAGATGCTGAAGTGTGACTAATAGAGGTGTGCATGCGGGCTCCAGCCTGTCTTCAGCCTGGGTGGGTTCGCATTCTGGGCGGTTGGCAGAGTAACATCAAAGTGCAAGGAAACAGAATCTTGTGGCATGGCTGAGAGAGACTTCAGAAAGAGGGAGGCGATGGAAGTATGTGTGTCCTTAGCTAGAGACGTGATCTTTCAGGCATTGTAAGTCCAGGCCAGCACCATGGCCTTGCAATAGAATGAGGTGAGAAAATGATGACTGACCTCACAAAAAATGATGTGCCCCGCTAACATGAACCCCTGATGCAACCTGCGATTCCCCCCTAACTAACCCCCACCAACACCCCAGCCAAGCCAAGCCCAGCCTCACTACTCTAAAACTTCACCAGCCGCCACTGGATACGACCAATTTCAAAATGTCTGATTTTTTTCCAGACAAACAAAAATTTTAAATAATAAATGCTTCCCTGCAAGAGGACAGAATACCATTAGCTAATGCTGAAGTGCCTGGGGCACAATCTGCCAGCAGGGGCAAAAGGCAGTGGAGGTCATTAAGCATAACCCCACCAACCAGTCTGAATAACCTTTGGTCAGGAATAATTGTAGTCAAGAAAACCATTTAATGCCACAGAACCACAGAACCATGGGGCTGGGATTTGTCTTCAGCGTTGGGAGACACATATGGATATATAAATGCAGGGTGAAAGAGACATTTTTTATAAATGCAATATCAGTACTGCCTTCTTATTCAGACAGGTATGAACCTGAAGAAGACAGACAGGATCTAGAGGCGAGAAACAGATCTCCAAATGGTGAAGTAATTTGTGCTTCTCTTTTTCAGTTACTGGTAGATAATGATGCTATCTGAAAAAAATATTTTCGAAAAAGTAGCCAAACTCTCACCCACACTAGATGGCATGCCTCATCATAGGGCATTCCTTTGACAGCACCAATTGGTGCTGAGTGGACTCAATCAGAGCTCTTAGTTAGGAGCAATTTTAAGGATGAGAAGGGCTGTGAAGAAATAACATTTGATTGAGATAGGGGCAATAAGGGTACTTTATTAGTGGCTAACACTATCATGCAAGTTTAAAGACACCATAGGAGTGGAGTGTATATTAATGATTATGGTTCCTCTCTCTCAACATTATCTACCAGTAACGGTTATGGGGTTAATATTCCTGTAGTGCCTTTTGAGGACATACTTGAGCTTTGCAAGACCAACCACTTGAATACTCTTGCTTGAAATGACTTGAACCAGGCCTGCCTCAGGACAGTCTCCAAAAATAGACTGTAAGCACATTGTGACTATATCTTCATGAAACGTTTCTCTGCCTGCATGTATCTATGAACCCATGAAAGCTGAGGCTTCGGACATTTCCTGTATGTCCAGAGGAAACTACCAAACTTTGCTAGATCCATAGTTAAGTGGAGTGCTGGCATTGCAAAGTCAACTGAAGCCTCGTGTTAGTGAGGATTAATCCTGCAAAGACCATGCTCTTGGTAAGGAACATCCCAGCAATGTTTTTTGGAAATAGACAGTGTGTGTCTGGAGACCATTCATAACATTTGAAAGGAAGAAAGCTGTCCTTACCTAGTTTAATATTGTTATATCAGATGTCTGTGGACCTACGTATTGACTGTGAATTCCTAAAGACGTGTGCCTGTAAAAATTGTTAGGTTTGCCTCATAGACACCTTTTTGATGTTATTTGTTTCTGATCTAATTAACCACCTAGATCTATCCAGTCTCGTGGTGCCCAGACTGGATTTTTGCACAATGTTATGGGAGTCCATTTTAACTTTTCCATTGCTTTCCTAATACTTTTTTCTTTAAATTTACTTTGGTGATATAACTTAATTGTTGTCTTTTCCATCCTTTAATCACAGTGGTATTTTTTTCAGAAGTGAGCAAAGTTGTGCAGTCGGACAACCCAAAACTTTACAGTGTTTTTTTTTCCAACCTGTCAAGTTTGGTAAAGTGTGAAGCTTTAGGGCCTTATTATTTGTTTGGTGGTCCAATGGACCGCCGAACCCGTGGTGGCAGTCTGCGGACCGGCAGACTGTTGGTCCGCCAGCCGTGTTACACTGCGGCGGTTGGACCGCCACAGGACCGCTGCTGCCGCCAGGGATCCACAATCCCTGGTGGTGGTGCAGCGGTCTGAGGTCCCTAAAATGCTGGCAGTGCTGCCGCAGCACTGCCAAGCATATTAGGAGTTTCCTCACCACCATACTTTTCCTGGTAGTGCGACCGCCATGAAAAGTGTGGCATGAGGAAACAAAGAAGGCCCTACAGGGTCCCCTTGTGCGTCTGCGCCATGGGGTGCATGCAAGGGGGGAGGTGGTGTGCCCCCCTGTCTGCATGCACCTCCATGTTCCTGCACAAAACGAAATGCACAACATTGTGTATTTCGGTCTGTGTAGGAACATGCTTTGACTTTCCCATTGCGGTGCCTATTTCAAATGCACCACCATGGAACGCCAAAGAACTGCCCACCAGCGACTTAAAAAGTTGTCATCTGGCAGGCGGTCTGTTTTGGCTTTGGCGGTGTGGGAGCGTGGCGGCAGCCCTGCCTCCACACCGCCAAAGTCATAATAAGGCCCTGAAAACTTCAGCATCCCTTTTTCTACTGGGAAACCATTCCTGAGGCCATACGGGGTCACATGGGGCAACAAGTGGGTTACTCCCCTGCAGTAACTCTCCTATGTCAAAGGTGCAACCCCATCAGGTACCTTTTGCAAAGCCACTGCCTCCACTGTCCATTTCATCTACTTCATCATGAGGTCGTCTCTCCTAAGTTCCTTTCTCTCTATCCCCTCCCACTCCAAACCTCAAAAGGTTAACAGAGCTAAAACCCACCACTGACCCTGGCCCCCCTTGTACCATCCCTGTGCCCTTCTGTACCATATATGGCCACTCTTAAGTCCAGGATATGATCCTTTGAAGAGTGGATATCTTCTTGCTGGAAATAAGCCCAGTTGGCAGAGTATGTTAAATTCATCTGCAAACTTCACCTTTTTGCACCAAGAAGAAGTTTCTCGATTCTGGAGGTGAACAGATAACCTTCTCATATTTTGTCACTAATGTCCCATTGGCAACATTTTTTTATTATTTTTGGCTTATCCACTGAAACTTAATTTAGCATTTCTAACCATTATTTTTGCTGGTAATGACTTTCAATGTTTTTGATTTTTCAAGAATTTTGTATGTAACATTGTTTCCTTATTGGTATTACCCTTCTTTTTGCTATCAATTTTGAACCCTTTAACCATTTTCTTCATATTTGTTTTATTACACTTATTACACTTTTAAAAAAACTTGGTGTGGCAACTATTTTGTTCTACATTACAGTGACATTGAATTATTTTGGACTGTATTTGCACACACTTTCTCGGAGGTTTCCTGTGAGGCTCAGGCCATGCTAAGAAAAGTGAGCCTCTCCTTGTTTAAACCTGCTTATGGCTGTGTACTGTACATAAGATCATAGGTCAACAGGTCAGTATTTCTCAAAGAATATAATTAATTTAGAAAACTCTTGAAAAACGTTTTTTCTGAACATAGTGTGAGGCCACAGATTTTAGCCCCAGAAAGAAGCTTGTGGCAACAGCATCCCCTAGAAATACCCGCTATACATAGCTGTCCGTGATTTCCTATGGTAGGTACAAATACAGATTCAGAGAAACTGGCCGTTCTCTTTGGGGCTCATAGTGGTTTATTGGCAGTGGCTTCTTTGGTCCAACATCAATTCTATATACTGTGATCGGCGTCACTGGGGTCGTAACCAGTTTTGCTGGATCACCAGATCATAGTTAGCGTCTGTGGTTCATAAGTAGTTGTTTAAAATGCTAAATGTTTGACCAGAGTAGTAATCTGTCGTCAGATACAATGAAACCGTAAGCCATACACACCATTCAGCCACCAAGCTGCTGTAGTCAATTTAGTAGTCCTTTCCCCTTGGATAATATCAAACATTGCTTGCAGGACTCCATAAGAAACATGTATCTTGTGGTAGAATGACCTTTGCACTTAGATCGAGTGATCATTTAACAGCAACTTTTGGGAAACCTTTGCTGGTTATCTTTATAGTTTCACTTTTAGGTTCAACGCCTCACTCACCACGCAGTTTGTCAGATATGTCTATGCCATCTCAACATCAGAGCTTGCCAAAATACCGCAGCCAATAGGCCGAGGTGTAGCTTTCACTTGTGCAGCAGGAGCAGTGAAATCAGGGTCCAGAGGCTTCAGGTGCCCACTCAGTCCTGATCGTTGTTATATTTTATAATTCAAACAGCAGCCAGGGGGTCCATTTCCTTCCTTGCACTAGGGCCCATCACACACTGGCTAGATTGCTGTCAACACGCTCAGATTTGCTGTTTGCTTGCTGATGATTGATTCATAGAGTCAACCACCAAGACTTTGGAGAAAAACTGGAAGCTTGAAGAGATCTATAATGAGACCTCTTCCTTGCACCTCCATCCCGAAGAAAGTTTTGAACGTCTCCCAATACAGTTCTTAAGGCAAGTATTTGTTTCTGAAAGGCAGGTTAGTTTGTCTTAATGTAACTTTAGGGAGTGTGAACACTATGATTTGTGATCCTACTTTCCCCAACATCAGAAAATACATTGGAACCAAACTAGCAAGATTTGCAGATGGCAACAAATATTCGGAAGTAGTTTAAAGTGATATGTTGCATACAATAAATCCAACCAATAACGTATGAGACATCAAGGTTAGAGTTAAATATTCAGGTGAGGACTAACTAGAGGGCCAGCGTTGCATTTAGGACACAATGCACAAAGAATAGATGATGAAAACTGAATATACACCATTAAATTCTCTCTTGGTCCACAGAAAATTCAAAAACTTCACCCATTTACTTTAGCCTAATCTTAAGGATAATAAAACCCATTTACAAGTAAAAATGCAGGAAATATTATTCCAGCTGGGAAAAAAACGAAAAAATAAAGATTGGTAAGACAATAGCAATAGAACATAAAATAAAATATGCTCATCTTAAAAGTAGACTTCAGATGACTCGAACATTTCTCGAAGGATATTACAAATTTCTGCGGACAAAGTTAAAAATTCACTTATGAAGTCAGGTGATTATCAAGAATTTCTTTTGCTTTGGCAAGTCTGAGTAAAATTTTGCAATTTCACCCTAGTTTCACCAACGCAGTTTGCCTCTCGGCAGGCAGCATAAAGGGGCAGTTTTACGGGGACTGAAAAACAGTCAAGGACAAAAAGGTATGGCAGAGGATTGGGCAGGACCAGGGGGTATGGTAGCTTTCCCACAATACCCTTGGCAGGCAAGAAATAAGATGATGCAAGGTAAGGGGTGGGGTGAGGCATGGGGCTTGTTGGGTGTTGGAACGTTTTCCCAATCACTGGAGGCAGCAGGAGTGATTCCTCTTCTCCACAAAGGGCTGCTAAAGCTACCCCTAATATGTTTACAATTCTGAGCTTTGTGTTTTGCAAATATTGCAAATGTAAAAAAAAAAAAAGAAACTGCACTCTATGGACAATGCAATGTCACACATCCCTAATTATAAATAACTTAAAACCCTTCCAGGAGGCGAGTTGTCCCTCCCCCTCCCTTGCTTCCCACGACTGCGTCCCTCCTACACATTAAATCAAACCACTGACAATGTGCTTTGTTGCCAAAAAAGGTCGCAGTTTATTCAGCATAGCATGTTTATACATTTGCACAATCTTGGTTAACCTATTGCTCTCTTGATATTCATGCAAATAAACTTCCTTGTCTTTGCAATTCTTTAGTTCTTTTCATTGCTGCGTGGAACCAACCTCCTCAAATTATTGGGGCGGGAAGGGCCGCCTTCTTGGGCCTCTGTTACCGGGTCAAGGCTTCAACTTGCTACCGATTTGGGACCTGCCCGGGCTGCAAGTGCCGTCCCGCTTGCCCTGCCCTTTCGTGGGCCCTCCCTGCTCCCCGGGGTCCCAGCCATGTGGCATCCCAAGGACTCTGCTTGAGCATCTACTCTCTCTATCATGAGGCTGAGTCCTTCCATTTTGCTCCCTCGGTACCCCAGCCATGAGGCATCCCAAGGGTCCTGCGGGAGCATCACATCTACTTTTTCCCTGGCGGTAGGCCGTTCTTGGCTCCCTCAGTGCCCCTGCTGTGAGGCATCCAGAGGACGACCTGTGTGAGCCTTCCTTCTACCTTTTAGTAATTCTCTCTTTTTCTACGTTTCTTGTGTTCCTTCCGCCTCACCTCTCCCCTTGCTGCTGCGACGCCCGTTCCTTCTGGTGTGGGTGGGTGGGATTCATTCTTCTGTCCTGCGAGGGGAGGGGGGTATGTGCCTATCTGGGCCTGTTGCCCCTTATTTATCCCCTTCTCCACCTCGTCACCTCGCCCCCCGGATTGGGGGGGGGGTTCTCTCTTGCCCTGGGGTGACCAATCCTGGTCGCACCCCTTCCTAGCGGGCTATTTAAATTTGCGGGGGAGGAGCTTCCCGCCTCCGGCCGGCGTTTGGCCCGGGCCCCTATTGGGTCCGGCTTCGCCTCCCCCCGGCCCGGGTTTCGACTACTGTACATGGCAACCCACAAGAATGCGGTAGAGCTAACATGGGCGCAACATGACTTGTCCTTGTTTAGGCACTAGCCCCTATCACCAGCTGAGAGCTAATTGCCCTCATCCCCAGTTTGCCCAGGCATTTACTCGCTAAAAAATTCATAAATAATGTGCGTTTTAAATGCCACAAAGCCCCTTTGCTTACATTGCTCACCTTCGAGTGCAAAAACAAACAACGATATCCAGCACAACTAGCATGTCTCTTTTTTCCCCAATTTACCGTAGGCCTAAGCGACCCTCTAGGTGTCTAATTATCAACTCGATAGCCAGAGAAATACACAGAAAAGAGTGTAGAATTGACAATATCAGAAGACATTTGAACAGAGAATGCCCTTTAAGGTAGCCATGAGCTGTGTCTTTAGATTTTATTATGAGCACACACTGCAAATGGAATCCTTTCTAGATGTTTTTCTGAATATTATGATTATCTTACTTCTTTTGACAGGGGTTTTATTGACAGTGCCACAAACTAATGCTCCACACCACAGCGACCCTGATTATTTATTCTGCTACCAAGCAATGCCCTTGCTTAGGAGGTGGGCTACTTACATCAGATCCCATAGACAACCAGTGCTCCACTCTTCAAAGCCTCACAAGAAGTAGACCAATTACTGACAACTCTGATGGCTGTCTTCAGGGAAGTGGGCCTTTGTACTGACAATTTTCTATCTGTATCCATTCTGATAAGGCATATCCCATGTATATTTCTCCATAATGTCTTGAAACTGTCTGTTTCAGTATAATGTATTAAACATTGCATTCCGATATGTGAATTTCCTGTCCCTTATACCATTATAAATACACTTTCATTTCAACGTTACATCTTCCTACACATTTGAGATCATCACCACTATGTAACAAATTACATTTCACTTGCTTCCACTCTTTAATCTAGATTTCTCTGTTCCTCTGTACTTAACCCATGGAACCTAATTCCTCCAACACTTTGCCTTGTGCTAACGTTAGCACTTTAAAATAAGGATGGAGTTTCTATCATCAAAAGTTCTTTCCCTTTGTTGAATACATGTTCGAATGAGTGAATGTCAATCCATAGTTTGCCTATTTTAATACTAAATGGTTACTGAGGGGTATAGACTGTGAGAAACCCCTTTCCTGACCATATAGTAATAACAAATCTATTTACATAACTTTGATTACTTCACAGAATAATTATTCATATGGCTTGCATCTTCTTTGCATTTCTTACATCGTCGTTTTTAACAAACATTAAGGTTTAGAAAAGTTTTTTAAAAAACAAACATTTAAATAATTTATTTTTAGTTGACCTTTATTCTTTGCCCATCCCCATCTGTTCACGCACACTCCTTTCCTACTTACTCTCTTTTAAACAGGTGTCAGACTGTATGTATTCTTTTGATTTATACAATTAATAGATTTCTCTGTTTTTCTAAATACAGGATGCAATTGTCAACAATTAGCAAATGTTTCAGCCGTCTTTTGATTTATAAAGAACTTCTTATTCTCATTGAGTTATTTCTTAGTGCGATATACAACTTTTCCAAGCCTTAGTTTTAGGTCATGTGGGATCTTTTCAGTGCTTTAATATCAATAATATAATACAAGTTAAATGATGAGAGAGTCCTTACATTGATTGTATACTGTTTGTATACCCAATCTCAAGGGAATCATGTCTCTCTTTATTATTATCTGCATTTCCAATTTAACTTTCCATACTTGTTGGACTTGAATCTCTCTGCAGGTTCAACTCCTAAACTTTTTACCTTCACCTCTCCTGGTTTCTGAACCCATTTTTGTTGGCTTTTAGGAGTCTGCGCACTTTAACACTGCTAACAAGTGCTAAAGTACTTGAGCTCTCTCCTTTAAACATGGAAAAAATGTCTTAAGCCCAGTTGCCACATTTAATTTACATATAAGTGCCTAGTGAAGTGGTACTATATGTACGCAGGACCTGTAAATTAAAAGCTACAACTGAGTCTGCAGCACCTATTGTGCCACACACTTCAGTAGCCTTATTAAACATGTCTGAGGTCTGCCGTTGCAGCCTGTGTGTGAAGTTTTAAAGTGCCATTTTGACATGATAAAATAAACCTTTCACCAGGACTAAACCTCCCATATTAATACATATAAGTCACTGCTAGAGTTGGCCCTAAACAACATATAAGACAGGGTGTGTTGTATTTTAAAAAGTTGGACATGTACATTTAGGTTTTACATGTGCTGGTTCTCAAATTAGTTTTTCACTTTTGAAGGCCTACCTCTCTCATAGGATAACATTGGGTTACTGTATTACATTTAATAAGTGATGACTTTTTATAACTTTTGAGGTGGGAAAGTCATGATTTGTGTCTGAGGAAATAGAATTAAAAACATTTTTCAATGGTAAAGTCAGATTTTAAAACAGAATTCTGAAAATGCCACTTTTAGAAAGTTGGCATTTTCTTGTCCTAACCATTTGATGCCTGAAGCCAATTTCCTGGGTCACGTGACAAGATGTAATTGGCAGTTGGCCTTTGTGTATTCCTCCTAGACAGCATCACAATAGAAGATCTGGTTGATGGCAGGATGGGCCATCTCTAGAAGGATGGGGGGTGGAGCTGCCACCTACCACACTTGCACCTCAAAGGCATTGGCCCAGCTCACTAACAAAGTACTTCACATTAGCCCATTGTGTTCCCAGACAATCTGGGGCCTGGGCAGGGAAGAAAGAAATTACAGACACCTCTGTAGGGGGAAAACTCAAGAAGTGGGCACCAGGTATAAACATGAGACCCTCAGACCTACCCTTCAGTATACTTCTGTTCCTGTGGATACTACAGAAGAAGGAAGCCCTGCTGCCCTGCTTCTTGAGGCCTGCTCAGCTTGCTGAGAAGGAAGACTGGACCTACTCCCTTCATCCCAGGGGACCTACTCCCTTCAATCCCAGGCTGAAGTAACTCCAAGTGTCAGCTGACTGACCGCCTGTTCTGAGTAGGCCTGGGCAGAATTCCCAAAGTGACCCAAAAACTCCACTGGGATACATGGAGGTCCGCAAGTGGTGTAGTGCGTTAGGTAGTGCCGTTTGCATTGATGTTTAGCACCGGGTGTGTGTTCCACGCTGGAAATTCATCACGAATGGCAACATGTGCAGCGCAAGAGGACACTTCTTCTTTCTGCCGCTCGAGTAAAGAAAAGGAAAACTCCTGAGGGTTTGGGCTCTTTGAGAACACAAATGGGACTGTTTGCACCAGGATCTTGGCACCCACCACGAATGCCAACACACAGCTCTGGTGAACCCAACTCTTCACGCTACAGGTCAGTAAACGCAAAATCTGCATTTTGCTCTACAACATCGACAGCCCACGGTGACCACCAACGCAAAGATCCAGCAATGATAGTCCATGACACCCAACAGAATCTTTGTGCTACAGTGACGACCGTCCATGATGCCCAGCCTGCTCTTTGGCTACAGCCACAACTATCCACAACACTCTCCCTGCCCCTTGCGGTCTCCTCCACAGCGAACAAGACTCTTCGCACCAGACTTTAGAAGGTAAACATTTTTGAATGGGACTAACCTGGTCCCTCTATCTAGCCCACACTCCATTGTGGTCAGCCTGAACTTGTGACTTTCAATCGGTCTCAGACGACCGGATAACCGCGAGTGGCGCTTTGCGCTGTTAGGTGGAATACTTACCTGAAATCTTTGAAACTGCATATGTCCTGTTCTACTGCTTGAATTTTTGTTGTTTTGGTGTCAAATAATCTATGAAATGTGTACTCTATTGTTCTAAATTGGTGTGGGAATTTTCTTGTGTTGTGTTCTCACATTATTACTGTTTGTGTGCTGCACAGATACTTTAACAAGTAATATTTATAGACAAGTAAATAAAAAGCAAAAAACCAATTGCGATGCAAAGCAAGCAGGGAGACAAAAACAATTGTTTTTAGAAAAAGAAAGCTGTCTGTATTAAGATTTACAGTTACACATTGTGGACTACATATCAGCACTGTTATAATGTATATAGATGGAATCTAAAAATTAGTGTGCACAAAGTGCTCATGCAGAAAGCGAACGGTGCAGGTGAACATGTGACAAAGTTAAAGGAACAGTGAAAAATGGCGCAACAAATAATGACTTTGGAAAAATGGGTATACAACATCAAAAAAAATCATACAATTAATTAAACATGTTAAGAACTGTGGCATAAATCATATTTAAAATGCCAGAATTGTGTGGCATGCCCATTGACCTCCAATACAAAGGATTTCAGAGTGGGTGATCAAGTATACTAATTGAAGCAGTTCAGCAGTTGCCAAACAATTAATGTATTTTGTGCAATATGCTGTCCATGTAATTTGTTGTACATCGGCCAAACTACCCAAATTGTAAAACAGCGTATTATACAACATAAAATTCGTATTAGGTGCAGGGTCGAGAATGCTTCCCTTGTTTCACATTTCATTGAAAAGAACCATTCTGAAACAGACATAATGTGGCAAGTAATTGATCAACCGACCCTTCCCCAACATGGGGGCAATCTGCGATTACTTCGAAATAGAGGCAAATGTAGGTGGATAACATGCTATAACTCTATAAATCAGGGCTTAAATATAAATACCCTTGAGGAATGAAATAATCCCATCAATATCTAATGTTTACCTTTGTACTGGCTAGTACTGATTTCCACCTTTAACCATTTAAGGTTTCAGCCTCTTATAATAGGTTTCCTTTAACTACTATTACAATGATTTAAGATCCCAAAAAAGGGAATTTCACTACTCTGATGACTTTAGATTTAAATATGTACCACCCCATTGAACCAACCTGTTAGGTTTTCTGTATAACTGTATACAACCATTTGAGGAGCAGTAATTGATGTTGAAAATGATCTTTTGAAGTATATTTTGATTTCACCAATGTTTTATTTGTCGTCTCAGTTTTTCTTCATGATCAAAATAACAATATCATTGTGGCTATATCTGTATTCTCTCAATTGAAGACCATATGGCTTCCAGATATTATATATTATGAGCAAGCTCAATGTCTTTAGTTACAATTGTTAAATTGTGTAGTGATGACCATTTATAAATGTTCCTTTCAAATTAATTTTAATAATGGGTCTCTATTTTGATTGATTCTCTTGTTCTTTTTCTGACTCTAAGGGGTCGATTCCAATTCGGGCCGGAAAAAGCACCGACCGACTCGGATCCGGAAATAATACCGACCGACACGTACCCGTGGCGCCCGACACGCCAAGTACGATGCAAGGCGTGAAAAATCCGACCGACACGTACCGAAACCAAGTCGACCGACCGAGCCGCACGGAAAACAGCAATCCGGCCGGAAAAACACGCGAATCCAACCGACCGACACGCACCTGGAACAAATCCGACCGAAACGTACACGCGAACTCCAAACCGCAAAGTACGATGCAAGGCGCGAAAACCACGAGCGAGTCGGACGGAGGCCAAGCCGTACGACCGACACGCATACAAAACCGAGCCGAAGCAACACAAAACACCGCGACCGACGCGTACGCAGCATAGAAAACTGCACAAACACAGCGTGAACGAAACGGAGAACACCGTACGAGACAAATGCAGGGTCCGACTCGGTCACAAGAACGTTTCCAACATACACAAACAGCACAAAGGAAAAATCACCCAAAAAAAGGCCAAACAAGCAATTACCAAGCCAATAAATACTGGGGGGGTGGGGACAGAGAACAAAGACACACCCACAACTCCACCTATATAAAGGACACAAATCACAACCATGAGCCTTTGCAAATGCCATTCCACTGCCAGCACCCAAGAGAAAGCAACCACACACCCACAGTTCATCCCTCACACAAGCCACACACCATCAGCACACCAACAAATACCTACCTCACATACACCCAGCAAAACACACACTCACACACCCTCACCTGCACACCAACACACACATCACTCACCATCACCACCCATCACCATGCCCCCCAAGAAGAATCCCAAGTTCCTAGATAGTGAATTGGAAGTCATGGTGAGACGAGATCCTCAGGGTAGAGCCACAGCTGTTTGGCACACTGGTCCAACAGACCCCCATCTCCCAGAAAACCAAGATGTGGGAGAGGATCATCAACAGGGTGAACGCACAATCACCATGTCGGCGCACAAAGAGCGACATCCAGAACAGGTGGTATGACGTGCGCAGGAGGGTACGGGACCTGCTGAAGAAAGACTACATCAGCAGCCAATACACCGGCAGTGGCCCTCCTGCCAAGCCAATATACCTCAGGCCCTGGGAGGAGAAGGTGCGGGCCATCCTTCCGCCAGTGAGCATATATGGACTAGAGGACATCCCAGAGCCTGGTGAGTACACAACAAATGTACACAATATACTGCCACAAAACACACACATCACTGTCAAGGGGAGAGTCAAATCATGCACTCATAGCAATTACACAGCAACCAGAACAGAATCATCCCAAAATGTGTATGTCAGTCAGATAAACACAACACATGCCATCAAAAAAGTCACATCCAACTGTGCCAACACATGTACAAACACAACTACAACTACAGCTAGGCAGTGGCACAAATAGAACTAACAAACACATCCAGACATGTAGCCACCACAACAACACCAACACACAGTGAAGACCACTCAAAGGAAGGAATTCTGTGTATGCTGGCCAAGTCAGTGTAGCCAATAGCATCATGGGAGTCACAGTCACACATATTGCCCCCCACAACTGTCCCATCAACACCACCCTGAACCATGCTCACATCACAGGGAGTGGAGAAGGACTCACAAGATGGCTGACACTGGCTACTGCTGTGGGGAGCACAAGGCCCTGCTGCCAACTGTGCACCAACAAACAGCAGGACACCACTGACTGACATCCTGAGAGACAACTTACACTCCCTGCAATGCAAGCACGTACCATGGTGGGATATCTGGCTAGCTGGGTGGGAAGGAGGACTTGCAGCACTGACCATAGTCACAAGCACCTCCCCTCACACACACCCCAACACAAACTCCACAGAACCCACCTGGTAGAATGCAATGCCCCCATCCTAACACAAGATCCCACAAAGAACCACCACCCTGGGTTATGTTGTGTGAAGCACAGGGCCACTCTTGGGACTTTTAGCCAAACAACTGCCAGGACAACACTCCCAGCCATCCTGTCAGCACAGCCAGCCCACCCCACAGGGAAGCAGAGTCAAAGGAAGGAAGCATGGGCATGCTGGGAAGGGGGTGGAGGCAATAGCATGATGGGAGTCGTAGTCACTGATATTGGTCACCCCCACAACTGTCCCATCAACACCACCCTGAACCATGCTCACATCACAGGAAGTGGAGAAGGACTCACAAGATGGCCGACACTGGCTACTGCTGTGGGGAGCACAAGGCCCTGCTGGCAACTGTGCACCAACAAACAGCAGGACACCACTGACTGACATCCTGAGAGACAACTTCCACTCCCTGCAATGCAAGCACGTTCCATGGTGGGATATCTGGCTAGCTGGGTGGGAAGGAGGACTTGCAGCACTGACCATAGTCACAAGCACCTCCCCTCACACACACCCCAACACAAACTCCACAGAACCCACCTGGTAGAATGCAATGCCCCCATCCTAACACAAGATCCCACAAAGAACCACCACCCTGGGTTATGTTGTGTGAAGCACAGGGACACTCTTGGGACTTCTAGCCAAACAACTGCCAGGACAACACTCCCAGCCATCCTGTCAGCACAGCCAGCCCACCCCACAGGGAAGCAGAGTCAAAAGGAAGGAAGCATGGGCATGCTGGGAAGGGGGAGGAGGCAATAGCATGATGGGAGTCGTAGTCACAGCTCTACATCCCCCACCACATGGCCCAGCAAGCTCACACTAACGCATGCACATCCCACAGAGAGTGGAAAGGCCCATCAAAGATGTCTGACACTGTTGCTGTGTCATGGGGAGCACAAGGGCATGCTGGGTACTGCACACCAACCAACAGCAGGACACCACTGTCAGCCATCTTGCCATTGCTCTCACACCCACACACACTGAACTCCCCACAAAAGCAAGTAAGTATAGGAATGCTGGGAAGTGGGGTGGAGGCAATAGCATGATGGGAGTCATAGTCACAGACATAGCTCACCCCCACAACTGTCCCATCAACACCACCCTGAACCATGCTCACATCACAGGGAGTGGAGAAGGACTCACAAGATGGCTGACACTGGCTACTGCTGTGGGGAGCACAAGGCCCTGCTGGCAACTGCACCAACAAACAGCAGGACACCACTGACTGACATCCTGAGAGACAACTTCCACTCCCTGCAATGCAAGCACGTTCCATGGTGGGATATCTGGCTAGCTGGGTGGGAAGGAGGACTTGCAGCACTGACCATAGTCACAAGCACCTCGCCTCACACACACCCCAACACAAACTCCACAGAACCCACCTGGTAGAATGCAATGCCCCCATCCTAACACAAGATCCCACAAAGAACCACCACCCTGGGTTATGTTGTGTGAAGCACAGGGACACTCTTGGGACTTCTAGCCAAACAACTGCCAGGACAACACTCCCAGCCATCCTGTCAGCACAGCCAGCCCACCCCACAGGGAAGCAGAGTCAAAGGAAGGAAGCATGGGCATGCTGGGAAGGGGGAGGAGGCAATAGCATGATGGGAGTCGTAGTCACAGCTCTACATCCCCCACCACATGGCCCAGCAAGCTCACACTAACGCATGCACATCCCACAGAGAGTGGAAAGGCCCATCAAAGATGTCTGACACTGTTGCTGTGTCGTGGGGAGCACAAGGGCATGCTGGGTACTGCACACCAACCAACAGCAGGACACCACTGTCAGCCATTTTGCCATTGCTCTCACACCCACACACACTGAACTCCCCACAAAAGCAAGTAAGTATGGGAATGCTGGGAAGTGGGGTGGAGGCAATAGCATGATGGGAGTCGTAGTCACAGACATAGCTCACCCCCACAACTGTCCCATCAACACCACCCTGAACCATGCTCACATCACAGGGAGTGGAGAAGGACTCACAAGATGGCTGACACTGGCTACTGCTGTGGGGAGCACAAGGCCCTGCTGGCAACTGTGCACCAACAAACAGCAGGACACCACTGACTGACATCCTGAGAGACAACTTACACTCCCTGCAACGCATGCACGTTCCATGGTGGGATAACTGACTGGCTGGGTGGGTGGGAAGGAGGGCCGGCTGTCAACCAAACACAACCAATGCAGACCATGTTCACACCCCAGAAAATACATAGAAATGCCCAAATAATGCAGGACAATGTGCCACACCAATATCAACCCCTGACTGTGACGACTTAGGACAATGCAATGTACAGGCCCGCACCCAGAGGCACAGTCACAACTGTCATGTGTGTCAACCATTGATGCCTGCAGAAACATAACATACATTGTGTCTCCCAAAAACAGGTGATGATGGGGACACAGCAGCAGACGCTGAGGAGTCCCAGTCCCAGGCTCAAGAGGATGCGGAGCTCACTGGCGTCGTACAGCCTCTGTCCTCCTCAGACGATGAAGACCAACCTGGCACATCCGGTGCAAGTCAACATGCAGCACCAGCAGGACCACCAGCTGCAGCACCAGCCAGGACCACCAGATGCACCCCCTGCACCCACCCCTCCAACGACTGTCACCACGAATACCATCCCTGCCGACATGGACAGAACAAGGAGCAACACCAGCACAGGGACCCTGGACCAACCTGGGGCCATGGACACCACCACCACCACCAACCCCCAAGGTGGACCAGGGTTATCTGTGCGTGCCACTGCACACACTGCACATGTCAGCAGGGGTGGTGGGAGGGGTGGGAGACAGAGGTCGCTGCTTGCAGACGTTGCTGGTGTGCATGATGACCCACAACTGGTACGCATAGCTGATGCGTACCAGTCCAGCACCGGAGAGCTCAGCCAGGTAGTGGGGCTCCTCAGAGACATGAAACAGCAGCAGGCTGCCCATCATGCCCGCTTGGACTCCCACATGTCCCACGTGGAGTCACACATGTCCCGCGTGGACTCACACATGTCCCGCGTGGAGTCCAAGTGGGATGCACTGCATGAGATGACGGCGGTGCACAGGGACATTTTACAATGCCTCCGCCAGATGAACAGCAACCAGTCCACACCTCCCTGTGTGCCAACAACATCTGGTGCCGAACAAACTGCAACTGCCACAGGGAGGGAGGAGGACTCTGGCGGAGAGTCCCCTGCACCGCAGCAGCCTGTACTTGAGGGCCCCCCAAGAAGAGGGGTCGTCCGAGGAGGGAAAAGTGAGAGGCCGATGGCCAAGCGCAACTCCCAGGAAGCCTGAACCTGTTCTGGATGTTCGCCTTTGTGCACAGACTGTTCACCCTGTTGACGGCAACACTACTCCCACACATTGCGTGGGGAGTACAAGTTGGACCAATGTGTCAGACAACTGTGGCCCCGATACTGGGGATCCTGTCTACCAGGACTTTCAATTCACCTAGGAACTTCGGATTGCAAGATTTATGTACAGCACTACCCATCCTATGCACTATTAACACAAATGTATCACAATAAACACACTAATACACCATACTTGCCTCTGTCGTGATTCCAACGTGGGTGCTGTTATGGGGATGATGAACTGCAAAATTACACTGTGTATGCGAACTGCAACAGCAAAGACAACACAGGCATGTGAGTACAGGCAACGTGACACACATGAGGGAGACACACCACCAGGGCTACACAACACATACACACCTAGGCCATCTGACTCATTGCCTACACTGATGTTGCCAGGGAAGACGGTGCAATGCACAGACACCACACCCATTCCCAGTTGTAGTCAAGTAGCCCACAGGTGCAGTAAGCAAATGGCAGTCAAATGTGTGACCACAGACAACGCACATCACAAAGTGAAGCACAGGTTTATTACACAGTTGCAACATGTCGTAACCACTACAGATGCAAGGTAATCCCACCTGGCAGCGGGCACACAGTCAACAACTGTAGACGGAAGGAAGTCCATGGGTGTGGCGCACATCACCTGTAGGGACACAACAGCTACCAGCCTGGATGTGCAATCACGTCGTCGGTGGACACAGTTGACCAAACGAATCTGAAAGTACCCTGTGAAGGACAGAAATGACACACAGTCAAAAGCAATGGAGTACAGGACAGAACAGCAAAACTCATGCACAATACATGTTACAAGATACCCACCCAGAACCAAGTTAGCATGTCAACACTGTTGGGGAGTACAGCCCACCTGTTAGCACACATCGCAACACACATCCAGTCAAGTAGCCCATGGACACACTCCAACAGCACCAGAGCACCACCCACACATCATGCCAACTCACATCATTGACATGACACCTCAGGATACTCACATTCAGCTAAAGAAGTTGGTGATGAGCTGTGTGCGGACATCACCATCATCATCATCATCATCATCATCGTCACTGGCATCGTGGTCCAGGCCAGGATCCTCCACAGGTGGCGGATGTTGGTCATTGTCATCCTGGATGAGAGGCAACTCCTTCCGCACTGCCAGGTTGTGGAGCATGCAGCAGACGATGATAATCTTGCACACTTTCGCAGGGGCATATGGGAGGGACCCTCCGGTCTTGTCCAGGCAGCGGAAGCGGCTCTTCAGGAGACCAAATGTCCGCTCAATCACTCTCCTGGTCCGACCATGTGCCTCATTGTAGCGCATCTGGGCTGGTGTCACAGGGTTCCTGAGGGGTGTCAGCAACCACGGCATGTTGGGGTATCCCGAGTCACCTACGGACAGACAAGTGCACATTAGCTGACTTGGAAAAGTGGGCGGAATACTACAGATCAGATCACACACAATGGCACAAAGTCAGTACACACCGACAAGCCAGGCACGCTGGTTCTGCATCTGTGCCATCATCCTGGGGATGCGACTACTCCTCATCACAAAGGCATCGTGTGCTGAACCAGGGAAACGGGCACACACGTGTGTGATGGTCATGTCTGCAAGACACACCACCAGTGCATTGACCGAGTGGTAGTGCTTGCGGTTCCTGTAGGCCTGCTCCTGGGCCTGTGGTGGTACCAAAGCCACATGTGTCCCATCAATGGAGCCAATGACATGCGGCATCCTCCCCAGGGCATAAAAGTCACTCTTCACGTCAGTGAGTCGTCTGCAGTCTAGGGAAATAGATGTACCGGTTCAGGAATAGCAACATTGCCGCCAAAACATCGCGGAGCACACGGCTCAACATGGTCTGTGACATCCCACCAGCAGTCGCCACAGTATGTTGGAAGGTACCGGTGGCAAAGAAGTGTAGGGCTGCCATCACCTTCACCTTGGGGGTCAGCGCTGTAGGATACGGCCGGCCAGGCTGCAAATGTGGGGACAACTGCACTGCCAAATCCTCAATCAGCTGCCTGGTGAAGCGGTACCGTCGGATGCTGTCCCGTTCCACCATCGTTGCCAGGTCTGGGAATGGTCGATGGACAGCAGGAGCCCTGCAGTGCAGAGGAGAAGTAAGCAAGATTGTCAGTCACCCCACATATGCGGCATTGAACACACTCAAGATCCCAACATACATCATTATGAGGCACAACTACATGAAGTGTGCAGTTCCGGATGGACATGTATGGTACATACATGGCCAACATCTGTCAACACGGTCCAACAGGTGGCATCAATTAGTCCCAGGTTGGCCCATTGGATATCATGAGGCCGTGTCACAGTTCCCATCTCCTGCTGCCGTGTCACAATAACCCCCCACAGTGACATGTGAGGACAGATGTGCCCCAGGCACCACAGCTCAACGACAGGTACATTCCCAGGGACCCTGTATTGCCACATGGACACTGGCATTACATGGAGTATCATGTATACACCACAGCAAAACAACCATGACCCCCACAGGTAGTGGCCCCACTTGCCACGGCAGGACAGACATGGACGTCTGTGACACACACACGCACAACATCAAAGTCCATGCACACACAACCTGGATGTGGAGACTGTCTCCCATTGTGCACATGAAATCAGAGACATTGTAAACACTACATGCACAAAGACTGTGGAGGACCATCACTATTGTGCCATTGGGACACCCTGGCTCAAACATACCATCCCACATGGGACTCACGGGGTATGTGACATGACATACACATACACCACCGTGAAATGTGACCATGGCACATGCACAGATATGAACAGTTGCACATCACAGTGGTCATGTACACGTAACACCCAGGATCCTGTCCCCATGAACACGTGCACAGCCTGGGGGTGGCTGCCCACAGGTGACACCCACAGGACAACATGTACACCAACATACACACAATAGGAAATGCAGCCTTACATGCCTTATGATAAAGTTTGGACAGGCTGTCGTGATGTAGGTGTGCCCCTCACTCCCTGGGAGCTATCTGTGGCTGGCATATGTCCATCTGAGACAGGCATGCTGACATATGCCAGTCACATATACAGTGATGCGTTGTACTGCAATGGACCGATCGGTGCCCCCGGCCGGCCCATTGCATTCAATGTGTGCGGGTACGCGTTGTACCCCTGTACGCGTTGTACTGCAATGGACCGATCGGTGCCTCCGGCCGGCCCATTGCATTCAATGTGTGCGGGTACGCGTTGTACCCCTGTACGCGTTGTACTGCAATGGACCGATCGGTGCCTCCGGCTGGCCCATTGCATTGTGTGCGGCTACGCGTTGTACCCCTGTATGCGTTGTACTGCAATGGACCGATCGGTGCCTCCGGCCGGCCCATTGCATTCAATGTGTGCGGGTGCGCGTTGTACCCCTGTACGCGTTGTACTGCAATGGACCGATCGGTGCCTCCGGCCGGCCCATTGCATTCAATGTGTGCGGGTACGCGTTGTACCCCTGTACGCGTTGTACTGCAATGGACCGATCGGTGCCTCCTGCCGGCCCATTGCATTCAATGTGTGCGAGTACGCGTTGTACCCTATACGCGTTGTACTGCAATGGACCGATCGGTGCTTCCGGCCGGCCCATTGCATTCAATGTGTGCGGGTGCAGCGTTGTACCCCTGTACGCGTTGTACTGCAATGGACCGATCGGTGCCTCCGGCTGGCCCATTGCATTCAATGTGTGCGGGTACGCGTTGTACCCCTGTATGCGTTGTACTGCAATGGACCGATCGGTGCCTCCGGCCGGCCCATTGCATTCAATGTGTCGCGAGTACGCATTGTACCCCTGTACGCGTTGTACTGCAATGGACCGATCGGTGCCTCCGGCCGGCCCATTGCATTCAATGTGTGCGGGTATGCGTTGTACCCCTGTACGCGTTGTACTGCAATGGACCGATCGGTGCCTCCGGCCGGCCCATTGCATTCAATGTGTGCGGGTACGCGTTGTACCCTGTACGCGTTGTACTGCAATGGACCGATCGGTGCCTCCGGCGGCCCATTGCATTCATTGTGTCGCGGTGCGCGTTGTACCCCTGTACGCGTTGTACTGCAATGGACCGATCGGTGCCTCCGGCCGGCCCATTGCATTCAATGTGTGCGGGTACACGTTATGCCCCTGTGCGCGTTGTACTGCAATGGACCGATCGGTGCCTCCGGCCGGCCCATTGCATTCAATGTGTGCGGGTACACGTTGTACCCCTGTACGCGTTGTACTGCAATGGACCGATCGGTGCCTCCGGCCGGCCCATTGCATTCAATGTGTGCGGGTACACGTTGTACCCTGTGCGCGTTGTACTGCAATGGACCGATCGGTGCCTCCGGCCGGCCCATTGCATTCAATGTGTGCGGGTACGCGTTGTACCCCTGTACGCGTTGTACTGCAATGGACCGATCGGTGCCTCCGGCCGGCCCATTGCATTCATTGTGTGCGGTGCGCGTTGTACCCCTGTACGCGTTGTACTGCAATGGACCGATCGGTGCCTCCGGCCGGCCCATTGCATTCAATGTGTGCGGGTACGCGTTGTACCCCTGTACGCGTTGTACTGCAATGGACCGATCGGTGCCTCCGGCCGGCCCATTGCATTCAATGTGTGCGGGTACGCGTTGTACCCCTGTACGCGTTGTACTGCAATGGACCGATCGGTGCCTCCGGTTGGCCCATTGCATTCAATGTGTGCGGGTACGCGTTGTACCCCTGTACGCGTTGTACTGCAATGGACCGATCGGTGCCTCCGGCCGGCCCATTGCATTCAATGTGTGCGGGTACGCGTTGTACCCCTGTACGCGTTGTACCGCAATGGACCGATCGGTGCGCACCCATTGACAATGGGCTTGCCTGGCAACGGACGCGTTTTCGAATTTCGAACGAGTCGGTTGCTGGAAAATCAGTTGGTCACCCACAACAATGTTGCAAAATCATGTATGTCATGAAGTTGAAGATTTGAAGGATGCTGTGGGCGTGTTTTGGTGCTGCTATTCCATGGATTGGCCAGATTCAGAAGATGCAAACGACTTGGACCTATCACTTTGGACACAAGGGACAGTATCTGCCTCTCCAGCACATATATATTGCTGGCTGTTCCCCTGAGAGCTCACTTGCCTGCACTACATGCTCCAGGACGACATCTGCCACTGCACTGCTGCTGTCTCTGCCCCTCTGGACCCTGCAATGGCACGTACTGTGGAGAGAGCCCCAGCCTTCAGCCTTGAAGAGAACCAGGCCCTGCTGGACAGCCTACTTCCACAGTACAGCAAGCTATATGGGACACCAGGGGAGCAGGTGAGTGTTCTGTGCACTGCCTTTCTGAATGTGCATTTTGTCTGACTAGCAAGGCTGAAAGTCTGCACGCCACTGGCTAGCAGGCTCACTGAGTAGTTGTCACCCCCATAGTGTGTAGTGACATGCACTGGACAGGTATGGTGCAGTGACAGTGCATTTGAACATGGTTTTACTTCCCATGCAATGATACCATGTAGTGACGTCTGGCAAACTGTCCATGGGCAGCTTTGCACTGCCTGTGTACATCATGTGCCCCTGTGATTGAGACATGTATATACAACTGTGTCATGCACGGATATGTTGCATGTGTGGTAATGGCCTTTTCACTTTGTCATCCTGACAGGTTAATGCCCATCGGAAGCAGGAGATCTGGAAGGACATCGTCCGGGCCGTCCGGTCCGTGGGGGTCTACAAGCGCCGGATCCGCAATTGCCAGAAGAGGTGGCAGGACCTTCGGGGCTGGACCCGGAGGATTGCACGGGTCCAGCTGAAGCTGTCGCCTCCTCGCAGGAGGGGCGGAACACGGACCCTGACCCCCACATGCTCCAGATCCTGGCGGTGGTGTTTCCAGACCTGGATGGGCAGCTGAAGGCCAGACAGCAGCAAGGAGGGGGTGAGTCAAAGACTGCACTGTGAACTCTGTATTACATGCTTTGTGCCCTCCTCTGGCCTGGTTCAACTGCCACAGTGCAGCAGTCATGTTGTCCAGGAGCCATGTCCCTCTATTGTGCACTGCCCACTGCTCATCTGATACCCAGGTGTGGCCCTTACATTCAGGGAATTGTGTCACTTGGGACTGTGTCCTTGCAGTTTGCTTCACTAAAGGTGGGGGACAGCATCTGTTTCCCTAACTCTGTTGTGGGCATCATGGGTGGGTCCATTGTTCACACAACGCCTGTGTTTGGACATGTGATCTGCGTGTTGCTTTGATATGCGGTCCACTTGCTGAGCTGAGCCACCACATGTGCCTGGGGTATGTGGCTCACGCCCATGCAGCGGGTGGGAACAATGTTTGGGCCCCAGGAGTGTGCAGATTACGTGTGTCACACATACATAGCCAGCTATCCACTGTCCAGGGCACATCCCTCATTCATGTGGAGCAGGACAGTCATGCCTACTCCAGGCCATGCAATGCACTCTGTACTCCCACTCCCGTGTATCAGCTGACACATTGTGCACAGTGATTTGACCCCTCAGGTGTCTGCCTCTGTGTCAGTGTGCTGTGGATTAGTTGCCAGGACTGCTGGGGTGTTTCTTGGTAGGGGCTCAGCATGCCCCTGGAGATGTGACCATAGGAGACGATACTTGTGTGTCACATAGGTGTTTGATCAGCTGCGCGTGCAGACTGGGGTATGCGAATGTGAAGTTCAGGCAGCTGTTCCCCATTCACAGCAAATTGTGAGGGGCTCAGGTTCAGAGGGTAGTGTCACAGGTCTCCCATATGTCCAATAGGTATGACCTGGACAGATGAGGGTTAAGATGATGTGTTGTGTGGGGGATGTACATGTGCACTTGTGCAGCTCCAGGACTTGCATTCCCCATGACCTACTATTGTGACACAGTGCATAGTGTTGTTGTCTGTCTGCCAAGTCATACATCACTGAGACAGTGATGTATGACTTAGCAGTCATGCCTCTGCCATGGCATGTGTCAACTTATTGGTGGTCCTGCAGGGGAGTGACATGTGCTACATGCACACCATTGTGGCGATGGCTATCAGGACATGGGTGCATCATGGTGTCTGTCGCTGGTATGCATCACATGCATTTCCTATTTGACTCTGGGCATCCCTTCCATCCGGAAACCTGTACTGACTCAGTGGCAAGAGCTGTGATGTGTGCATGTCCACATGCCACACCGTGTCCTCTGCACTGTCCAACTACTGTGTACTTGGTGCATGTGTCCACACTGGGGTGTTGCAATCCAACAGACACCAGACAGATGGGTGCAAGGCCATGTGGGATGTGAGTGCCATGCTTGGCATCAGACTGACAATTGGCTTCTCCTGTTCAGTTAGGGCACTTTTAGCAATGTACAACTAATGATGCCAGGGCTTGCTCTGTAATGTGCTGTGCTCACAGTGGTGTGTGCGTTTGGTGCAGGTGACTGATGTCTGTCTGTTTCCCCATTGTTTGCAGATACATCCACGGCCACGGAAGGGGACAGCTCCACGGACCAGGAGGAGCCAGAGAGCCAGACTGGGTCAGCAGCCGAGGAGTGGTCGGAGGGACCCAGTGGCACGGAGGGCGAGGGAGCCACACCGAGGAGTCCTCAGCACCATCCACCTCAGCTGAGGACCAGAGCAACTCGGAGGATGACTCCCTTGTGGAGGCGGGTGTCAGCAGCCACCACACCCCAGCTAGTCTTGCTGTCCCCGCCACCACCAGCACCACCACCGCCCTCCCATCGGCTCCCATTCCCCAGGTCCGTGGAGGCTCCCATGTTTGGGAACGTGTCTCCTTTGGGCCAGGCACCGCACCCCTGCCCCTGTGTCCCCTGCTGCCCTGAGTGAGGAGTCTGTGTACCTCCTTCGCCAGCTCCATGTAGGGCAGACAGCCATGCTGAGTGTCCTCCATGCGCACACCGCACTGTTGACTCAGCTGGTGTCGTTCATGGAGGGCATCTCATCGGGCATGTCTGACCTACAGAGGGGCAATAGGTCCATGGACTCCTCCCTGACGGCAGCAGTGTCCCTCCTCAGACAGTCCCTCACCCCTCCTGCCTCTGCTCCATCCACACTCCCCAGCACCTTACCCGTCCCAAGCACACACACACCGGCACAGGCACACACCAGCACACACACGTCCAGCACACAGACACACACGCCACAAACAAAACGCACACGCACGCACAGTCAGGGGACTGAAACCAGACTCACAGGGGTTGGGGCCCTGGTACACACACACGCATCCACGGGCACTGCGCAGTCCTCAGTTGCCTCTCCCTCCAAAGCACCCTCCCTTGCCTCACCTGCAACCCCAAAGACCCAGCGCCTCTTCCTCAGTGACCTCGGCCTCTTCCCCTCCGATCCAGCTGCTCCAGCATCCAGGGTGAAGAGGAAGCCCCCCACACGGAGCAGAGTGCCCCTCGCCCCCGGACACCCTCCCCCAGGCGCAGACAGACTGAGGCCCCCACCCGCAAGTCCCCCGGAGTGCTAAGAGCAAGACCCCGCCGCCGCCCTGCAGCTCAGGCACCAGGTCTCCTTCCTCCATCCCTCAGGCCCCCACTCCACAGGTGCCCCCACCACACCCTGCCCCAGGTTCCCCCACCCACAGATATACCATCCCCAAGATTCTCCGGCCTTCTCCCCTGCCACTTGCTCTCCCGGCACCACACCCCCGCTGCGCTTGTCTGTGCCACTGATGTGGTGAGGGTGTCCTCCCCCTCTGTCCAGCCCACCTTGCCTGTTCCCCATTCTCCTCCCCTGGTGGTAGGCACTGCAGTGGAGTCCACTACCACCCTGTCTGACTTGGGCACTGCAGTGGCGGACCTGTCCACTCCATCTGCAGGGTCCACTGCAGTCGTGCCGGCACCCACAACATCTGAGCCATGCCCCCCAGTTGTGCCGGCACACACCATGTCAGACACCTCCACTGCAGTTGTCAGTGGCTCTCCAGCACCCACCACCCCTTCCCTGCTTCCTCCTGGTGAGCCCTGATCCTGTCCCTGCGGTGCCTGGCCTACCCCCGGTTGCCCCTCCTAGTGGATTGTCCCTGGTTTTGTGCAGGCATGTGTAGGGTGGCATCTGCCACTGTCACCCACTTGTGACTTTGTTGATGGACTGGCCATTGGCCTTTGTTTATGTTCTACCGGACTTCTACTTTTAATGCCACATATGCTGAATAAAGCAACTTTCTGTTCTCTAGTGCTTTTGCTTCTGATGTACATGATGTTGATGATGCTAACCATGCCCTTGCTGCAGTGATGGTGATATTTGGTCTCATGATAATGAAGTGTTACTGTGCAGGAACCCATGTGGTCCAAGGGGAATGTGTCCTATCCTGTGGTGTATCCATGTCATCCATAGCAGCATCTGAGGGTGTCATGTGTTCAGTATTTGGCAATGGGATTTCCTACTTAGATTGGCTATTTCACATCTGTGGCTTCCACCCCTGCACATCTGTTGTGCCTGCCATTGTTCAATTCGTCTACTTCCCTGACCGTGTGGCCATCTCCAGTGGACATGCAGGTTTGGGCATCAATGGGGAAGGACTCATCCGTGTTGTCAGTGCAACATTGCTATACAAGTGTGTTGGATCTGTGCTGATGATTCCGTTGGCACTTCCATGACCAGGCTGATGTGACGGGAGCCCTCATTTGGTGCTAATTGTTGATTGTGTGACCAAGTGCTCAGCTGACATGGTGGGGCCCTACTGAGGCAACATATGGCACAGCTTTCCTCACACAGGAGTGGAGTCCCCTCATGGCAGTGTGTACTCCTGTGACATTGCCTGCGCCCAAGGTGTGTGTTGTATGTGCATGTCTGTGTGTTCACTTCCGTTTAGCTGTGCATGCTGTGATCCCTAGTGTTGTACCTGTTTGTGATGCTAGCTGAGTTGAGCTATGTTCCCCCAAAGTCTTCTCCCTGGGTTCTCTGTGATGTGGGTGCATGGCACATTACTGGTCATCAGGGTGTCACCCATAGGTGTGCTTGCTGTCAGGGCTGAGTTTGTGTGCAGACGCAGATGGGTCACAGTCAGGTTTCCCCTTGGCACTTGTTGTTTGCCCCTGTCATGTGATTTCCAGTTTGTGTTATCTTTCAGTGATTGTGACACGTTGTGTGTGTGACTGCTGGCACTCCTCAGGGTCCGGGCTGCAATGTTGGTTGTTGTCTATGTGTGTTCTTTGTGGGTGACCTTGGCTTCTTCATTGGTGTGTGACTGTGGCTGTGATCCCATTGGTTGGTGTGGTATTGCCGTCATGTCCATGTACAGCGTAGTGTGCAGTGTGTCAGACATTCAGGAGTCTTGTTGAGTGTCCATGTGTGATGTGTTTCTGCACCTTGGTTCCCACCCACCACCCTGGAATAGTCATGGGTGCATGTGCAATGTCACCAGTGCATGTGTGCTTCACTGCTGCACATTGTTGGAGGTCGAGGGTGTGGTTTTGAGTGTGTGCAGATGGGAGTTGTTGCCCGGCTAGGCCCCTGCCTCCATGTTGGCCTTGGCTTACTGGCCATGCTGTTTGATTTGTGCTTGTGTAGGTGTGATGGTAGTTAGTTGCTCAGTACACATGACTGTGGTTCACAGTGTGAACCACATTTAGCTTTGTCATCACAGTGGGATTGTAATGCAGCCCAGGGTCACCACATTGTGGGGGCCCTGGGGGTGGTGCTGTGGTGTGTCTGTGTCTTGCTGTGTCAGTTGCTGTCCCTACGTGCCTGTGTGACATGTGTGATTTGTGCTCCCTCTCATCTGACAATGCCTGCTTGCCCACATAGGGGATTTGGATCCATGAGTTACCTTTGTGTGGCACTGTATGCACATCTGTATGATTGGTATTCAGGTCTCCTCATGTGTTGTGTGGTTGCCTGGGGACACTGGCACCCCCTCACCTGTTGTGTATGATGTGCAGTGTGGGTCTGCCTGTTTGTGTTTGTGCATCTGCACCACTGCATTGGCATATCTTGGGTGTGCCATTGGCTGTATGTAGTTTGGTGGGTTTCCCCTGCTGTCCCTGGGACTCCTAGGTCATCGGTCAGCACAATGATCATGGTTTGTGTGTCCCATTGCTGCCATGGTATGGTATCTGTTCACCTCACATCTGCAGTCTCCACAGGGTATCTGCATGTGTGTGCCCATTGGTGCAAATATGTGGGTCTGCATTCTGATGGTCACTTCTGTCATTGTGTCATTGATGATTGTTGACGGTGTCAGCCCCCATGGGTGTTGTTTGTCTGCACATGGCCAAAGGTATGTCTTATTTGCACTGCAGGATTTGGCTCCCCCAATTTATGTTGCAATGGGACACATACACTACTTTGCCACTGATGTGTTTGTTGTTCTGTGACCAGGAATCATCCATGCAGTTTGGCAGTTGCACCTCTTTCTTTGTCAACACTTACCTTTTGGTCACTGTGATGATGGGGGTTTGGACCCCATTGCTCGAAATGTGCTTCAGCTATGGACCCCACACTTACATTTTGGTCACTGTGATGATGGGGGTTTGGACCCCATTGCCACAATGTTCGAAATGTGCTTCAGCTATGGACCCCACACTTACATTTTGGTCACTGTGATGATGGGGGTTTGGACCCAATTGCCACAATGTTCAAAATGTGCTTCAGCTATGGACCCCACACTTACCTTTTGGTCACTGTGATGATGGGGGTTTGGACCCCATTGCCACATTGTTCAAAGTGTGCTTCAGCTATGGACCCCACACTTACATTTTGGTCACTGTGATGATGGGGGTTTGGACCCCATTGCCACATTGTTCAAAGTGTGCTTCAGCTATGGACCCCACACTTACATTTTGGTCACTGTGATGATGGGGTTTGGACCCCATTGCCACAATGGTCATGGCCTGCTTGCATTGTGGGTGCCACACACATATATGTGTGGCACATGTGCTAGGGGGTCACATTGTATGTTCAAAGTCATGTTCGGTGTTGTAGGCATTTGACACAGTCTACACACGCTTGTCATGGTGTTGGGGGATGTCTTCTTCTTGCATTCCCTAGGTTGTGGTGTGCTGATTGTGTCATGCATTGTCCATCCTATGAGTGGGGGTGGTAGTAGTGGTAGGCATCCAGCCCCCCCTGGGTGAGGGTGGTAGTAGTGGTAGGCATCCAGCCCCCCCTGGCTAAGGGTGGTAGTAGTGGTAGGCATCCTGCCCCCCTGGCTAAGGGTGGTAGTAGTGGTAGGCATCCAGCCCCCTGGGTGAGGGTGGTAGTAGTGGTAGGCATCCTGCCCCCTGGCTAAGGGTGGTAGTAGTGGTAGGCATCCTGCCCCCCTGGGTGAGGGTGTTAGTAGTGGTAGGCATCCTGCCCCCCTGGCTAAGGGTGGTAGTAGTGGTAGGCATCCTGCCCCCCTGGGTGAGGGTGTTAGTAGTGGTAGGCATCCTGCCCCCTGGCTAAGGGTGGTAGTAGTGGTAGGCATCCTGCCCCCTGGCTAAGGGTGGTAGTAGTGGTAGGCATCCAGCCCCCCTGGGTGAGGGTGGTAGTAGTGGTAGGCATCCTGCCCCCCTGGGTAAGGGTGGTAGTAGTGGTAGGCATCCTGCCCCCTGGGTGAGGGTGGTAGTGGTGGTAGGCATCCAGCCCACCCTGGCTAAGGGTGGTGGTAGGCATCCAGCCCCCCTGGGTGAGGGTGGTAGTAGTGGTAGGCATCCTGCCCCCTGGGTGAGGGTGGTAGGCATCCAGCCCCCCTGGCTAAGGGTGGTAGTAGTGGTAGGCATCCAGCCCCCCTGGCTAAGGGTGGTAGTAGTGGTAGGCATCCTGCCCCCCTGGGTGAGGGTGGTAGTGGTGGTAGGCATCCAGCCCCCTGGCTAAGGGAGGTAGTAGTGGTAGGCATCCTGCCCCCCTGGGTAAGGGTGGTAGTAGTGGTAGGCATCCTGCCCCCTGGGTGAGGGTGGTAGTGGTGGTAGGCATCCAGCCCCCTGGCTAAGGGTGGTAGTAGTGGTAGGCATCCTGCCCCCTGGGTAAGGGTGGTAGTAGTGGTAGGCATCCTGCCCCCCTGGGTAAGGGTGGTAGTAGTGGTAGGCATCCTGCCTACCCTGGGTGAGGGTGGTAGTGGTGGTAGGCATCCAGCCCACCCTGGCTAAGGGTGGTGGTAGGCATCCAGCCCCCTGGGTGAGGGTGGTAGTAGTGGTAGGCATCCTGCCCCCTGGGTGAGGGTGGTAGTGGTGGTAGGCATCCAGCCCCCTGGCTAAGGGTGGTAGTAGTGGTAGGCATCCTGCCCCCCTGGGTAAGGGTGGTAGTAGTGGTAGGCATCCTGCCCCCCTGGGTAAGGGTGGTAGTAGTGGTAGGCATCTTGCCTACCCTGGGTGAGGGTGGTAGTGGTGGTAGGCATCCAGCCCACCCTGGCTAAGGGTGGTGGTAGGCATCCAGCCCCCCCTGGGTGAGGGTGGTAGTAGTGGTAGGCATCCTGCCCCCCCTGGGTGAGGGTGGTAGTGGTGGTAGGCATCCAGCCCCCCCTGGCTAAGGGTGGTAGTAGTGGTAGGCATCCAGCCCCCCTGGGTGAGGGTGGTAGTAGTGGTAGGCATCCTGTCCCCCTGGGTAAGGGTGGTAGTAGTGGTAGGCATCCTGCCCCCCTGGGTGAGGGTGGTAGTAGTGGTAGGCATCCTGCCCCCCTGGCTAAGGGTGGTAGTAGTGGTAGGCATCCAGCCCCCCCTGGGTGAGGGTGGTAGTAGTGGTAGGCATCCAGCCCCCCCTGGCTAAGGGTGGTAGAAGTGGTAGGCATCCAGCCCCCCTGGGTGAGGGTGGTAGTAGTGGTAGGCATCCTGCCCCCCTGGCTAAGGGTGGTGGTAGGCATCCAGCCTCCCTGGGTGAGGGTGGTAGTAGTGGTAGGCATCCTGCCCCCCTGGCTAAGGGTGGTAGTAGTGGTAGGCATCCTGCCCCCCTGGGTAAGGGTGGTAGTAGTGGTAGGCATCCTGCCCACCCTGGGTGAGGGTGGTAGTAGTGGTAGGCATCCTGCCCCCCTGGCTAAGGGTGGTAGTGGTGGTAGGCATCCTGCCCCCCTGGCTAAGGGTGGTAGTAGTGGTAGGCATCCTGCCCCCCTGGCTAAGGGTGGTAGTGGTGGTAGGCATCCTGCCCCCCTGGGTAAGGGTGGTAGTAGTGGTAGGCATCCTGCCCACCCTGGGTGAGGGTGGTAGTAGTGGTAGGCATCCTGCCCCCCTGGCTAAGGGTGGTAGTGGTGGTAGGCATCCTGCCCCCTGGCTAAGGGTGGTAGTAGTGGTAGGCATCCAGCCCCCCTGGGTGAGGGTGGTAGTAGTGGTAGGCATCCTGCCCCCCTGGCTAAGGGTGGTAGTGGTGGTAGGCATCCAGCCCACCCTGGCTAAGGGTGGTAGTAGTGGTAGGCATCCAGCCCTCCCTGGCTAAGGGTGGTAGTAGTGGTAGGCATCCTGCCCCCCCTGGGTAAGGGTGGTAGTAGTGGTAGGCATCCTGCCCCCTGGGTGAGGGTGGTAGTGGTGGTAGGCATCCAGCCCCCCTGGCTAAGGGTGGTAGTAGTGGTAGGCATCCTGCCCCCTGGGTAAGGGTGGTAGTAGTGGTAGGCATCCTGCCCCCCTGGGTAAGGGTGGTAGTAGTGGTAGGCATCCTGCCTACCCTGGGTGAGGGTGGTAGTGGTGGTAGGCATCCAGCCCACCCTGGCTAAGGGTGGTGGTAGGCATCCAGCCCCCTGGGTGAGGGTGGTAGTAGTGGTAGGCATCCTGCCCCCTGGGTGAGGGTGGTAGTAGTGGTAGGCATCCAGCCCCCTGGCTAAGGGTGGTAGTAGTGGTAGGCATCCAGCCCCCCTGGCTAAGGGTGGTAGTAGTGGTAGGCATCCTGCCCCCCTGGGTGAGGGTGGTAGTGGTGGTAGGCATCCAGCCCCCCCTGGCTAAGGGTGGTAGTAGTGGTAGGCATCCAGCCCCCCCTGGGTGAGGGTGGTAGTAGTGGTAGGCATCCTGTCCCCCCTGGGTAAGGGTGGTAGTAGTGGTAGGCATCCTGCCCCCCCTGGGTGAGGGTGGTAGTAGTGGTAGGCATCCTGCCCCCCTGGCTAAGGGTGGTAGTAGTGGTAGGCATCCAGCCCCCCTGGGTGAGGGTGGTAGTAGTGGTAGGCATCCAGCCCCCCCTGGCTAAGGGTGGTAGAAGTGGTAGGCATCCAGCCCCCCCTGGGTGAGGGTGGAGTAGTGGTAGGCATCCTGCCCCCCCTGGCTAAGGGTGGTGGTAGGCATCCAGCCCCCCTGGGTGAGGGTGGTAGTAGTGGTAGGCATCCTGCCCCCCCTGGCTAAGGGTGGTAGTAGTGGTAGGCATCCTGCCCCCCCTGGCTAAGGGTGGTAGTGGTGGTAGGCATCCTGCCCCCCTGGCTAAGGGTGGTAGTAGTGGTAGGCATCCTGCCCCCTGGCTAAGGGTGGTAGTAGTGGTAGGCATCCTGCCCCCCTGGGTAAGGGTGGTAGTAGTGGTAGGCATCCTGCCCACCCTGGGTGAGGGTGGTAGTAGTGGTAGGCATCCTGCCCCCTGGCTAAGGGTGGTAGTGGTGGTAGGCATCCTGCCCCCCCTGGGTGAGGGTGGTAGTAGTGGTAGGCATCCTGCCCCCCCTGGCTAAGGGTGGTAGTGGTGGTAGGCATCCAGCAAACCCTGGCTAAGGGTGGTAGTAGTGGTAGGCATCCAGCCCTCCCTGGCTAAGGGTGGTAGTAGTGGTAGGCATCCTGCCCCCCCCGGGTGAGGGTGGTAGTGGTGGTAGGCATCCAGCCCCCCCTGGCTAAGGGTGGTAGTAGTGGTAGGCATCCTGCCCCCCCTGGGTAAGGGTGGTAGTAGTGGTAGGCATCCTGCCCACCCTGGGTGAGGGTGGTAGTATTGGTAGGCATCCAGCCCCCCCTGGCTCAGGGTGGTAGTAGTGGTAGGCATCCAGCCCCCCCTGGCTAAGGGTGGTAGTAGTGGTAGGCATCCTGCCCCCCCTGGGTGAGGGTGGTAGTGGTGGTAGGCATCCAGGCCCCCCTGGCTAAGGGTGGTGGTAGGCATCCAGCCCCCCCTGGCTAAGGGTGGTAGTAGTGGTAGGCATCCAGCCCCCCCTGGGTGAGGTTGGTTGTAGTGGTAGGCATCCAGCCCCCTGGCTAAGGGTGGTAGTAGTGGTAGGCATCCAGCCCCCCTGGCTAAGGGTGGTAGTAGTGGTAGGCATCCTGCCCCCTGGGTGAGGGTGGTAGTGGTGGTAGGCATCCAGCCCCCTGGCTAAGGGTGGTGGTAGGCATCCAGCCCCCTGGCTAAGGGTGGTAGTAGTGGTAGGCATCCAGCCCCCCTGGGTGAGGGTGGTAGTAGTGGTAGGCATCCAGCCCCCTGGCTAAGGGTGGTAGTAGTGGTAGGCATCCAGCCCCCCTGGGTGAGGGTGGTAGTAGTGGTAGGCATCCTGCCCCCCTGGCTAAGGGTGGTGGTAGGCATCCAGCCCCCCCTGGGTGAGGGTGGTAGTAGTGGTAGGCATCCTGCCCACCCTGGGTGAGGGTGGTAGTGGTGGTAGGCATCCAGCCCACCCTGGCTAAGGGTGGTGGTAGGCATCCAGCCCCCTGGGTGAGGGTGGTAGTAGTGGTAGGCATCCTGCCCCCTGGGTGAGGGTGGTAGTAGTGGTAGGCATCCAGCCCCCCTGGCTAAGGGTGGTAGTAGTGGTAGGCATCCAGCCCCCTGGGTGAGGGTGGTAGTAGTGGTAGGCATCCTGCCCACCCTGGGTGAGGGTGGTAGTAGTGGTAGGCATCCTGCCCCCCTGGCTAAGGGTGGTAGTGGTGGTAGGCATCCTGCCCCCCTGGCTAAGGGTGGTAGTAGTGGTAGGCATCCAGCCCCCTGGGTGAGGGTGGTAGTAGTGGTAGGCATCCTGCCCCCCTGGCTAAGGGTGGTAGTGGTGGTAGGCATCCAGCCCACCCTGGCTAAGGGTGGTAGTAGTGGTAGGCATCCAGCCCCCTGGCTAAGGGTGGTAGTAGTGGTAGGCATCCTGCCCCCTGGGTGAGGGTGGTAGTGGTGGTAGGCATCCAGCCCCCTGGCTAAGGGTGGTAGTAGTGGTAGGCATCCTGCCCCCCTGGGTAAGGGTGGTAGTGGTAGGCATCCTGCCCACCCTGGGTGAGGGTGGTAGTAGTGGTAGGCATCCAGCCCCCTGGCTCAGGGTGGTAGTAGTGGTAGGCATCCAGCCCCCTGGCTAAGGGTGGTAGTAGTGGTAGGCATCCTGCCCCCCTGGGTGAGGGTGGTAGTGGTGGTAGGCATCCAGCCCCCCTGGCTAAGGGTGGTGGTAGGGCATCCAGCCCCCTGGCTAAGGGTGGTAGTAGTGGTAGGCATCCTGCCCCCTGGGTAAGGGTGGTAGTAGTGGTAGGCATCCTGCCCACCCTGGGTGAGGGTGGTAGTAGTGGTAGGCATCCAGCCCCCCTGGGTGAGGGTGGTAGTAGTGGTAGGCATCCAGCCCCCTGGCTAAGGGTGGTTGTAGTGGTAGGCATCCTGCCCCCTGGGTGAGGGTGGTAGTGGTGGTAGGCATCCAGCCCCCCTGGCTAAGGGTGGTGGTAGGCATCCAGCCCCCCCTGGGTGAGGGTGGTAGTAGTGGTAGGCATCCAGCCCCCCTGGCTAAGGGTGGTAGTGGTGGTAGGCATCCTGCCCCCCCTGGCTAAGGGTGGGAGTAGTGGTAGGCATCCTGCCCCCCCTGGCTAAGGGTGGTAGTAGTGGTAGGCATCCTGCCCCCCCTGGCTAAGGGTGGTAGTACTGGTAGGGCTCCTGCCCACCCTGGGTGAGGGTGGTAGTAGTGGTAGGCATCCTGCCCCCCTGGCTAAGGGTGGTAGTGGTGGTAGGCATCCTGCCCCCCTGGCTAAGGGTGGTAGTAGTGGTAGGCATCCTGCCCCCCCTGGGTGAGGGTGGTAGTAGTGGTAGGCATCCTGCCCCCCCTGGCTAAGGGTGGTAGTGGTGGTAGGCATCCAGCCCCCCCTGGCTAAGGGTGGTAGTAGTGGTAGCCATCCAGCCCTCCCTGGCTAAGGGTGGTAGTAGTGGTAGGCATCCTGCCCCCCCTGGCTGAGGGTGGTAGTGGTGGTAGGCATCCAGCCCCCCCTGGCTAAGGGTGGTAGTAGTGGTAGGCATCCTGCCCCCCTGGGTAAGGGTGGTAGTAGTGGTAGGCATCCTGCCCACCCTGGGTGAGGGTGGTAGTAGTGGTAGGCATCCAGCCCCCCTGGCTCAGGGTGGTAGTAGTGGTAGGCATCCAGCCCCCTGGCTAAGGGTGGTAGTAGTGGTAGGCATCCTGCCCCCCCTGGGTGAGGGTGGTAGTGGTGGTAGGCATCCAGCCCCCCCTGGCTAAGGGTGGTGGTAGGCATCCAGCCCCCCCTGGCTAAGGGTGGTAGTAGTGGTAGGCATCCAGCCCCCCCTGGGTGAGGTTGGTAGTAGTGGTAGGCATCCAGCCCCCCTGGCTAAGGGTGGTAGTAGTGGTAGGCATCCAGCCCCCCTGGCTAAGGGTGGTAGTAGTGGTAGGCATCCTGCCCCCTGGGTGAGGGTGGTAGTGGTGGTAGGCATCCAGCCCCCCTGGCTAAGGGTGGTGGTAGGCATCCAGCCCCCCTGGCTAAGGGTGGTAGTAGTGGTAGGCATCCAGCCCCCCTGGGTGAGGGTGGTAGTAGTGGTAGGCATCCAGCCCCCCTGGCTAAGGGTGGTAGTAGTGGTAGGCATCCAGCCCCCTGGGTGAGGGTGGTAGTAGTGGTAGGCATCCTGCCCCCCTGGCTAAGGGTGGTGATAGGCATCCAGCCCCCCCTGGGTGAGGGTGGTAGTAGTGGTAGGCATCCTGCCCACCCTGGGTGAGGGTGGTAGTGGTGGTAGGCATCCAGCCCACCCTGGCTAAGGGTGGTGGTAGGCATCCAGCCCCCCCTGGGTGAGGGTGGTAGTAGTGGTAGGCATCCTGCCCCCCCTGGGTGAGGGTGGTAGTAGTGGTAGGCATCCTGCCCACCCTGGGAGAGGGTGGTAGTAGTGGTAGGCATCCAGCCCCCCCTGGCTAAGGGTGGTAGTAGTGGTAGGCATCCAGCCCCCCCTGGGTGAGGGTGGTAGTAGTGGTAGGCATCCTGCCCACCCTGGGTGAAGGTGGTAGTAGTGGTAGGCATCCTGCCCCCCCTGGCTAAGGGTGGTAGTGGTGGTAGGCATCCTGCCCCCCCTGGCTAAGGGTGGTAGTAGTGGTAGGCATCCAGCCCCCCTGGGTGAGGGTGGTAGTAGTGGTAGGCATCCTGCCCCCTGGCTAAGGGTGGTAGTGGTGGTAGGCATCCAGCCCACCCTGGCTAAGGGTGGTAGTAGTGGTAGGCATCCAGCCCCCTGGCTAAGGGTGGTAGTAGTGGTAGGCATCCTGCCCCCCTGGGTGAGGGTGGTAGTGGTGGTAGGCATCCAGCCCCCCTGGCTAAGGGTGGTAGTAGTGGTAGGCATCCTGCCCCCTGGGTAAGGGTGGTAGTAGTGGTAGGCATCCTGCCCACCCTGGGTGAGGGTGGTAGTAGTGGTAGGCATCCAGCCCCCCTGGCTCAGGGTGGTAGTAGTGGTAGGCATCCAGCCCCCTGGCTAAGGGTGGTAGTAGTGGTAGGCATCCTGCCCCCCTGGGTGAGGGTGGTAGTGGTGGTAGGCATCCAGCCCCCCTGGCTAAGGGTGGTGGTAGGCATCCAGCCCCCTGGCTAAGGGTGGTAGTAGTGGTAGGCATCCTGCCCCCCTGGGTAAGGGTGGTAGTAGTGGTAGGCATCCTGCCCACCCTGGGTGAGGGTGGTAGTAGTGGTAGGCATCCAGCCCCCTGGGTGAGGGTGGTAGTAGTGGTAGGCATCCAGCCCCCTGGCTAAGGGTGGTAGTAGTGGTAGGCATCCTGCCCCCCTGGGTGAGGGTGGTAGTGGTGGTAGGCATCCAGCCCCCCTGGCTAAGGGTGGTGGTAGGCATCCAGCCCCCTGGGTGAGGGTGGTAGTAGTGGTAGGCATCCAGCCCCCCTGGGTAGGGGTGGTGGTGCGCATTCAGGCCCCTGTGTGCATATGTGGCATTGGTGATGGGCACCCCGCCCCTATGGTGCTGCTGTTGCTGGTGTAAGTATATTCTGCATCCCTCTGTGTGTGTGTGATGTGTCGTGTACGTGTTGTATGTGTTTTGTGGTTGGTGTCTGGCTTACCTTCTGCGCCGTACGCGTCCGTGCCTGTTCCGGTAGTAAATGTAGAATATTGGTATGATCGGGACGAAGGGATTCATGGTTGGTTCGTGTCGTTCGTCCTTCTCGTTGCTTCGCGTCGTCCTCGTCGCTTCGCCTCGTCCTCGTCAGCTTCGCGTCGTCCTCGTCGCTGCCGTGTTCGTCTCGGAGCCGTGGATCGTGTTGTGGCGCGAATCGGAGCTTATGTGCGCCTCTCCCGGATGCTTTGACGTGCCGTGCGTAGCGACGGGTTCGGCGCGTACGGAAAGCGCATCATACTCGCTCGGCCGGACGGAGCTGCATTTTCCCTTCCGTGCGACTCGATTCAGCGTTTCCGGATTCGCCTCGGTCGGGGAACAGGACCTGGTTTGGGTGAGTACGGCTCGGCCGGATTCTTTGCTGTTGTGCGCATCGTACTTACTCGTTCGGTGTGCTGTACGGATCGGTCGGAAACAGGCTTTCGCATGGCTTTTTTCCCGACCGAATGGTGTTGGGTACGCCTCCGACCGAGATCGGAATCGGCCCCTAAATCTTTTTTACCTCATGCTTTATCTTATTTTCCCCGGGGCACCCACCAGTGTCTGGTCGCAGCTGCTCCCAACCCGGTCTAGTGTTTCTCACTAACGGTTTAAATACTCGCATCAAGCTAAGCGCCACTGCGCAGCTTCCTGCACGCCTACGATACTTGGGAATACCCTGCCGAGCACTTTCCTACTTTGAAAGACTCTGCTCAGGCCAGACTTAGACTAGAACCTGTGAATACAGGTAAGCACACTGGTGCTTAAACGCAGTTAAAGTGATATCGCTAAATGACTCTATTTTGCTCTAGGTGACTGATTCTTCATTCTCCCCTCTTTTGCAGTTTTTGCCGGTAGACCACTCATTGGTCAACCACGGATAATTGGTCTGCAACATTGCCTAAAATATCTTGAGCCATCTTAGTTTTGTCACCGGGATGGCTAGATTTTGTTTATATGCTACCTGGAATTCATTTATATAGGTAAGCGCATTGGTTTCATGTAATTCCATTATTATTGCTAATCTGTTGTTGTTCACAATTGGTGAACACTTGTTCCCTCCCTTTTTTTGTATCCCATTCTTGGCGGATCACGCTTGGATGTACACACCTATTTTTTAATTCAAAGTGCCTGGACCTGCCTGCTCAATCCGGGTAAGCTGATCTACGCTGTTATTCACTAATGGGTTTTGGCTCATCGGTTTGTACGCATTTTGACCAATTTATTCCAACTGTTCCTAGAATTGATGTCCCTTTCCTTACTATAATAATTAATTTTCTCCAATTAACCATCCACACAATATTGACTTCAGCATGCTGTCTGTAATCCAAGATGACATGGTTATTAACTTATAGACTTGATTAAATAGGCGATTTGCTTAGATTGTCATGATCCTTTTTTTTCTCATCATGAGGATGTGCCCACCATTAATTTTCTTCCCTCCCCTTCCTGATTTACCCGTGTGCAATCCATTCCCTGGGTTACTCCGTGATACAATATCTTGTAACCGATCATACGACATTTCAGGTAGTAAACTCTTTATTTTCCCTCTTCTGATATCCTCCAATTTTTTCATTTTCTCGTATTTATGAGTCAATTTTCATTTATACAGCACCTACAACAATCAATTGTAATCTGGTCCTCATGATCAAGTGAAATGTAAACAGGTTGAAATGCCGTCGCCCACACAGCACAATTGTTTGGCGTTTTCTGGTTCTTAACATGTTTCTTATATAATTGTATTATTGATTTTCATGTTTTTTAACCATTTTTCCAAAGTCATTATTTGTTGCGCCATTTTACAAAAAACAATGTATTTCCTGTCTGTATTTATTTTTAAAAGTGGAAAAATACTGAAAATGGTGTTTTTTGTGAGAGAATCTCCATGCTCTCTTTCATGAATTCCAGGCAACAGCTGAGCAGATAGACAGCATGGAGGGTTAAAAAACAGGTTGAGATTTCCTTAAATACATATGTAACATATGTTTGTAGTAAAATGCTAATGTGTACCTGGCATGGCTGCTTAATTTGCTAAATCGTGACAAGTATCCATGTATGAGTCACGTTCAACAGTTAAATAAATGTGGAAATATACCATTTTATGGCTCCATTCATTTTCAAAACACAAAATAAATATGGATAAATACCAATAAGATGGCCCAAAAATAAATATGGATAAATACAAACGAAAATGTTTAAATACCATAAAAGTGGGAGCCCTACATGTAAGTCAACCAGGTCTCAACCGGGTTTAAGGATTGCCTCCTGTGGTTTTTTCTGGCACAAATACTTTACACCTTGCCTCTAAGTTAAGCATGGCTCCTTTTGGGCCAAGCTACCAGAGGGTTAAGCAGAGATTAATTTAGTGACATTTTGTGGTTCACCCTGACCAGCAACACCCCCTTCAACCAACAATCCAATTTCTCACAATACTTTATCTAATAACTCAGCTCTCCTTAAATGAAAGAATAGTCCTCTAAGTATCTGCTTCTCCCTCATACTCTTAACCTTGGTCCAATTAATTTTCTAGTCAGCCTTAATTTTTTTTTAGCTCACGTTTTCCAATCTTAGGGGCCGATTACGATGGCGGTCGGAAAACCATTCCGACCGCCATGGCAATGGGAAAAGACCGCCCGCATGGCCTGCGGCACCACCGCCGATCACATTACGATGCACTGCCGGAAAAATCCGACCGCCGCGGTCGGATTCCAAGAAACACCGCCGGGCACGTGCGGAAAAGGCGAAATTCCGTCCACGGCGATCGGATTCACTGCGGAAAGCTCACAAACCGCCGATACACAAGCGGAATTTCCACGAGTGCAATTATGATGTTACCGCGGTGCCTGCGGTACGACCGCTTGTTTCCGACCGCCGCGATTGTCATCAATGATGAATGGGAGAGCCGGAGGAAGGACTATTGCAGTCCGACCGCGGCGGTCTCGCGGAAATAGTAATGGCGGTCGAAAGCAACTACACCACAAAACTACCAAATGTGGCTGTGTATCTGGCTCAGCCAATAAAAACAGCTAACACACCCCATTGACACATGCCCCTGGCAAATAAAAACTACAAATCCCAGCTCAACACAGACAACACACCTGACATGAATACTCCGTTTGGACCCACCCACATAGCAGAGCATACAACCAGCCCCTGCATGACCACAATTCTTTGCACAACTCCAGAACTGAAGGGCCCAACAATACCACACAAAGGATAGGCAACCCTGCACACATCACACCATCACAAACACACACACACACACACATCATCACCACCACCACCACCTTCACACCTGCACTCTTAACCACTCAGCACATCACACACCATGGCACAGAAGATGCCCAAATTCACTGATGGTGAGTTGTCAGTCCTGGTGGATGAGATTATAAGAGTTGAGCCATATATTTTAGGAAGCAGGGTCCAACAGACCCCAGCAGCCAGGCAAAATCAAATGTGGCAAATGATAGTTGACAGAGTCAATGCTGTAGGGCAAGTTCCACGCAACAGGAATGAGATCAGGAAGAGGTGGACTGACCTCAAGAGCAAGGTCAAGGAGAAGAACAGCAAGAACCGTGAGCTGGCAAACCAGACTGGCAGTGGCCCTCCCATTCCACCAAGAACATTCAACGCATGGGAGGAGAAGGTGCTTGGCATACTGCACCCAGAGAGTTGCACTGGAATTGAGGGAGGAATGGAGGCTGGTAAGTACCAACAAAAGTCTGCCATAACACTGCTATGTAGTAGCTTGCACAACTAAAAAGCAATACCTCCTAGGCCCAAATGTACTCATGTCCACCACACTCCCCCCAAACATGTCTCACAGATCCCACAATAACTCCCTCTAATTCACCACAAAGGTACATAACAATATCTACATGGGGGCACATGTACAGGCAGCCAGCAAATACAACTCCCAACAGGCCCCCTTGTCCCACAGCTGAGCAGGATGGAGCATTCCCCACACCCCCAAGCATGGGGCAGCCATTTCCCTCCAATGTGTAACCTTACAGGTAGGTAGCCATCGCAACAGGGAGGGGTCTTTGTGGCTGGGAAGTCTGCACTACAACTCCCAACAGGCCCCCTTGTCCCACAGCTCAGCAGGATGGAGCATTCCCCACACCCACAAGCATGGGGCAGCCATTTCCCTCCAATGTGTAACCTTACAGGTAGGTAGCCATCTCAACAGGGAGGGGTCTTTGTGGCTGGGAAGTCTGCACTACAACTCCCAACAGGCCCCCTTGTCCCACAGCTCAGCAGGATGGAGCATTCCCCACACCCCCAAGCATGGGCCAGCCATTTCCTCCAATGTGTAACCTTACAGGTAGGTAGCCATCTCAACAGGGAGGGGTGTTTGTGGCTGGGAAGTCTGCACTACAACTCCCAACAGGCCCCCTTGTCCCACAGCTCAGCAGGATGGAGCATTCCCCACACCCACAAGCATGGGGCAGCCATTTCCCTCCAATGTGTAACCTTACAGGTAGGTAGCCATCCCAACAGGGAGGGGTCTTTGTGGCTGGGAAGTCTGCACTACAGCTCCCAACAGGCCGCCTTGTCCCACAGCTGAGCAGGATGGAGCATTCCCCACACCCACAAGCATGGGGCAGCCATTTCCCTCCAATGTGTAACCTTACAGGTAGGTAGCCATCTCAACAGGGAGGGGTCTTTGTGGCTGGGAAGTCTGCACTACAACTCCCAACAGGCCCCCTTGTCCCACAGCTGAGCAGGATGTAGCATTCCCCACACCCACAAGCATGGGGCAGCCATTTCCCTCCACTGTGTAACCTTACAGGTAGGTAGCCGTCTCAACAGGGAGGGGTCTTTGTGGCTGGGAAGTCTGCGATAGAGCTCCCAACAGGCCCCCTTGTCCCACAGCTGAGCAGGATGGAGCATTCCCCACACCCACAAGCATGGGACAGCTATCGCATTGCTCTCCCAAAACTTACAGGTAGGTAGTGACTGCATGCACACTGACATCCTTTTCTAAATGCATGTAGCCACATAACCACATCAGCACTAACATGTCAGCCAACTTGGCATAGTTTTAAATGCCACATCCAGTGTGCAGACATCTAAGTGCACGTAACTGTCACATATTTTGAACTCATACTCACCAAGTCACAAGTGAAACAAATGCATCCCACAATCATGCACAGCAGAGAATGCAATGTGGAAGTGCCATTGTGTCTGAGCATGAAGGCCCATCTCAACACCAAACATGCATGTTCTACATGAAAAAAAAGGAAAGTACATGTGATTCCAAAGCTATGTATAACATGACAATGGTTCCTTCTAGCTCTGTTGAAATAGATTACATGAACAGCTAAATGAAAAGACGCACAACAGAAAGTTGATGTCACGCAATTCGGTAGATGAGGACATGTCCGTGTAGTTACACTATCTGTACACTGCACCAAGTTTCAATTCACAACGGACACCATGGACTACTAAGGTATGTACCTCAAAGTCATGTCATGGTGCACAGTATATAGCAGGCCTACAAAGTCATTGCATTGTAAAGTGTTTGTTGTATCAAATGTCTCAAACAATTGTCTAACATCAAGCTTGTTGCGTGCAACTCAATTACCATATGACCTCTGTTCAACAGGAGATCAACAACTAACTGCAGAGGATGACACCAACATGCGGAGCCAGTCTCCCCCCCCCCGGAACGTGAACTCTCGGATGCAGATTCCCCAACATTCTCAGACGAGGATTCTCAAGCTGGCACCTCTGGTGTGGCAGGGACTAACATGTCTCAAGCCCTCATTGTCCCCACCACCACCACCACCACCACCAAGTGGAGAAGTGTGGCTCAATGGTTAGAGCGGCAGACCCTGATGCAGAGATCTGGCCCGGGACCAGGGTTCAATTCCCGCCTCGGCGGGTCTTGGGCTCAATTTCCTCGGACCTGATAATTCTCGCCTCGGTGCCTATTCTAATCATGGGTCCCACTCTGCAACTCTGGGCAATAGCTTGCTTAATCTCCACAACGACCCCAACAGCGCTGGGATGCCTGGCTTCACCCTGGGGGTGCCCAGGAGTGGACATTTCACAGGGAAAAGCCAGGAAGGGTTCCACAGCGGTATGCGTACAGCGCCAGGACACCTCTTTGGGGGTATAAGTGCGCTTTACAAGTACAAATTTCATTTCAAATTTCAAGGCAAGAACAACTGTGCTGCCCCCATCCACTATGAGCTGTGTGGCCTCCACCACCACCACCACCACGGCAAGAACAACTGTGCTGCCCCCTGCCACTACGACCTGTGTGGCCTCCACCACCACCACGGCAAGAACAACTGTGCTACCCCCTGCCACTACGACCTGTGTGGCCTCCACCACCACCATCACCACTGCTGCCTGCAACACACGCCCTGCCACGGTGGTTACCAACACCACCACACAATCACAGCATGCCAGGGAGAGTGTGCCAGTGCGTCGGGGGACTATGCCACAGGTCCGTGTCAGGAGGGCAGGTGGGAGTACAACTGGGGCAGAGACACAGGAGGACAATGACCCTGAATCCCTGGCCACCATTGCAAGAGTCCTTGGTGCCTACCAAGAGAACCATGGAGTAATGGGCCAGCTTGCTGAAGACATGCATGAGATCCGCCTGCTGCAGCAGTCCATGGACACACGGATGGGCCAACTTGTCGACCTTGTTGGCCAGCTAGTGGGTGTTCTGAGGGACAGACTCCCAGCCCCAAGTGCAGCTCAACCCCCCTCCAGTGGATTGCCTGCTGTGCAGCCCACCATTCCAGCTGCAGCCACAGAGAGGGATGTGCAGGAGGAGAGTGAGTCCTCAGACACCACTGACCCTGCAGCAGATGCCCCCCCTTCCAAATGCACCAGGGGCCGTCCGAGAATCCACAGGGGAGGATTTGGTGGCAGGCCACCATACCAACGCCACTCACAGAGCCAGCCATGATGGTATCTTGTTGTTCCCCTTTTTATTGACTATGTTGACTATCCTTGCCCACATTGCCATGTTGATGGCCTGAGTCTGTTGGACTGTGTGACTTCAGCTTTGTGGTGACTACACTATTTGTCTCATCTACCATGACTGACAACTCATTTATTCACTTTTCACATTTATGTACATATTCCCTTCATTTGCACAAAAACTAATTTTAAATAAACACTCTTCACATACCTAAGTCTGTGTGAGCTACATGTTTATTCCAGTATGTACAATGACAAATCAGATTTCAATGTTCCAACAGCTCTGAAGGAGAGGAGGCATTGAGAGGGTGAATGAACCTAGAAAGACACAAGAGAATGACATTTACTTATCAGGTGACGCCATTGAGCTGAAACACAACACTAGGCATCAAGGTACAAAAACAAGCACACATAGCAATGATCAACAACCTCAACATACACATGATGTACCTGGATACAAATACCCGGTGCCAAACACATCAGCCCTTATCACACACACAACGACAGCCAGCAGTTAAAATTCTCTATGCCTTGATACTAACATCCAAGCAAACACACAATGTCACTGTTCTACAAAGTCACTTACATTCAAGGGAAGTAGTTGGCAATGAGCTGTTGACGCAGGTCAACACCTTCCTCTTTACCACTATTGTCCGCACTGGAAGTGTGTGGGTGTGCAGGAGGGGGCATCTGCTGCTCATCGTGATCCAGGATCAGCGGAACGGCTTTGCGCAAGGCAAGGTTGTGTAGCATGCAGCATGCTACAACTATCCGGCACACCTTTTGTGGGGAATAGAACAGTGCACCTCCGCTCTTGTCCAGGCACCAGAATCGGGACTTCAGGAGGCCAAAAGTGCGCTCCACCACACGTCGTGTCCTACCATGTGCCTCGTTGTAGCTGACTGCACCCGGGGTACTTGGATTCCACAGTGGACTCAGCAACCACGGCCTGTTGGGATACGCTGAGTCACCTAAGTGTGACATACACAGAGAAATGTTGTGATACAAACAGTTGACGAGAACAGCATGTCACACACAGCACACTACTTGACTCAGTGTACTCACCTACAAGCCATGCACGCTCTGGATGTAGATTTTCCATCAGCCGGGGTACAATGCTGTTCCGCAGGATGTAGGAGTCATGGGCGGAGCCAGCAAATCACGCACAAACATAGCTGATGATCATATCAGCTTGGCATACCACCTGCACATTTATGGAATGGTAGTGCTTCCTATTCCTATACACCTGCTCACGTGCCTGTGGTGGGACAAGGGCAATGTGTGTGCCGTCAATGGAACCAACTACATGAGGAATGTGGCCAAGGGCATAAAAACCAGCCTTCACAGCAGGCAATTCTGCTGTATTTGGGAATCGTATGTATTGGTCCTTGTATAGCATCATTGCGGACACCACATCCCAGAGCACCATGCTGAATGTGGCTTGCGACATCCCACCGGCGCTGGCCACCGTGTATTGGAAAGAGCCCGTAGCAAAAAAATGCAGCACTGCCATGATCTTCACTGTTGGGGATAGGGCAGGTGGATATGTTCGTTGAGGCCTCAGATGGGGCTCCAACTGAGCACACAGCTATTGCAGTGTAACGCGATCCAGACGAAATTTCCGGATGATGTCCACATCCTCCATGTCCGCCAGGACTATGAAAGGCTGGTGCACATTTGGTCGTCGCCTACATGAAATGGAAGAGGACTAATGTTATTCAAATTACACAATGAGATGTGTCCGACTTCTCACATCTTGACTCACGCAGCAGAAACAATGAATGTACTCCAACAATTGCTTAATCCACAACTCAGATGCAGAGACACCTTCACCACATGTGTTTTTACAAGTGGTCATGTTGTACATACTGACTACCCCAAAAACATAATCAGAGGTTGTGAATGGTACACCAATACATCTGGTGTCCCCAGGCCTAGGAGTAGGTGACACAGCAGATGTATGAGACAGCAACACTGCTGACTCATATGTAGCTGCTTTACCTGCCACACCTTCTTGCTTAAGTTGCACAGACCACTAGTTATCATCACAATGTGCACAGTGTGTGTAAGCTGATCACATATCCTACTTAAATCAGCTATGGGCACAGTAAAATACCACCATTATGTGGTCAGGCAATCATTACTGTTGTTTGATTAGCCATCTCACACATTGAGTTGATTTCAAACCTGAGACAACATCATACAACCAATAGATGTACATCCACACACATATCATAGGTGACGTGAGTAAGTGCATGGCAATGCATGTCACATTTTCCACAGACATGGCATGTGTAGGCATCAGTGAGTTGAATGTCACACTAGCATTCATTGTACAAAACAAGTGCAGTAAGACTCTATGGAGGCATAGTGTTCAATTGTTAAATTTGACTATTGCCATTGCTAGTGCATAATGTGTCCATATGTGCGGTAGGCATGCACCTCCACCGCGGGTCCGCTCATTGGCTACACTTGAAAGATGCAGCATAGCGGAAGCGACCGCCTGGCCTCCGCGGTGTGACACCACCAATGCCATTGCAGACAATGGGAACCGCAATCGCGGTAGTGAAATGCTACTTTGAAAACTGCGGTAGGCGTGCACCGCCACCGCGGGTCCGCTCATTGGCTACACTTGAAAGATGTAGCATAGCGGAAACGACCGCCTGGCCTCCACGGTGTGACACCACCAATGCCATTGCAGACAATGGGAACCGCGATCGCGGTAGTGAAATGCTACTTTGAAAACCGCGGTAGGCGTGCACCGCCACCGCGGGTCTGCTCATTGGCCACACTTGAAAGATGCCAGCCAGGTGGACCAATTGCAGCAGCTGACTGCCACTGATACCACCCCAGGGGCCTATAAATCTCTGTGGGAGAGCCACACATTTCACATGCATTCAGACACTGCTGATTGCCATTCCTCTACAACTGCATATTTTTCAGTATCCTGGACCCAGTGATGGCGAGAACAGAGAATGTCAGGGCCCGTCCCTTCACTACAGAGGAGCTGGAGCTTCTGGTGGACGAGGTCCTTGCAAAGTATGGGAGGCTTTTGGTGCACCAGATGTACTGGTAAGTGTTCCTGATTCCAAGTGTGAGAGTGATCAAAACGATACCATGATGTTGCTGTGCAGTAGTATGTGCCTGTGAGTGCAAGTCGATGTACAGGCATCCTAATAGTTACCATGGCATGCTCCATACATGTTCTGTGGAAATTGCATTTGATTATGTGTAGAAAATGGACACTCCTACAGCCATTCTTGCACAAACTTAATAAACATGTTGGTCTGAGACTAGGTGATGTAAATGTGTGTTAAACTGCCATGCATGCTAACTTCATGTCAATGGTGTCTGTAGGCTTATTTCCACACATACATAAGTTGATTGAAGGTAGGGGGAGACATGCATTGTTTAAACAGCCACACAGATACGATGGTGTTTTGAAACAGTACAAGTCGGGACTAATTTTTACTGTGCCATGTGATGTAACTGTCCACTCACTCTTCACAACCTCATATGTGACTGTTGAAATGTATATTGGAATGGACCAATGACTTATGTGTGTTGTATATTTCTTAAGTGCACTATGTTGATGTGAGCATCATGCACAATAGTCCAATGCGTGAGTGGAACCCACTTGATGTTAATGCAACTATGACACTTCACATCAATGTAAGTAGTAGATGTCATCCTTACATTGATTTGAACATGTGTTCATTCTCGCATGTGTTGGCACTTTTCACCCTCTCATGCTGTACATCCATGTGATTTATCTGAGGGACCATGTTGAACTGCAGTGTGAGTTCCTCTGGCCTGCACAGACACTGTCCAATGTTACTCTGAGCCATGCCTAACTGGACTGAGTCAAACATGTGTTTAGTCCACACAACTAATACTCACTGAGCCATCATAGTCCTGTGAATTGCACAATAGAGGACTTAACATTGTGAGAAGGGCGTGATAATTCAGATTATGTCCCAATATGTTTCCTGAAAAATGCATTGAGCATTCACAGGCCAAGGGCATTGAGGGGTGTGTAGTGGTGGACACAGTGAGTCTGCCACTACACTTCATTAGCACTGTATTGCATGTCATGCTCACTCACATACTGCATCACAGCTGTCTGTGCTGCCATTGTGCATGTGTATGAGATGGCCATGTACTGTGTGCCGCATCATACATGCATTCATTTCTATGTAGTATTGTAATGAACATGTACTATGTGTCATGCTGTATGGCCTCTGATGAAGATGTAGCGATTTGTGTGCCATGCATTTATGTTCTCCTGTACTGACACACAGTGTGAATGACACAGGGTCTCTGATACTTCCTTTTCTTGTCTCCCATGCCTGCAGCTGAAGGTCCACCAGCGTAAGGCCACATGGAAGAACATTGCACGGAAGGTGCGGGCTCTGGGTGTATCCAACAGACGGCACACACACTGCCACAAGAGGTGGGACGACATCTCCCGTCTGAGCAAGACCGTGGCAGAGATGACGGTGGGGCTGCTCCCTCGAAGTGGCAGGTTGGCGCGCCGAACCATGACTCCACTAATGTCCCGCATCTTGTCTGTGACACAGACAGAGCTGTATGAACATTTGAGGGACCATCAGCAGGGAGTTAGTGGTGAGTATTCTGCGTAGGCTGACTTTGGGTGTGAGTGACTGCATGAATGGCGACCGGGAGCCATTGCTGATCTTGCTGATGTGTCAATTTTGATGAAATACTTCTCAGTGGCCTCTGTGTTGAGTGCAGGTGTCATGTATTTTCCCTAGATGGACTTTATCATGTGTTTCATACAATGGCCCTTGACATTGCATGATGAGATGTGGCCTTATGACATCTTCTGCATTCTGGGCGTCATGGACATCACCAGGCAGTGTACAGCAGTGTGCATCATGTCAGTGTGCATTTAACGATGTGTGCACTCCAGGACTTGTAAATGGTGTGAACTACACATCTGACACCAACGTGCAACAGTCTGCGTGATGAATTGCTCAACTTGTTAGACATCAGTAGCTCATGGACATTCTAAAGTACAAATTTGAATCTGTATCTGTGTTGTCCCCTTACAGTGACTCCATATGTGACAGAGGCAACATGCTGAGATGTATGCCTCTCTCACATACAGGCATGTGGGTAGGCTTGCAGAGATGTTTATGTTGGATTACAAGGAGGCAGGGACCTGCTATTTGCCTGTGTGAACCTCACATGGCTCATTGATGTAAACAATGCATATTTCCATGCATCTTCTGTGTTTAGCATGATTGTTGCACATGCAGACTGCACAGGGTGTTGTGCAACTTGGGGTTGTCATTATCTAGTTTAGTGCTGTGCTTGCATTTGATGTTTGTGTGTATGGCACTGTACTGAACCTATGTCTCTGTCCATTGCAGCATCTACCGAGTGCACGGAAGGCCATGAGACGGACACCAGTGCTGAAGCATGTGGCACGCATGATAGCCATGAGATCACTGACACTGAGGTGACCAGCGCCTCGGAGGGGGACAGGAGTGTCCTTGAGGACTCGCGCGCAGAAAGCCCAACCTCAACATCATCTGACTCCAGTGGGGAGTCAGCGACAATGGTGGTCACAGGGAGTGACAATGCTGCCTCTTCCTCCACCACACATCGGCCAGTGCCCACCATCCCGGCTACTACCACTAGTGCTGTCCATGCCCGCAGGGCTGTTAAGGGTAGAGTCGCCTTCACCCCAGGCACCGCTGCCCCTGCCCCTGTCTCCCCTGCTGCCCTCAGTGTTGAGGCGGTAGAACTCTTGCGCCAGCTGTGTGTGGGTCAGACAGCTCTCCTAAATGCTTTCCAGGATCAGGACAAGAAGTTGAGACAGGTTCTGGCATTTATGGAGGGCATTCATTCGGACGTGGGTGGGCTACACAGGACTGTCCAGGGTTTGTCCTCCACCGTGACGGCAGCCATTCAGCTATCACAGCATCCAAGTCCAGCCCCAATGCCTTCAACAACCACCCAGTGGCAACCCCTGAGGAGAGTGACCACACAACTGAGCCCTCAGGCACCAAGTCGTCGACACACAGCACACGACAGCAGCGCTCCAAGCGTGCCAGACCACAGACACCATCCCCAAAAATAAACACAGGCACACAGGGACGCAAAGAAAAAAGCCCTTCACATGACACTCAGGGGCATCAGGCAAAGAAGCAGGCCTCTAGCTCACGGTCCACACGATTACACCCATCACAGGAGCCTCCCATCCACACAACTGCTCCAACTGACGGACAAACAGTTGGCATGCCTGCTGTGGTGCTGGTGCCTCTAAAGGAAAATCCCAAAAAGCTCCCTAAGACTGCTTCACCCAGGACCTCTACTCCCACCCACACCCCTGTGAAGCGTGGTCAGGAGAGCAATGTGAGGGGTTCACCAGGACTACAGGGGATGGAGGGCAAAAGGCAAGCAAAAACCAAGGCTAAGTCCATATCCAGCAAATCCCCACAAGGAGGGCCACCTGCACCTGTTACACCTTTGGTGGAGAGGGACTCTGTTGTGCCGACCACACTTCCCACTACTCCCACAACAGTTCTGCAATATCGGATACCCAAGAAGTGTAGAGGCAGCCCTCAACATTCACCCTAACCCACTGTGTCTCACGGCAGCATCTCTCCGCCTCCACGTGACACCATGCCACCCGGTCCGAGCAGCCCTACACCTGCCACAGCCACTACTGCCTCTGTGTCTCACGGCAGCATCTCTCCGCCTCCACGTGCCACCATGCCACCCGGTCCAAGCAGCCCTACGCCTGCCACAGCCACTACTGCCTCTGACTCTGATGATCCTCTCTCTCCCAGGTCCAGTTCCGCCACTGGCCACGACAATCAGCCACCTCCCAGTCCAACTGACAGGCAAGTCTGAGGCAAAGACCCCCTCCCATATCCATCTCTCCCACAGCGGTGCCTGGACTGAGCTTTGATATCCCCGGTGCTTTGGTCATTCACATGGCAGTGTACGGTGTTACACATTCACTGTAAACATTTTCATGCACACATGTGCATTGTTTGAACTGTGGACTGGCCAATGGCCTTTTATTTGTTTGAATTTTTGTGCCTATCAGGATATTTTGCAATAAACACTGTTACTCCTGTCGTATAGTTTGTTACTGCCCTTGCTTAATTAAACATTTTAATGTGTGGGTATGGATAAATGTGCCACATGCTCTGCATGGCACTTCCACATTGCCATTTACTTCATTCACTTTGTCATTGTTTGGCAAACGTAACACACACTTTTGGTCTGCTTGACTCTGAGGTTTGGGGGTGCAATGATGTTTGTTGGTGTTGATGTACTCATTCGCTGTTGATTTTAGTATAATTGTACACATGTCATGTTAGGGGGCTATACCACAACAGAGGTGAATTCTACACACAGTCTAACTTGCGGGGTGTCCAAGGTTGGTGATGTCTGTGTGATGTGTTTGGATGTGTGAACAGCAGTGTGTGTGTGGTAATCTTGTGTAGGCCTGTCTTCATACTCACATGGGTATATTTGGATGTGTGCAGTTGAGTGGTCACAGAGTGTGCTTGGCCTGTCCTTGTCAGTGGTGTTGAGGTGTATGTGGCCCTGAACATGCCAACTACACACGTGTATGTTCCAGGTGGGGTTTGCCCCCTAATACTCATCTTGGCACTAGCATGAAGGGGGTTTAACACCACAAGCACCTATTTGGCATTACTATGCAGGTGGGGTTTGCCCCCTAATACTCATCTTGGCAGTGGCAGGAAGGGGGTTTAACACCACAAGCACCTTTTTGGCATTACTATGCAGGTGGGGTTTGCCCCCTAATACTCATCTTGGCAGTGGCAGGAAGGGGGTTTAACACCACAAGCACCTTTTTGGCATTACTATGCAGGTGGGGTTTCCCCCTAATACTCATCTTGGCAGTGGCAGGAAGGGGGTTTCACACCACAAGCACCTATTTGGCATTACTATGCAGGTGTTGTTTTGCTCCCTAATACTCATCTTGGCACTAGCAGGAAGGGGGTTTGACACCACAAGCACCTATTTGGCATTACTATGCAGGTGTTGTTTTGCCACAATACACCTATGAACTTGTTCACATACATCACTATCCCTGAATATCAGATGGGCACACATTTTGATGTTGAACAGGGTGGGATGGTAGGAGCTGTGATGGTATCAGGTAATGACAGCTGCTACCAACAGAGGCACACAATATACATTTGGCCCAGGGCCAACACAATCCTTACACGTCCCTGAGACTGCCCATGCGTGCCGCTGGACCTGCCTACTAGATTGTGCGTAACTTTTCCCGCGTCTTCACCGCTGCGGTGACGTGACTGGGATAATGCAGTGATGACGTTGTTGATGGATGACCCCGATGCAAAGGTGTGGTTTCACGATTTGCAGCACCTTATGAAGACACTGGTGGATATGGTCCTGTGACCAACAGAATGTCTATTGTGCACAGGAGGCCATTTACAGGTCAGGTGTTGTGTGTTGGTGTTGTATGCGGATGTGTGTCATTGACGTACCTGCGGTGTTGTCGACGGCGGCGTCGTCTTTGTTGATCGCGGATCAGGAACAGCAGCGGTAGGGCTTGTAAAGCAGGATCCATAGCGGTAGCGAACGCGTGGAGTTGTCTGTGATTCCCGTTTTCCTCCGCAGTATTGCTTCCGCCGTGTTTCAATGGGTGGTTTCTCCGTTGCAGTCCGATTGCCTATTTGAGGCATTGTGATTCGGATGGCGGTCTACACGTCATTCCGCACGGCGGTCTCCCGCTATTGGCTACGTCCGCCCTCGTCGCGGAACCAAACTACTGGCGGAACTAAAAACACCGCGGCGGTAGGGATTTGGGCTATGTCTGCCCATCGTAATATGGCGGTCGGGGAATCGCGACCGTGTTAGGCAAAACAGCACCCGCCAGGCCGGCGATCCGCCCGCCATCGTAATCGGCCCCAAAATCTCAACTCATATGGAGTTTCCTTTAGGATGATTTCTCCTATATGCCTAACAACTGATTCAGGACAATACCGATATATTGCTTGATTGGCAGAAAAAATTGATGACAAAAATCACAGTGATTGACGCATTGTGCAAACAGACTATTTGTGATAAAAAGGTAACAAATCAATCAAACAGCATTTGTAGAGCGCAGCACTGTCACACCTAGGGTTATGTGAGTGCTGTGCCTCTGTTGAAGAGCCAGGTCTTGAGTCTCTAACTGAAGTCTGCCAGCAAGGGGGCAAGGGGTCATTCCAGGTCTTGGCAGCAATGTAGAAGACGGAGTGGCCACCACTGCGGCTGCGACAGATGCAGGATGTGTGTGTGCGGGTCGAGTGAAGAGGAGCGCAAGTGTCTAGCGGGTTGGTGGAAGTTCAGTCGATGGTTGAGGTAGGAAAGTCCAAGGTCGTGGAGGGCTTGGTAGGCGTGGGTGATAACCATGAACTGGAATTCTTTCTGAATGGGGAACCTGTAGAAGTCTCTCAGGTGGGGAGCAATGTGGGTTCATTTGGTGGGTGAGGGCATTCGTCCTGAAAGGGATTGCTCCCCTTTGGGGCTTTACTGAGAGACACAATTTCACCTTTTTCCTTATTAAAACATAGGTTGCACTCCATGACAGACCCGAGAAGTCTTGTGTTATGATTATAGTATACGGGGAATCACTTCTCGCAGGTCTTTAAACTGTCTCCCTTGGACCCTCTCCTCACTCTTTTTGTGTTTTATTCATTTGGGGAAGTCCAGGATGAGTCTGGCAGCAGCATTCTGTATGGTCTGTAGTCTGAGGAGCTGGGTGGAAATGCCGGCATAGAGGGTGTTGCCTTAGTCGATGGCTGGTTACAAAGGCCTGAGTGACGGTCTTTCTGGTGTTGGTTGGGATCCATATGAAGATTCTGCGAAGTGTGTGGAAGCAGAAGGAGGCGACTGCGTTGATTTGTCATTTCATGGTCAGTTGACTGTGGAGGATGATACCGAGGTTGCGTGCATGGTCGGTCGGTGTGGTTTCAAGTTCTGCAGGCTACCAGGTGTGGTCCCATGCATAGGTGTTCTTCCCAAATGTCAGTACTTCAGTTTTTTCGTAGTTGAGTTGTAACGAGTTATCTCTCATCCATTTGGCTACTTTGGTCATGGCGTTGCAGAAGTTGGTTTTGGCATTGGAGGGGTCCTTGGTGAGTGAGAGGATCAGTTGAGTGTCATCTGCGTAGGAGATGATGTTGAGTCCGTGGGATCTGATGACGTCTGTGAGGGGGGTCATGTAGATGTGAAACAGAGTGTGGATGAGGGATGATCCTTTTCGTATGCCTCATATGATGTTTTTGGGTGCGGAGGTGAAGGGAGGCAGGCGGATGCTATGTGTACATTCTCTGTGGAAGGAGGCAATCTACTTGAGGGTGTCTTGCTGTATGTTATACTGTGGAGTCTGTTGATGAGGGTGTTGTGGGAGACTGTCTCGAATGCCGTGGAGAGGTCGAAGAGGTTCATGGCCACTGTTTCTCCACCATCGAGGAGTGTTATGATGTCATCTGTGGCGGCAATCAGCACGGTCTCAGTGCTGTGGTTGGCACAAAATCCTGGTTGAGAGGCGTTCAGTAGGCGATTTTGTTCCAGGAATTGGGTGAGCTGCTGGTTGATGAGAACTCGGGAACTTTGGCCGGGTAGGGGAGCAAGGAGATCGGACTGTAATTTTTGAGATCGTTGGGGTCAGCGGAGGCTTTCTTTAGGAGGGGTCTGACATCTGTATATAAGTTACATAGTATAGTTTCAGGAAACACCTACATGCAAGAGTGAGATTTTAAATATGAGTTCTGTTTTAATTCTAATGGGGCCGATGGCTAGAGTTACTGGCCCAACTGGAATTCTAAATCCCACAGGAACACTGCAGCTCTGGTGTTTTTCACCCAAGCACTTCAGTCACTGAAAGCAGTCAGAATCCCTGGGTGTTCCTCCAGGGGGAAAATAAAGAATTAGTGGGTGAAATTATGTAGTATTTCTGATGCTCCTTCTATTTCCTTATTTCTGATGACTCTCAGTGGTCCATTCTAACCATCTCCTACATGACTACTAATCTGGCTTTTGATCATGCTGCAGTATGGATGCTCTCTTGACCAAATATGAAGGTGACCCCTGTCTCCTAATATTTCTACATCCAACAATATGCTTGTGATACACAACTCTATTTGAAAGTCTCCTCCGCTTTAGACATCCAGTGCCTCGAACACAGCCTGCAGAAGATCCACAGGTGGATGTCCAGCGCCTCCCTGAAGCTCAACCTATTCAAGATAGAAATCCTACTATTTGCCAATATTAAAAAATAAGAAACAGTGCAAACTTGGCTCTAAGGCATGAACTTTGACTTCTTCAAACCCCAACCTTCACCAAATGCCAAGTCACTTGGATTATCCCTGGACACCAACCTCACCCTTAAGGAACACATTGTGCAACAAACACAACCTGAAACTACCTCTCTTTTCCAAAGAAAATTAAACCGTTCCTTCCAGAAAGCAACTTCTGAACTGCTGTCCAAGCCCTCATGCTCTCACATCTGGAAGTTGGTAACGCCTTGCTCCATGGCCTCACAAAATCCATACTGGCTCTCCTCAAGGGCATCCTGCACACCACAGTATATCTTAACCAGGGACTAAAGAAACATGATCCTATGACCACCAACTTGATGGAATTCCATTGGCTTTCCTTGCCAGCCTATGCCATCTTCAAAACCAGATGCATAATTTATAAAGCCAATACAAGCAGCAGCTCCACTTATCTTGCAGACAAGCTCAGTATATCTGGTGGTTCTTGGCACACCTGCAGCCAAGACACCACCAGCCTGTAGATGAAGAAGTGTAAAAAAAAACAAGGCAGCTGGCCTTTTCCTTCTATGCACCCAGGATCTAGAACAACATCCCGGTATTGATCAGGAGTCCCACAACGCTGCCCAATTTAGCAAAGAGTTGATGGCTCCCGTCTTTAAAGAACACTGCGTCACACTGCATTAACCACCCAGAACCCAGCTACCTCTCCTATCATTTGTTGATTTTAAGCTTGAACACTGCTCTGCTGCCTTTTGCTTAGGTTTTTGCTATAGAAATACCATATACATACAAACATACTCATAATCCCATAGAGTCACCTTATACTGCTATCTCCTGGGGGCAGGAATTTGGAATATTGGGTAAAAACACAAGGACCCCTCAATGAGGACCTACAAGACTTTTCTTTCCATCCAATATTTCTAAACATGTCTTCCACAACTGTCAGTTTTTCGATGGGAACCTAAAGGGCCCATATGTAATTGTGTATGTTTGCATCACTAAACATTAAATACATCACTGTTTTCAATACTGCTTGCCTTTTTGTTACTGAATGACTACAAGCCAGGTGTATTTTTCTTTTAAGTGCTCTCTTAGCTTTGTGTTCTGCATTGTATTGTTTCGCTTGCTTAATTCTGCAGCCAATTATATTACATATGTTTAGTTCAAAATCTTGAGGTTAAAGGTCCATGCATGATGAATGAGGGGTAACAGGTTAGACTCAGTGCACTGTTTTGGATGCCATTCCTTTTCAGATCTAATATACTTACTTACATGGGCTTTCAGCTAGCTCTATGTAATTCATAGGTCTGTTACTGTGTCATTCACATTTTAAATATTCATTCTGCACACTATAGTATACAGTATGGACAACAGGGTCAGGCCATTCTAATCATTGGCTTACCTGGCTGTGAGAGATGGCATTCTACTCTTGCACAATGTGCACCCACACACAAAAATAAATCCTCTTTTACAGTTTTCAAGAGCCATTTAAAAACACTGGCAAAGCCAAAAGTTGGTGGCAAAAGCCAGGACTATTAGACTCTGCCATTGCTTATTGAGTCTGGTGTTAGCCATAAACTTTTGATTGTACTAAAACGTTATATGTGCTTAATTAAATGGCTTTCAGTCAGGCCCCTCCATCCATTGATCTGTTGTTGTGTCACCCACTACAGCATACAGCTTGGGGCAGTGGGTCATCCCATTTTAGCCACTGACTAACTTCACTGTGAGTGATGGATTCTGTTTCACAAGAAGCACACCTGCACACGATGCGGTTCTCTTCGGTGCCTAAGGGTACTATGCCAATGTGTGCTTTTCGAGACCTTTTCTTTTCCTTTTAACAAATGCTTTTATTTTTATATTGGTGAGGGACTGAAAACTCCCTCAACAATGACGTTTTCTAAAAAACAGGTAAAAACAAAACAACCATTGACAAAAGCAAGAGGCTGACAGCCTACGCCAACCTATCGACCTTGCCAATACTTGTTAAATAAATGCAAAGCCCTGTAGCATTCAGGCCGGGCTGAACCTTGTGCGGCGCCTAGCTGCGGCCTACAGCTCGCACTGAATGATGTTGGGCACACACACCAGTCGTAGTGTACGAGCCAAGACCCCGAGCGGTCTTGCACTCCTTTATTTATCCCTTCGGGCGAGCCCGCCCTCCGGGTGCATGCGACATGGCAACAGTGTATAGTGCGGTCTGGGTGGCACCGTCACTACATCCCTCCAATCTTTTAGATTCTACGTAATTATAATGTTCATAAATTAAACTGTCTACATGCAGCACACAAAGTCTCTGAGTCTTTGGCAGGGGACAGGATTCGGCCTAAGACCATACCTCTGGCTCCGGGAGTTGTAGTCACCCCGTGTCCCCGCAGAGTCATCTCCCAATGAAGGCATACCCACACTGGGGCTTGTCTGTTCAACCCCAACCGGTGTCCCTTCTTCTGGACGCGTTGTCGCAGTAACACGGTTGTTTCTTGAGGTGTTCGTTGGCAACATCTCTTCTCCCCCCTCCTTCTACCTCAGTCTCTTCAGTCTCTCCTGTGGTCCTTGTTCTCACCTTCTTGAACCATGAGACGTTTCTCGTGACCACCCGAGTCCCACGCCATGTGGACACCATGGTCCCTTGCACAGCAGCAACCTCCCACACCTCTGGTTCATACGGGGTGTGAAACTTCCAGCCGGGGTACCGGTCCTTCACTATGACTCGATCTCCTACTTGAATGTTTGCCGACTGCGCCCTGCGCGCTTGACTTGCCTTGTCGTTGGTGGCCCGTCTCCTGGCTTGTGCAGCGGCTTGATCCAGATCTGGTGGATTCCAGGACGGATCCACGGGAACGCTGTCTCGAGGCACCTTCTGGAATAACAGGTGTGCCGGGGCACACTGTGTCGTACAGTGGGGTGTCTGGCGGTACGCACTCAGGAACTGTTGTAGGCAGTGCTCGACATCATCTCCTTTTTTGACTCTGATCCGGAGAGCCCTGTTGAGGGTCCGCATGAAGCGTTCTACCTCCCCATTCGCCTGCGGCCATTGCGGTGTGATTTTGCGATGTTAAATGGCATGGGATGTCGGGTACCCCTGGAATTCTCTCCCGTGGAAGGGTGGTCCGTTATCTGACTTGACTTCTTCTGGAAGTCCCATCATCACAAAGACGCGATCTAGCGTGGCTTTAACCTGGGGAAAAGCTGTCGACGACACCACCTCTACCACAGGGACCTTGGAGTGGGAGTCTATGAGGACAAGTGTGTTTTGTCCATCGGAGTATGACCCAAAATCGATGCTGACTTGAGTCCACGGTTCGGGGCACGGGGCTTCTGTAATAACCGGGTGGGGAGCCGGGTCACTGCTGGTGATGTTGCACGAGTGGCAGGTACGGATGGCTTCCTCGACCATGGCGTCCATGCCCGGAAACCATACTTTTTGTCTGAGACAGACCTTGGTTTTGGTGATCCCTTGATGTCCTTGATGCGCCAGATCGACCACTCTCCTTTGAAGGCTCTGGGTTATCACCAGGGTCGTGCCGCGCAGGACAACACCATACAGTCCCTCACTTAGCTCACTGCGGGCCCTCCATAGTTGTTGGTGTGACAGTCTGTCCCCTTCCGTTAGGGCCCGAGCCCCGTCAAGAAAGAGTTGCCAGCTCCGGTCAGCCAACGTTGTTTTGACCTTGGACAAACCTTCATCGGCCTCGGTGGCTCTTCCGATGTCTTCAAGCGTGAGCGCATTTGGGCATGCCTCCTGGGATATCATCCGGACATACTCTTCCGTGTTGTCCTCATCGGCAAGTCATTCCGTTGAGGCAGTCTTGGCAGGGTGGCGCAATAAAAAATCAGCCGGATTGTTGACCCCAGGGCAAAAGACTACTTCAAAGCGGTAGGCTTGCAGTTGTACCGCCCATCTCTCGATCCGAGGGGGAGCCAATCTGGTGGTGCCTGCGAAGAGGGGGATCAGTGGCTTGTGGTCTGTGACCACGCAAAACTCCTGCCCGTAGAGATAGAGGTGGAAGTGATGACATGCCCACTTGATGGCCAGTGCTTCACGCTCTGTCTGGGCATACCGCATCTCCGTCTCCGTGAGGGCTCTGCTGGCATATGCGACTGGGACCCATTCTTTCCCGGCGGTCTCTTGCATGAGAACGGCCCCTAGTCCCAGCAGACTGGCGTCTACCACCACCTCGGTGCGCCTGCTGAGTTGGAAGTACGCCATGACCTTTTTGCCCATGAGTGCTTCTTTCACGGCATGGAACGCTGTGTCTTCTTTCGCGGTCCATACCCACGGTCTTCCTGAATTCGTGAGATTCCGGAGAGGCTCTGAGAGGGACGCCAGATTCGGAATGAATCTGCCACAATAAGTGGCCATGCCCAGGAAGCTGCGGACCTCAGTAGGCGATGTGGGCTGTGGGGCGGCGCGTATGGCAGCGGCCTTCTTTGGGTCAACCTGGAGGCCATCTCGCGAAAAGATGTAGCCGAAGAACTCCACTGACTCTTGATAGAACGAGCATTTGGCTCTGTGAAGGGTTAGACCACTTTCCGCCAGTCGTTGGAGGGTGTTCCTTTGGTGCATATGATGTTCTTCTAGCGTCTTCGAGAACACCAAGATGTCATCACTCAGGTTGATTACCCCTTGTAGCCCTGTGAGTGTTTCCCGAATAGCGTTCTGAAACACTTCAGCGGCGGACGATACCCCGAAGCTCAACCTCTTGTACCGTCCTAGACCCACATGTGTGGAGAAAGTTGTGATGTTCCTGCTCTCCAGATGCAGTTCCAACTGGTGGTAGCCAGCATTGAGGTCAAGTTTCGTGAACCACTTGGCTCCGTTGAGGTCCGCCACGATGTCATCCATGGTAGGCGTGAGATGTCGCTCCTGCTTCACTGCTTGGTTCGGAAGGCGCATATCCACGCATAGCTGAATGGCTCCGGGTTGCTTTGGCTTGGGGGCGACGACCAAGGGGGACACCCACAGGGTGGGGCCTGACATCTTTTCGATTACCCCCAGTTGCTCCAGCTTCCGTAATTCCTCCTCTACTTGGGGTCGCAGGTGGAACGGCACCCTCCTGTGCCTTAGTGCTGTGGGCTTGACTGTTGGATCAATGTGAAGTTTGAATAGTTTCCCTTTCAGGCACCGAGCCCTTCGAACAGCAAGGGAAACTCCTTGAGAATGTTGTGTGCATGTAAATCATGTATCTGGTTGGCGAAGAACACCAGCTCCAGATCTTCTGCCGTGGCAGCTGAGGAGTGTTCCTCTTTTCCCCTCGGTGACGTGGAACCGCGTGTGGATGCGGTGTCCTTCGCTGGCTACTTCAACTTCCATGACTCCTGAGAGGGGAAGTGGCTCCGTCCCTCCGTATGTGTAGATTTTCGCTTTGGAGGGTACAAGTGGCAGTCGCGGGGATAGCTGTTCATATTGGGCGCTGTCCATAACGTTCACCGACGCCCCAGTGTCTGAGTGCTTTGACTGATGAGCCTGCCACTGTGATGGAACACATGGGTGGAGGTCGGCGTCTCGGACCATCTCGGCTCACAAACGACACTATGAACACGTCATCGTCGTCTGCGCCTAGGCCGTATCCTGGCGGGGTGGCATCTGATTGCTCCAACGGGTCCTCCAGCGTCAGTTGTCTGACTGCGGTCGACGGTCTGCGCTGCCCTGTGGTGCTGGTCTTTGATCTTCCTCCTCGACACACCTTCGCAAAGTGGTTGAGCTTCCCGCACCGGGAGCATGTTTTCCCCATTGCAAAGCATTGGCTAGCTGGCAGATGTTCCAAACCACAGTTTCCGCACGTGCCCTTTTGTGGCGACCTCACGCTTCCTCTTGGTGTTGATGGCCGTCTTTGAATGGCATCTACTCTCTCTTCCTTTATCACTGGGGGTTGAGAGGCTCCCGAGAGGCCTGGGTGACGGTTGAGGGCCGCTTCCATTTCGTCTGCCCGAGCGTTGGATAGCTCGTGGGACCTTGCGAGCACTAGGATCTCATCCAGTGTTATGCCTGGTTACCGGAGTATCAGGCGGCGCAGTGTCACCGACCGGCATCCCTGTACGACTTGCGCCCTGATTTCTTCCCTCTTGTCGTGCAGCGTGCACGAGTTTGCTAGCTTTCTTAGTCGGGCATAGAAGACGTCTATGGACTCTGCCTCCCCTTGTCTCGCTTGGCGGAGCTTGAACCACTCAAAATCAGGGTTGATCTGAGGGTCGAAGTGCCTGTTCAAGGCCGCCACTGCTTCCTCATAGTTGTCATCAGCCCCAGTGTTTGGCAGGGTTTTGAACAAGTCATACAATTCTCCGCCTCCGTAGCACATGAGAAGCGACCTTTTCACCCATCCGTCTGTCTCCCTCATCCCCACAAAGTAATGATCCAGGCGACCAATCCATGATTTCCACCGTGCGGCAGCCGTGGCCGGATCCGCCAATTCACTGAATGGGGGCAGGGGGGCCCCCGTGGCGTGGCCTGGATGTGATGGTGCGTGCAGAGGTGCTTGTTGTGGGGCCTGCTGCTGGGGCTCCAGCTCCAACTGGGTTGGGGACGCTCATGTCTGCTTGCGTGGACCGTACCTGGGCCTCCGCCTCGCTCCTGCGCGGTAGCGGCATGTGTCTTGCTCACCCTGGTGGCTACCACGACGTGAGGTGGTGCTCTCGGCGTGAACGGCGATGTGCCGTGCTGGCAGGGGATGTGGCGGTGGGCAGGGTGTGCTTGATACTCTCCTGCTGCGTGTCTGTTTCCAGTTGCACTTGCCAGTGCTTGATGGCGTGGCCTACCTGGGTGTCCTGAGCGCTTTGGGCTGGCAGCCACAGCCTTGTGGTTGCCAATGCTTGATGGCTTTGGCCTGTTTCAGTGCTCTTGCACTGTCTGCCCGGTGGGGCAGCGAGGTATTGTGGGCAGGCCCTCTCTCCCAGAGGAGACGCAGGCTCGACCACGTGGCAGTGGGAGCGCTGCTTTGGGTTGGAGCGGGCGCGCATGTGCGTGCAGGCCTGTTCTTACCTGCGTCACACGGCGCTGACTTCAGTCGCGCTCAGCAGCTCTCTCGGCCGGGCTCTCGCGGCCGACCGGATCGTCCGGCTGTTGCACTTCGCGGGGTGGGCACCCGCCGTGCCAGCTTGCACCGGTGCTCCTTCCTCCAGGGCGTCACCGCTGCCCCGGATTCCGCGGCAGCGGCCGAGCAACGCGTTGCTCGTCTGCAGGGGAGCTGACGGACCAGGTGAGGCGCGGCAGAGGCGTGGGTGGGACCCGCCTCGTCGCCAATGTAGCGTTCAGGCCGGCTGAACCTTGTGCAGCGCCTAGCTGCGGCCTACAGCTCGCACTGAATGATGTTGGGCACACACACCAGTCGTAGTGTACGAGCCAAGACCCCGAGCGGTCTTGCACTCCTTTATTTATCCATTCGAGCGAGCCCGCCCTCCGGGTGCATGCGACATGGCAACAGTGTATAGTGCGGGCCGGGTGGCACCGTCACTACAAGCCCCAACTGACTTCACCATTTCATTTATACTGAATTTGGCTCAGGACCAGACGTTGCAAAAATTATTTTTTCAGATGCCATCAATAGCTGACACATTCGGTGCTCTTTCAAAACACAGAGAGCCAGAAAAGTAAAGGACAGACTGAAATGTTTAGCCCACAGGATATCATTTAAAAGTTCGGAAGCCAGGCGGAGATGCCGGGTTTCTGTGATAAGTTCTTTCTTTCAGATCTTCACAGGTGCTCCCATGATGCTGGTTTTAATGAAAATCGCAAGTGAAAACAAACCAAGAAAATCAAGAGTAACAGTGGAGCGGTAGGAGGATTGGAGTCCGGGAGAGAGGGTTTCCAAAACAAAACCGCGGGAATGCAACCATCTCCACAGCTGGTGCCCTGGAGAAAGTGAAGACGCGGGAGAAACATCACGAACAGACGGATGAAAAGCGGCATGGGCTACCTGCACAAAACAGAAACCAGGGACTGTTCTCTGGGCTCCCCAGGGATCAGATCTGAAAGGTCGGCTGACGCTCTTCTCTTTCTGACACTGTCATGTGGCGCGCCTGTTCGAGGCTGGCAGTCACAGGCAATGCAGCTGTGTGGGGGAGCAGAGGCCAATGGAACGGATGGGAGCCAACGAAATCCCTCCGCTACCTTGAGTGACATATTCACGAAGAGCCAAAACCCGCGTCATTCACTGTTTCAAAAGACTCACGTAGGCTCAAAGAGTCTGCGAGTTGCTGGTTCGGGGCTGCAGCTGTAGGATGTCAGGCAACATTGCTTGCCCTAGGTTTGTAGTAGTAATTCCACATTTACATCAACAGTGAAAAGGAAGTTCAGAGTTGCCTTGCTTTGAATTTCTCGATTTTTTTCCAGTTATCTTTTACTCCCAGGTCTTCTCCTGTCCTCATATGAGCTTCTGGATTCTTTATTTAGAGGGGCGTTACGTCCCGGGTGGACGGGCTGCCTAATGGCTGGGGCTGTGGATGAAATGACGTCACCAGCTCAGCTGCGGCCAAACTAGCTAATGCGAATAATCATTTTAGCTGCTCGGGGTTTTCACCAAAACTGTCCCTACTGATTTAAAATGACCAACTTAAAGCTATTATAATTGAAAACAAATTGTGCCCGTCATGCCAATGCGTGGGACATTTTTGTTTTTTTACTATCTGGTGCCACCATGTTTTACATTGCAGAGCCAGAGAGAAAATTCAGATGGCTGACATGATGTGGTAAGGCCCGCCCTAGTTAGGTGGAGCCTTCCAATGTCCTAGGTGAAGGGCCACCTGCAGTGAAGATGTTCATTCTGCAGAGCTGGCACCTGTTATACCTTCAACCTCTACCAGTAAATGAGGCTAGGGCCACACAAGTCTGACGGGTGTCCTGTTACTGCCAGCATTCGTTTTCATTTCCGTTTTACCTCCTCCTTTTTGTCTTGGAGTATTGTAACCTTCATCGATGCCCAACTTACAATACTTCTTTATGTCTATGTGTTAAATACGATATTCCGTTTTAAAACCTACCACTCCCCCTTTTACTTTGTGTGTTTTTTCTTGTATGTATGTATGCATGCATGCATGTATGGAGATTCAAACAGTGCAATCACACCCACAGAGTAATATTCAACTGTAGGGGCAAGGGGAGGAAACATGAGAACACAAAGGCCAAACAAATTGAGTTACAAGCTCAGGTTCATCTTCCTGAGGTTACAAGTGCATGAGGTGATCCTTGAAGCAGCCGCGGCCTGTGCAGGTAAGAGCGGTGGGGCCCAGTGGGAGCGGATTTCGATGGACGATGATGAGGGAAAATAAATTATTTATTTAATTTTCCCTCGTTATCGTCCGTCGAAATCCCACCCACCGGGCCCCACCACTCTTACCTGCATGGGCCATGGCTGCCTTGAAGAGGAGGGCCTGAAGTTTGTGTCAGGGAGGAGGAGGTGAGGGCGCTAGCCTGTGCTGGGTAGCAGTGGCATAACAAAGGCCCCTGCAGCCCCCTCAGTGCGGGGGGCCCTGAGCTCCAGGGGCCCCCCTCAGCACAGTACTTTGGCCAGAGCACTCCTAATCACTCAGAAGGGGGCCACTTCATGCACATTGAAGGGGGGCCCCTCCAATATCGTTCCACCACTGCTGAGTGGGGGTGATTTCAATATCCTAGGACTGTAGCAAAGAAGTCTTGCCATCTGGTCTTTGCTTCCTCGATCTTTTTGTTTTGAATATTATAAGCTTGCTGCTGTCAGTGTTATGTAGCCCACCAGAAAATGCTTGCCAGATGCAATGTAGGCTTAAGGGATAGTCGACACAGAGGGTTTTCAAGGTGGGGCATGCTGATACAGCAGCGCTTAATTTGTAAAATATTAAGTGCCAGAGATCTCGTCAGGAGGCCATTGCAGCTTGCACCACACATTGCCCCTGCCATGTTGCCAGTGATAGCAACTACACAACTTCTAACCATCACACTCCTACAAGTGTGTCAGTTGGGACTATTTCAGACCCCCAAAGCTATAAGAATGGTTTGGGCGGCGGATATTAGTAATTTTTAATGTATATTGAATTAATAACTACCTGTGGTTGTGGTCATCTCTAAATTAGCCAGACAGCACCACATTGTGGCAGGCTGTCACAAGCGCTGGTGTTGACAGTTAAGTGCCGGTGCCGAGCACTGGAAACCACCGGCTCGAATTAGGCTCTGTGGTACAGAGAGGAAATAGTGTTCTTTGACTCCCAACTATCCTTCTTACATTATTTCTAAATTGTCTTCTTTCTTCTGCTCATCTGATTCCTTTTCCTACCTTCTTCCTGTTTTTGTTTCAACAACCATGTCCCACTTATCAGTCTGCAGTGGATGAAGAGTGTTCTATATCTGAATTCAGCCCTAAGACCCATAGCATATTATTACATCTTTCTCCTCTCCCTTGTTAACAAGCTTCTTCTCCTTCATTCACCTTATCCTACCACATGTCCCTGAGTACTTGTTTCTGACTTTTCTACCCCTTTTCACTTCAGAAATACACTTTCAAACAAGTCTAGTACTTAGCCTGCCCTCTTTGTTCTCACTCTTCCTACTGCACAGTCTTTTCTTTCTGCTCTCTACCTGGCTTCTGATATTGAATTCATTGCATGTCGTTCTCTAGGCATCAACTGTTTGACTATTTCCCTTTCTCCTCCTTTACTTGACTGCACTTTTTAAACTGCACATCTCTGGGGAAATTTGCCATCAATCTGATAAACATGCAACTTCCTTGCCCTCCTTGAGAAATCTACACTCAACCTCAACTAGGGGAGAGGAGTTGGCCTAAAGGCTAGGGCAGTGGACCTCAAATCTGGGGAACCGGGTTTGAGTCTCGGCAAGGACCCGCAACATCCTGTGATTCTGGGCAAATCACTTAATCTCCCCGTGCCTAACAAAAATGAATGTCCTCATGTAACGTAACTGGTGTTCGTGTAAAGCGCTCTGATACCCGATACCTTCGGGTCAAGTTTGCGCTATATAAAACTGTTTAAAAAAAAAAAAAACTCCCTTCTGGTCATTTTTGTCCTATCTCACTTCTTTTATGAATGTACATATGTATGCACCAGATTTAAGAGCGACTAATTGTAGCAGCAAAGCAACTGAGTTTTCTTGTAGATGTTTGAAACATCTAGAAACTTCTCTAGAAATTTCACGTTCTTGTTGATATATACAGTGTATCATTTTCTTTTTGAGCAATAATGTTCTATGATAATACAAAATGAATATATATCCAGCTTTCTTTTTTGGGGATTTCCCCTTCTTCCCTGTCTACTTTAATTTGGATTCTCGTGTAATCATTCTACCAAAACTAATTTTCTGTTAATCTCATTTCTGCTTGTCATTCCTATTTTCTATATTTGTACTTCTCAGTCTACCAGCTGCTTGAGGCACTGTTAACCAGTCTGTTCCTCTCTCTAGCCTTTGTTATGAAACTTTTTGTCTATACTCTAACTTAGTTGCCCTGCTTACTCTCTCATTGCATGTATGTAGTTTCTTGTCTGGCATTACATTATTTCCCCTCCCTCTCCACTTAGGTGTGAACCAAGGCTCTATTCTCGTCCCTCTATTCTTCTAGATGTATGTCATACTTTGCTCTCCATTCTAATGTGTCTCAACTGTGCAACTTTGGATGTCACTGCACTCTCTCTGCCTTTCTTCCAATATAACAAGGCTATTTGTTCCTGCTTCCATCTTTGATGTGATCCACTCCAGCTCTCATTTTCTTTTCCCCTTCACTTTTTTTCTCTCCCCTCTTCTGCCTGTGATCGTAGTGTGATGTTATACTCCTCTATTTATTTCTCTACCCACTTCTCTTCAGTCACCCAGAACTCTTACTAGTGGCTGTATAACACACAGAAAGTCTACTCTTTCCCTACTTTACAATCTTCTAAACCCTTATTTTCTTGCGCCCTGACTACTGTTCTTCTCTTTGTTTATGCTCCACATCCTGTTCAGACTATAACCAATCTTTCCATTATCTATTTTAGGCTGCACATATACACAGCTTTAGTTGTCTGTTGACAGACGTATTGTTTTCAATACATAACATATAGTTAGAGTGGACTTAGCCCAGCCCCTTGCTCCTGATTGGATTACCTTATTGTCTATCTCAGTTGCCTGCTCCTGATTCAATCAATCAATCAATCAGGGATTTGTTAAAGCGCGACTACTCACCCGTAAGGGTCTCCAGGCGCTAGGGGGGGGGGCGGGGGTGCAGGTTCCATCCATCAAGGAGGGGGTCTGTCGAAGAGCCAGGTTTTGAGGTTTCTTGCGAAGATGGGGAGCGATGTTGTCTGTCTGAGGTGGAGCGGAAGGGCGTTCCATGCTTTGGCCGCGAGGAAGGAGAAGGAGCGGCCTCCCGATCTGGTCTTTCTGGTGCGGGGGACCACGGCGTAGGAGAGCTGGGCTGATCGTAGGGTCCTTTGGGGTGCGTGGAATTTGAGTCGGCTGTTCAGGTATGCTGGTCCGGTGCCGTGGAGGGCCTTGTGTGCGTGGGTGAGCATCTTGAAGGTGATTCTCGCCTCGACAGGGAGCCAGTGGAGTGTGCGCAGGTGCTGGGAGATGTGGCAGTGTTTTGGCAGGTTGAGGACCAGTCTTGCGGCGGCGTTCTGGATGTTCTGTAGCTTGCGGGTGAGGTTTTTGTTTATTCCGGCGTAGAGTGCGTTGCCGTAGTCGAGTCTGCTGGTGACCAGGGCGTGAGTGACGGTCTTTCGGTGTTCGAGGGGATCCATTTGAAGGTCTTACGAAGGAGGCGGAGGGTGTGGAATCAGGAAGACGAGACAGAGTTGATCTGGCGGTCCATTTTGAGCTCGGAGTCCAGGATGATTCCCAGGTTGCGTGCGTGGTCCGTGGGGGTTGGCGGGTTTCCGAGGGCGGGGGCCACCAGGTGTCGCTCCAGGCATCGGGGTTTGGGCCCATGATGAGTACTTCTGTTTTGTTGGTGTTTAGTTGTAGGCAGCTGTTTTTCATCCATTTGGCGACGGCTTCCATGCCTTCTCGAAAGTTGCGTCTGGTGGTGTTGGGCTCGTTGGATAGGGAGAGGATGAGCTGGGTGTCGTCTGCGTATGACACGATGTTGAGTCCGTAGGTTCTGACGATGGGGGCGAGTGGAGCCATGTAGACGTTGAAGAGCGTCCGGCTGAGGGAGGAGCCCTGGGGGACTCCGCAGGTGGTAGGTGTGGGGTCCGAGAGGAAAGGGGGAGTCTGACCCGCTGCGCCCTGCCGGAGAGGAAGGAGCGGATCCAGTCGAGGGCCTTGTCCTGGATTCCTGCGTCGTAGAGTCTGCGTATTAGGGTGCGGTGGGAGACTGTGTCGAACGCCGCTGATAGGTCGAGGAGGATGAGGGCTACTGTTTCTCCTTTGTCCAGTTGTGTGCGGATGTCGTCTGTTGCGGCGAGGAGGGCGGTTTCCGTACTGTGGTTTTTTCCGAAGCCGGATTGGGAGGAGTCGAGGATGTTGTGTTCTTCAATGAATGTGGCGAGTTGGATGTTGATGGCTTTCTCGATTACTTTCGCTGGGAACGGGAGCAGGGAGATGGGTCTGTAGTTTTTGAGGTCGGTGGGGTCCGCTGAGGGTTTCTTTAGGAGGGGTTGACCTCGGCGTGTTTCCAGTCGCCGGGAACGAGGCGGTCGCCAGGGAGCGGTTGATGGTGTGGCGGAGCATGGGTGCGATGGTGTCGGTGGCTCTGTTGAAGATGTGGTGGGGGCAGGGGTCCGTGGGGGCTCCTGAGTGGATTGACTTCATTGTCTTCAGTGTGTCTTCGGTGGTGAGGGCTGTCCAGTCGTCAATCGCTGGTTTCCGGGTGCCGGGGTGGTTGGTGAGGGTTCAGTGTGTTGGTTGTCTTCGTCAAAGTTGTCGTAGATGCTCTTGATTTTGTGGTGGAAAAAGGTGCTGAGTTTGTCGCAGAGGTCTTGTGAGGGAGGGATGTCGGTAGACTCGCTAGTGGGTTGGGCGAACTCCTTGATGATGCTGAAGAGTTCCTTGCTGTTGTGCGCGTGGGTGGAGATTCTGTCTTCAATCGCTTTTTTCCTCGTTTCTCTGATGAGTTGATGGTGGGCGTTGGTGGCGGCTCTGAAGTTGTCGTGGGCTTCTGTGGATTTGGTGTTCCTCCAGGCCTTTTCGAGGCGGCGGCATGTGCTTCTGGACTCTAGAAGTTCGGTGGTAAACCATCTGGCTTTCTTGGCGCGGGTATTGTTGTTTTTCTTGAGGGGGGCTATGGTGTTGGTTCTGTCCGAGATCCATCTATGCAGGGTTCGGGCTGCGGTGTTGGGGTCGTCGTTTTCCGCGATGGTTGGGGTGGAGATGTTGAGTGAGGAGGTGAGCTGGTCGTCAGTGATTTTGGTCCAGTTTCTTCGTGGAAGCAGGTGCTGGTGTCTGTGGATGGTGGGTGTTCTGAAGGTGACGTGGACACAACGATGGTCGGTCCATGGGAGTTCGGTGGTGTGGCTGAAGGTGATGGAGTTTCCTGTAGTGAAGAGGGGGTCAAGGGTGTGTCCTGCTGAGTGCGTGGGCTCGGTCACGATCTGGCGCAGTCCAATGTTGTGGAGGTTGTCCAGGAGGGATGTGGTGTTGGGGTCCAGTTGGTTGTCGAGGTGGAAGTTGAGGTCTCCCAGCAGGGTGTAGTTGGTGGATGCGATGGCCTGCGGGGAGATAATGTCCGTGATGGAGTTGGCGAAGGGTCCGCGGGGTCCAGGGGGTCGGTAGAAGAGGGTTCCTCGGAGGGTGGCGGTGGGGCTGGCCAGTATCTTGAAGTGAAGGTTTTCCATCAGTTCTGTGGGCTCGTCAGGGAGTGTGCTCAGGCGGAGGCTGGATTTGTGGACGATGGCGATTCCTCCTCCTGGGCGGGTGGGGCGGTCCTTCCTGGAGATCTTGTATCCTTGGGGGATGGCGATGGCGATGTCCGGTCCCGAGGTGGTGTTGGTCCAGGTTTCGGTGAAGAACGCTACGTCCGGGGTGGTGCTGTCGAGGAGGTCCCAGATTTCTGTGGCGTGTTTGTGGAGGGATCGGACGTTGAGGAGGATGCATTGCAGGGTCTTCGGTTCGGTTGTGTTCTTGTGGGCGGGTTGTGCTGGATCCGTGTTCTTGGAGGTGCTGCAGGTGTGCCGGCAGCGGTGACAGCTGAAGGGTCCGTGGGAGTCGGCTGGTGATGCTAGCTTGCAGTTGTTGTTGCGGCCTGGGTTGAGTGCGTGGAGTGCTGCTGGGTCGTAGCGTTGGCGGGGCGGAGGTCCAGGGTTCCTGGCGCTGGTCGCGGTTGGGTCGCGGACGGGCGCAGACGGGCTTGCCTTTGTCGCGCCTTCGGCCAGTGGCCGCCATTAAGTAGGGGTCGGGGAGGGCTGGACAGCTGGGAGGCGGGAGCGGGGAGGGGAGCTGGATTGGGCCGGTCGTGCTGGGGGGGAGGGGCCACGGGGGCAGCAGCGGCGGGGAAAGGTAAAGGGAGGAAATAAGGGATAAAGAAAAAGGGAAAATAGGCAGAAATAAGGCACAAAAGAGCAGAGATGCAGAAATGTGAAAGATAAAAGAGGGTAGAAAAACGAGTGAAAACTAGTGAAAGGGCAGAGCGAGAGGAAGGGAAAATGAGCAGAAATAAGGCACAAAAGAGCAGAGATGCAGAAAAGTGCAGAAAGGTGAAAGATAAAAGAGGGTAGAAAACGAGTGAAAACAAATGAAAGGGCAGAGCGAGAGGAAGGGAAAATGAGCAGAAATAAGGCACAAAAGAGCAGAGATCCAGAAAAGTGCAGAAAGGTGAAAGATAAAAGGTAGAAAAACGAGTGAAAGAGCAGAGTTAGAGGAAGGAGACAGAGGTCCACTGGACCACCAGGGCTGAGGCGCAGGGAAACCTGCGGGTGGAGGAGGGCCTCGATCACCAACACTTGAGAGTGCAGGGGCAGGGGCAGGCCTCACTTAATGGTGGAGCTGCGAGGGTGGGAGAGCAATTTCACTGACAATGAGTCAGTGGTCTGCTCGCCTGTCTCCGCAGTGGCCGCCATTAAGTAGGGGTCGGGAGGGCTGGACAGCTGGGAGGCGGGAGCGGGGAGGGGAGCTGGATTGGGCCGGTCGCGCTGGGGGGAGGGGCCGCGGGGGCAGCAGCGGCGGGGAAAGGTAAAGGGAGGAAATAAGGGATAAAGAAAAAAGGGAAAATAGGCAGAAATAAGGCACAAAAGAGCAGAGATGCAGAAAGGTGAAAGATAAAAGAGGGTAGAAAAACGAGTGAAAACTAGTGAAAGGGCAGAGCGAGAGGAAGGGAAAATGAGCAGAAATAAGGCACAAAAGAGCAGAGATGCAGAAAAGTGCAGAAAGGTGAAAGATAAAAGAGGGTAGAAAAACGAGTGAAAACAAGTGAAAGGGCAGAGCGAGAGGAAGGGAAAATGAGCAGAAATAAGGCACAAAAGAGCAGAGATGCAGAAAAGTGCAGAAAGGTGAAAGATAAAAGGTAGAAAAACGAGTGAAAGAGCAGAGTTAGAGGAAGGAGACAGAGGTCCACTGGACCACCAGGGATGAGGCGCAGGGAAACCTGCGGGTGGAGGAGGGCCTCGATCACCAACACTTGAGAGTGCAGGGTCAGGGGCAGGCCTCACTTAATGGTGGAGCTACGAGGGTGGGAGAGCAATTTCACTGACAATGAGTCAGTGGTCTTGCTCGCCTGTCCCCGCAGTGGCCGCCATTAAGTAGGGGTCGGGAGGGCTGGACAGCTGGGAGGCGGGAGCGGGGAGGGGAGTTGGATTGGGCCGGTCGCGCTGGGGGGAGGGGCCGCGGGGGCAGCAGCGGCGGGGAAAGGTAAAGGGAGGAAATAAGGGATAAAGAAAAAAGGGAAAATAGGCAGAAATAAGGCACAAAAGAGCAGAGATGCAGAAAGGTGAAAGATAAAAGAGGGTAGAAAAACGAGTGAAAACTAGTGAAAGGGCAGAGCGAGAGGAAGGGAAAATGAGCAGAAATAAGGCACAAAAGAGCAGAGATGCAGAAAAGTGCAGAAAGGTGAAAGATAAAAGGTAGAAAAACGAGTGAAAGAGCAGAGTTAGAGGAAGGAGACAGAGGTCCACTGGACCACCAGGGATTAGGCGCAGGGAAACCTGCGGGTGGAGGAGGGCCTCGATCACCAACACTTGAGAGGGCAGGGGCAGGCCTCACTTAATGGTGGAGCTGCGAGGGTGGGAGAGCAATTTCACTGACAATGAGTCAGTGGTCTTGCTCGCCTGTCCCCGCAGTGGCCGCCATTAAGTAGGGGTCGGGAGGGCTCGACAGCTGGGAGGCGGGAGCGGGGAGGGAGCTGGATTGGGCCGGTCGCGCTGGGGGAGGGGCCGCGGGGGCAGCAGCGGCGGGGAAAGGTAAAGGGAGGAAATAAGGGATAAAGAAAAAAGGGAAAATAGGCAGAAATAAGGCACAAAAGAGCAGAGATGCAGAAAGGTGAAAGATAAAAGAGGGTAGAAAAACGAGTGAAAACTAGTGAAAGGGCAGAGCGAGAGGAAGGGAAAATGAGCAGAAATAAGGCACAAAAGAGCAGAGATGCAGAAAAGTGCAGAAAGGTGAAAGATAAAAGAGGGTAGAAAAACGAGTGAAAACAAATGAAAGGGCAGAGCGAGAGGAAGGGAAAATGAGCAGAAATAAGGCACAAAAGAGCATTGATGCAGAAAAGTGCAGAAAGGTGAAAGATAAAAGGTAGAAAAACGAGTGAAAGAGCAGAGTTAGAGGAAGGAGACAGAGGTCCACTGGACCACCAGGGATGAGGCGCAGGGAAACCTGCGGGTGGAGGAGGGCCTCGATCACCAACACTTGAGAGTGCAGGGGCAGGGGCAGGCCTCACTTAATGGTGGAGCTGCGAGGGTGGGAGAGCAATTTCACTGACAATGAGTCAGTGGTCTGCTCGCCTGTCCCCGCAGTGGCCGCCATTAAGTAGAGGTCGGGGAGGGCTGGACAGCTGGGAGGCGGGAGCGGGAGGGGAGCTGGATTGGGCCGGTCGCGCTGGGGGAGGGGCCGCGGGGCAGCAGCGGCGGGGAAAGGTAAAGGGAGGAAATAAGGGATAAAGAAAAAAGGGAAAATAGGCAGAAATAAGGCACAAAAGAGCAGAGATGCAGAAAGGTGAAAGATAAAAGAGGGTAGAAAAACGAGTGAAAACTAGTGAAAGGGCAGAGCGAGAGGAAGGGAAAATGAGCAGAAATAAGGCACAAAAGAGCAGAGATGCAGAAAAGTGCAGAAAGGTGAAAGATAAAAGGTAGAAAAACGAGTGAAAGAGCAGAGTTAGAGGAAGGAGACAGAGGTCCACTGGACCACCAGGGGATGAGGCGCAGGAAACCTGCGGGTGGAGGAGGGCCTCGATCACCAACACTTGAGAGTGCAGGGGCAGGCCTCACTTAATGGTGGAGCTGCGAGGGTGGGAGAGCAATTTCACTGACAATGAGTCAGTGGTCTTGCTCGCCTGTCCCCGCAGTGGCCGCCATTAAGTAGGGGTCGGGAGGGCTGGACAGCTGGGAGGCGGGAGCGGGGAGGGGAGCTGGATTGGGCCGGTCGTGCTGGGGGAGGGGCCGCGGGGGCAGCAGCGGCGGGGAAAGGTAAAGGGAGGAAATAAGGGATAAAGAAAAAGGGAAAATAGGCAGAAATAAGGCACAAAAGAGCAGAGATGCAGAAAGGTGAAAGATAAAAGAGGGTAGAAAAACGAGTGAAAACTAGTGAAAGGGCAGAGCGAGAGGAAGGGAAAATGAGCAGAAATAAGGCACAAAAGAGCAGAGATGCAGAAAAGTGCAGAAAGGTGAAAGATAAAAGAGGGTAGAAAAACGAGTGAAAACAAGTGAAAGGGCAGAGCGAGAGGAAGGGAAAATGAGCAGAAATAAGGCACAAAAGAGCAGAGATGCAGAAAAGTGCAGAAAGGTGAAAGATAAAAGGTAGAAAAACGAGTGAAAGAGCAGAGTTAGAGGAAGGAGACAGAGGTCCACTGGACCACCAGGGATGAGGCGCAGGGAAACCTGCGGGTGGAGGAGGGCCTCGATCACCAACACTTGAGAGTGCAGGGGCAGGGGCAGGCCTCACTTAATGGTGGAGCTGCGAGGGTGGGAGAGCAATTTCACTGACAATGAGTCAGTGGTCTTGATTCAATAGCTTTCCTCTCTATTCATGTATTTGTCCTGATTGGAGCATACCGGTTACGCAATGTTCTGATTGGATGAGTTGTATCTATTGACCCCATGCTTGAGGGGACTCTTATTTTTTATTTTGGCTTCAGCACTTCATGGCAGGGTGTATTTACTTTTACTCTCTTACTCTTTTCTTCTTGCCACCCACATGCTCTGACTCCACACCGCTTCTCAATGCTCTCTGACCCATCTCATTTCCCATTACGCTATGCTGGTTTAAATTTTTTATGAGAACCTGGCAGCTCATCTTGAAAGTGCTGATGGGCTAATTGCACTTTCACCTCTCCTCCTCTGCTTCCAGATTTTGACCTCATGTTACTATTCCACACCCCATACTGTGTTAAAACTATTAAATTATACATGCTACAGTTAGGCATTAAAATAAGGTAAAAACTAACATTTAACTATCAGAAAGCAGACCTCTAAAGTTCACCAGTTATAGTTTACTGAGCGAATTATAACTTGTGCCACCACCATGCACTGCTTATCACCTCACATATTACATCACTCAAGACATACTACTCGCTCTCTTATTCTTGCTTTGCTCTACTCGTGTAACCGTTTTTTTAGTTTTCATTTTAATTTACAAGCTGGGCTGTCATAAAATTCCGACTGGAAAGTTGTGTGGCAGTCCCTACTTTTATACTTTTTGTGAATCTGCAATCGATGTGAACCTGCCACAAATTTGATGGTAAGTGCAGTTTCCTGCAAAAATATATTTGTATGGAATGTTACTACTAAAGCTAGAATTTTCAGGGGCTTTTATCCACGAAAACGACGTTTACTAAAAATGTTCGGACTTTAAAAAAAAAAAAAATGCCAAATTCAGGCAGTGAAAATGGTAACATCTTTTAAGAGACTGTAGAAGCAGACGATGTTAAAGGACTAGACCAATCCCTAGTGAAAAAGTACCAGTGAAACTTGCACTTGACCATTACTACAAATTTGCAGTGACCCATTGTAGTGACTGTTCCCTCATAAGTGCCACATGCAGCATTGCTCCACATTACTGTTGTACCTGAGATTTAATGAGTTTAAAGCAGAGAGGAAGGTGTATGATTATATGTATAATACTGATATAGTCCACTTTTCTTCCTAAAAACCAGCTACACCTCAAGTTCCTTGTTGTCTGTTCCCTTGTCTTTGACCCTGTATAGCACACTGCTGTCTTTCATCTATGTTAGTGCTATATAGATATGTACAAAAAACTCACTTTCACAATAGTGACTAATCAATACTCAGTCGCCAGTAGCTAAATCTTTTGATTTATGAATTCCTCGTACACAGAATAATAGATTTTGAATTTTGGTTCGGTAAGCACCACATTTTGCATGCTTGTCCCCAAAACTCTTAGAAGTGTTATTAGAACACTCTTCTCCAGGCCACTTGTAATTAGTGCTCTGGTCAACATGAAAGTCAAAATTGGGTCTCGCCTCAAAGCGGCTGACCTATGACCTTGTTACTGCTTTTCGTGTTTGTGCATCAAGATACATGCTCTGCATGGCTAGAAATCTTGGTATGCGTTTTGTAATAAAGGTAACCCATCCTAAAATGACCACTGATGCGTGTGCATGCACTGTGACACATTCATAAGTGTGCACCCTGAAACTTGAGTTGTATTGCATTCACCTGCATGACTCTGGTACATGTATGAGCATGTTTTCTGATGTATGCAACCTGGCAGAGGACCATGTTAGAACAGAAATTTAAAATGTAGAAATACATTATTTTTTAAAGTGCATGGGTAGCCCAAACAATGTGTTGCAGGGATTCTGCACATACACAGAACTATGCGCAGGAAAACAGGACCTCAGTGAATAGGGGTGTACCAACCTACCACATCAGTACCCAAAATCCCATACCGACTAGCTATAGTGTCTCATTCGTTCTCCTCCAAATATCACAGAGCTACAAATGATTAGACAACCCAGAACACAACACTCCCGACTCTCTCAGGAATCGCGGGAGCAAGGCGTACTCTTTCTCTCACTCACTCATACCTGTCCACAATGAGAATAAGCAGAGCCACTGAAATAGTTCAAAATGTTTATTTTAACTATTGTGCTCTACAATACAGTATACGTGCCACTACTAGCAGCAAAATGTATAAACTCAGCACAGTTAGCATTGTTACAATTCCATAGAATACGAAGGGAGAAGTCATGTTATAAAGACTGTGGAAATAAGGGTCTATAGTCCTATCCACCCTCCCCTTGACTAGAAGAAGTTTATTTTATAAAAAGGACGATCTCTGGGCTTTGACAGCAGACCTCAAACCTTAAAGCCTGAATGTAAGTGTAGCAACGGCGAAGGAGACTGGAGACGGAAAGAGTAGAATCCAGGAGTTTCTTTTATTTGCAGGATACAAATAAAATACAAAGTATCAGGACCCACAGCAAAAGGAACTGCTCCGAGGGAAGGTCAATAATTGAATGAATCTCTCAGAGGGAAAGATTCTAGAAGGGAGAGCGGCAAGAAAGGAATGGAAAGAATTAAAGGGCAACAGACAGACAGAGAGAGAGAAAGGAGAAAAGACAGGTGGGGAAAATAGGATATTACAACATCTCCCTTCTTACAAACAAATTAAGACATAATAAAATCATTATAACGTTGTGGTAGTCTACAGATTCTTCTCACTGGTAATACAGAAGGAGTAGATGAAGAAGAATTAACAATGGGTGGAGAAACGTCTGAAACATCCAGTTGAGTATGAAGATCATCCACATGAGTATGAACATCAGAATGAATCACAGAGGTGTTGGATGTTTTTATAGGCTCAAACAAAATGGAATCATCAGAATTACATAGTATCACAGTTTTCTTGTAAATGTCAGCTTGCAGATCAGAAATGAGAACAAGTCTGCCCTTGTTCCACCACCCCCTTTCTTGCAATAAACAAGCACTAAGACCAACCTTTTCAATTTTACAAGGTGGAGTAAAAGAAGACTCCCCTTTTTTAACTCCAAATGGTTTCTTGATGGGAACCCAAGCATCGACAGTGAAATCTTTGTTTTGAACATGTTTTAGATTGTCATAATGAATTTTTTGTTTATCTTGTGCCGAAGATACAGTGTTGCGTAAAATGGAATCCCGATTGGCGGAATTATCAGAAATAACAGAGTGTCGCTCCAGCCAAGAAGGCAGGAGTTTGGAACGACATTTCCTCTTAACAATTCGAATGGGGTGTAACCAGTGGTAGAATGAGGCAAATTGTGGTAGGCATTAATTTTGTCTTTAAGAAAAAGATTGTAATCTAAACCTGAGGAAAGAGCAGTTTGAATGCCTTCTTTTAGGAAGCGATTTGCTCTTTCCACTAGTCCGTTGGCTGAAGGGCTGTACAAGGCAACTTGTAGGTGTTTGATGTCAAAACTTACTAGGAAGTTTTTCATGGCAGTAGAGACAAAGTGAGTGCCAATATTGGTATTGAAAGGACCAGCGAAATCCAAGGCAACTTTCGCCCAGGGGTTATCTGGTAGTGAGACTGGGCAAAGGGGATTTTGCGTGGTTCTCCAATGTTTGTCGGAAACAATACATTGAGGGCACAAATACACAAAGGATGAGACTTGGGTATTCATGGAGGGCCACTAATAATTTTCTCTGAGTTTTGTACATGTGGCAGTGACTCCTAAGTGTCCATCATGTGCAATGGAAATGAGCTTATTCCTTAGTGAAGAAGGAGGAATAAAACAGCCATTTCTAACACACAGGTCATTTTCAAGGGATAACTCAGAGGAAATTTGAGCAAATGGTTTTAAATCGTGGGATAAGTTGCGAATGGGAGGCCAAACTTTTGACAATGAAATCACAGACTTTTTTAAAAGTTGGGTTAAAGGAAGAAGCATCGAGCCATTCTTTCTCAGAATTGACACCATTGGAGAAAGAAGAGGCATCAATGGTAGCCACAACACACTCGAATTCGTCAATAGAATCATCAGTTGAGGGCAATGGTAGACGGGAAAGACAATCAGCTCTGAAATTTCTGCCGCATTGAATGTACTTAATAACAAAATTGTACTCTTGTAGTTTGGAGAGTAAGCGTACAAGGCGAGCAGAAGCTTTCCCTAAACCGTCGCCCTGTAACAGGTAGACAAGAGGTTTGTGATCAGTGTAAATGGTAAATTGACTGCCCCAGAGGTAGGTCTTGAATTTGTTAACAGCCCAGACGCAAGCCAAAGCTTCCCTTTCAATTGTGCTGTATTTGGACTCAGCAACGGATAAACTCCTGGAGGGGAAGGCAATAGTGAGGTCCTTGTTGTAAACTTGTTGACCAAAAACAGCACTGAGACCTTTTAAGCTGGCATCAACAGTAACAGTGCATTGATGACCAGGAACAAAAGGACTCAAGGCAGGAGCGTTGTTGACTAGTTTCTTGATGTGTGTGAAAGCAGTGTTAATGTCGTCAGTCCAGACAAAACTTGTGCCTTTCTTGAGAAGTGATCTCAAGGGCTGAATGTAGGAGGAATAGTCAGGAACGAAACGAGCAGTATTCGCAGAGACCTAAAAAGGATCTCAAGGCATCCTTGTCAAGTGGGGAAGGAGCTTTAATAATGGCCTCTACGTTACAAAACTTGGGTTTAATGCCCTCCGGGGTTATGGTATGCCCTAAGTAATCAATTTGTTCAACCAAAAATTTACACTTTTCTGATTGAATGGTAACTCCTCTGGCATTGAGGATGGAGAAAACTTTAAATAAGGTGTCTAAATGAGCATCTTTGGTTTCAGTGAAAACAAGAATGTCATCCTGAAATGCCTAAACGTGGGAATGTCTTTGAAAAGAACGTCCATGGCCTTCTGAAATACTGAGGCTGCGGAAGCCAAACCAAAGGGTAGCCTTAAGTACTTGAATGCACCGAATTGAGTGAGAAAGGTGGTGAGTTCTTGAGATTCAGTACTTAAGGCTATTTGGTGGTACGCAGAATGCAGGTCAATAGTGGAAAAATATTTAGAATGACCAATGTTAGAAAGCATCTCCTGAATGTGGGGAAGAGGATGACAATCAACAATAATGTTGCGGTTCAAAGATCTATGGTCAACACAGAGGCGAAGATCGCCATTCTTCTTTTTAGCAAGAACAATGGGAGAAACCCATTCGGAGGAGTCAGTGGTGGTAATGATGCCATCTTTGGTCAAGGTCTCTAAGAGTTTCTTGAGGTTTGACGTTTATGGGAACAGATCTGACTTTGTGTGTGATGGGTGTGGCATTGGCCTTAAGCCTAATGGTATGTTCAAACCCTTTAATGGTGCCAATGCTATTGCTAAAAACAGAGGGAAAGTTGTTTTTAAGCAAGGAAAGGAGGGCAGTATCGCTAAGAGTGGTGTTGTCAATGGAAAGGAGGGGAGCATCTCCTAGAACAATGGGAATTTTATGGCCTGGTTTTAAAATAATACCTAGTTTGGCTAGATCCTTCCAGCCTACTAAATCTCTGCCTTTGACTGCCACATAAATCTTTGTTTCGGTGATTCTTTCCAAAATTTGTAAAGAACCAACGAAGAAACCAAGAAGATCAATGTCCTTCTCACCAAAAGCTTTGGGCGATATGTCAGGGGTTTGAAGTGTAATGGAATGGCCCCATAAGGTATTGAAAGTAGTATCAGCTAAAACAGTAATGGGGGCTCCTGAGTCAGCCATGACCTCTAAGGGTTTGTTATTAATAAGGGCTTGGCAGAGGGGATATTGGAAAAATTATTGGTGCAGTCCGAGACAGTGGAATCAAAAGAAGAAGTAGAAGGAATTTGCAGCTCCACATTGTGAATTCTAACATTTTCAGAGGTGCGTTGGGATCTGCAAACTTCTTGAAAGTGCCCTGTTTTTTTACATTTGGTGCATTTCTTTCCCAAGGCAGGGCAAGAAGGATAGTTGCCAATGTGGTTTTTGGAACCACAACAATAGCAAAAGCGTTTACTTCTTTCTTTGTTAATTTTGATGGCAGAAATAGAAGTGGAGGCATTAGAATTTTCTTATACATAGGATATGGGAGAATGTCCTTCTTGTCCTGATAAAGCTTGGGAAGAAACGATAGAACGCTCAATACTTTTACCAATATCAATGACCTCTGAAAGAGAAGGGTTGCGACAAGTAAGAAGTCATTCTTGCATCTTTTTGGAAAAACAGTTAAAGACAAATTGGTCTCTGATACAAATATCCACAGAATTCATGAAGTCACAGGTAGAAGCTAGGACGCGTAGAGCAGCAACGTATTCTTCAACTGATTTGTCACTGGCTTGTTTGCGTTTGAAGAAACTATGCCTTTCCAAAAGGACATTAGGTTCTTCGGAGAATTGTTTTTTAAGTGTTTCTTTGGCTTCAAGGTAAACATTCCATGTACCATCACCAGCCGGGCGTGGAAAAGGAGGTAAGTTATCAAAGATCTTTTGTGCAGCAATGCCAAGATGATTGTACAAAAGTGCATTTTTCCTTGCTGGTGAATATTCCAAGCCATCAATGCCAATGAGGTAATTTTCAAAAATATGAATCCGTTGTTTCCAAAGGATTTCAGGTTTACCTGGTTTTTGAAGAAATGGAGGAGGATGCAAAGCATGGTCGGTGGATGACATGCAGGAACAGGTGAGAGGTTAGGAGGAAGAAAACCCCCTCTTTCTGCAGAAGAAAACAGCCAAAGGATGAGCACAATATGGTTGGAGCAGAGCTCCCACAACCAGAATGTCCAATAGTGCAGGAGATTGCGACGGTGTAAACAAACTAGTTGGAGCAGAGCTCCCACAACAACTTTGGTGTGGAGATAATAGTGGAGGCTGTACTAGTGGTTTTGAGAACAGGGGCAACTGGAGCAGAGCTCCCACAGCCGAAGTAATGGGTAAAAATCAGCTGAAGTACAGGCGATTTGATATAGAAAGGCACGGCTGGAGCCGAGCTCCCACAGCCAAAGTACGTCATAAAGCTGATTGATGAAGAGAAGGGCCGGCCTACGTGAAGAATACAAACGGCGTCACAATGAGAAGGAGTAGTGCCGGGCCAGGAAAGTCCTCTGGTTGTGAAAGCAGCGTCGAAGAATGCAAGCAGCGTTACAATGAAGAGAAGAAGAGGTGCCGGGCATGGAGGGAGTCCTATGGTTGCTATGGAAGCGCCGATGCAGGTAGGGCCGATGTGTCACAAGGAAAGGCACAAGCAGGAAATTGAAAGATGCGCGCTGGCTCGAGCAGGCAAGCTGAAACGGTTGAGGCCCGTGAGAGACGGCCGGAAAGTTTGAAAGTACAAATATAGTGAAAAGCACACACCTGAAGGCTTGTGGGTCCCTGGGAAGAATATCAGTAGTCTCCAGGTCAATGCGGTTGCTGGCGTCGCAGGACGAATAAACGGGTGGCGGTTGGAAAATATAAAGGATTTTCTTTTTTTTCTTCACCCCACTCCTGGTACCAAATTATGTAGCGAAGGAGACGGAAAGAGTAGAATCCAGGAGTTTCTTTTATTTGCAGGATACAAATAAAATACAAAGTATCAGGACCCACAGCAGAAGGAACTGCTCCGAGGGAAGGTCAAGAATAGAATGAATCTCTCAGAGGGAAAGATTCTAGAAGGGAGAGCGGCAAGAAAGGAATGGAAAGAATTAAAGGGCAAGAGACAGACAGAGAGAGAAAGGAGAAAAGACAGGTGGGGAAAATAGGATATTACAGTAAGGTTTACATCATAGAAACAGCAGAGCTCTTCTCCATGGAACAGCTTTCTCCAAGTGTGTAAAAACAACATGCAACAACGTAATATCAAGGCACGAGTCTTCAGTACTGCAGCTGTGTAGCATGTTATGTCTAGGTGCTAGGGACTGACCAGAACAGAATAACAAGGGGCATTGTTTATCGACCTTGCATAACGTGTTCAGGCTAAACTCCAGGAAAGGCAGAGAACGCGAAAGGCAACCCGTTCTCATGTGAAGGGCACAAACAAAGTCTTGCAAAAACAAATTCATGTAGTAGCGTGTGCAAAAGCAGAATCATGGCAGCGAAGCTCATGATAACTTAGCAATGTCGATAATGTGCCTAAGAACAATATAATACCCTCCCCCTGGTAAGGCCATAGGACATAGAAAAAGGACGAAAACAGAGTTCACAAGTCAAGCAGGGATCAAAACTAGCGAAAAAACCAAATTGGAAAAAAAATCGAAGTTCTTAAAAAAAAATAATAATAATCTTTTCAAAGTCGTAAATAGGGCTCATTGAAGGGGAGCTGCCTCCGGGATAACAAAGTTATTATGAAGGAGGTGGTAAGTCCATCAAGGTGTATGAACCGAGGAATGCAATTCCCTCCAAAAGATCATCCATATCGTTGGTAAAAAAGAGGGATGCCATCCAATTAAGTAAGTCGAAGGAACAAACGTGCTCCTCATAATCAGATGCCTCTAAAAGCATGAGTGGGCAACTTGCGTGATATTCGATGAAACTTCATTGCAGGACGGTCTGCGCAGCCGCACAGACATCCCATTCCGCCAAAACTCCAAGTGCAGCTGCAAGTGCCATGCGGCCATCCCCAGAACAAGCCTGATCATGGGCCTCTAAGGGACCCATCAACTGGTCAAAATCCAGGCCGGGACGTGACGTATTGGAGAGGCATATATCCAGTGCCCAATAGAAGGGACATCGCTGACAATAAAGGACTGGTTGCACGCGAGTGAAGTACGCAAAGCGAAAAGTCAATCCATAACTGACGCCAAGCGTGGCTAAAGGCAAGCATCCGAAAACCTGTTGCATGCTATCACGGTACAGCTGCAGCTGGCCTGGTCTGTGCAGTACCACAAATTGAGCAGCCATTGCACAACAGGAGCAGGAGAAGCAGGATTACAGTGCCTAACGTCAAAATGAAGGGGAACCCTCCGAAGGCGCTGGAAAAAATAGAATGAATAAAACCTGGTATTACTCCAAATATAGTCTGAAAAGAAGTCACAAGGCCAGATCCCACACATTTAAAAAAATGTGCAAGGCCTGCGGTGTCAGACGCATTAAATATTTGGTGTATTAGTTCACCAAAATGCAGTGGGAGGTTGGTGTTCAGAAGGGACTGTGGGGCATATTATCAAGGGCTTTATCGCCGATTTAGCGGCACTTTTTGCCGCTAAATCGGCGATATTTTAACGCCCTATTAGCAAGCTGTCGCTAACAGGCGTTAGCGACAGCTTTCAGGCGTTAGAGGCCGGGAATTACATCGCCTTGCATGTCAGCGATATTTATCGCTAATGACATGCAAGGTAGGCGTTCCCAACCTAACAGCGACTGAAAACAGTCGCTAACATCGCTATCGCCTATTAGCAATAACCGCGAAGCGATAAAAATACGCGCGCTAACCGCGATTAGCGCTGGTTTTTTAGAACTGGTAAAAGCATGACTTAACAATAATAGTCAATGGGAGGTGGATTGCAAGGTTAAGTCCCCAGCATTAGCGCAAGGAATCTATCGCTGGATTTCTCGCGTTATTGCTGGGTTTCGCCGCCATCGCTGGATATTTTATCGCATTGGAGATGAACCTTGCTAATAGCATGTTATCTCCGCGGTAATATCCAGCGATAGCCGGCGATAGAAAAACGCGCGCTAAGCAAGCTTTGCGATAATTATCGCAGGTTCTTGCTAATATGCCCCTGTATCTCTCCAGAAGTCCTAGCCACCTGTAACTGGAAGGTTTCGCTGGCGGAAGTGAGGGCCACCTCTTGTTGGAATAACAGCACCTTGAGCCTGCTCAACTTGTTGAAATCTGTTTTCAAAGTTGGAATGGAAGGCCAAATTGAGCTATCTAGACTCCCATGCGGGGGTGGGAAAAGCACATTGCTACAACAAGTTACGCGCTGGGAAACCGTTACTAAATACGGGACTCCTGCATTTAAACCACAGCAGTCTTGGTTGTTCAAAATAAGATAACTGCCATTTGTAAGCAATGAAAAGCGGGAATTATTGATGGCACTGGAGTCTCTTTTAAAAAACAGGCCAGAATAGGCGTGGAAACGTTGCAAGCGCCGTGCAACTTAACGTGTTTACAAACAAGGGAATGTCCCACCGTGGAATCGCAGTCCTCCCCTGTTAGGAAAACTTCCTTACCCTCTCTCTGACAGCTGTAAGTGAAAGGCAGGACCACATTTCATGTAGAAAAGCACTACCCAGTGGTTCATAACGGTCAATCGGAAAATGGTGCATGCATGATTTGAATTGAAATAGCGAAAAAGGGAGAGAAATAACCCCATGAATCAACCAAACAGCAGAATCTGTTTCCGCTAAAGAAAACGGCAAGGGCTCTAATTGTTCAATATGCAATAGTGTGTATGTAGCATCTTTCATGGACATAAACCTTTGTTTATCAGTCAGATTAAATGGCAAGAATAAAGCAGTGGCATTCAAATAATCCCAAGGCACCTTTCCCATTTTAAGAGTTTGCAATGTCCAAGCAAATTGCATAACAGATCGTAACTGATTTTGACCATGATATAACACAGATACATCACTTTGAACAATATCAATAACAGATGAAACAATATTATCCAATGTATAAATGCGTGAGGAAAGTGTGTTTATGCTATTGTCTACTACGGCAAGGACTTTTTCTAAATTGGCCTGATCAATTTGGCGCAGACGGAAAGCAGCTTCCATCTGCAAAAGTTTCTAAATTTCATTGTAAGCAGCATACATGAATCTTTTAGCTCTCGGAGCCCTGGGCCCCAAGAGAAAATCAGCCAAATTAATGTCATGTGACAGCAGAGAAAGATGTGGCTTCACTGATGTCAGCGTAGAATGTTCCAACCATTGTTGACATAATTTACCAAGCGAGTATCTGGTAACCGAATGGGAACAAGGATAACTTGGGTCCGGTCTAGTATGTGTGAAACCGGGTGTTACATTATAAAAGCGCATTTGACATGCATTGGTATTAGTTTGCCACACTAACCACCCAGAAGAATCAATTTCAGAGACATTGAAGGTGTCATTTCGAAGCAAAGCTTGTAATGCCTCAATGGTATAATCTGTATGTGTGCGCCAATTAGTATATTCCGCTAAAGACGGAATGGATGGCGTATTTAAATTTTTGACAGTTGCTAGGCCAAAACAAGTTGTTTGTTACACTGTATCATTTAAAAACAGAATTTGAGCTGGGATCAGGCATACACGATGTAAAGCTTCAGTTCCCTGAACCTGCCAAGGCTTTGTGCCCCAGATTGATTTTAAATGAACAGTATCTTTCCAATGGTCATAACCCTGCGTAGCCAATTTATTTCTAAACAAGTTGGCGTAAATCAATTTTGTGTGGGTCAACATAAATTTAGATTGAGTAGATGATCGAAGTTTAAAATAATAGGATTCCGGATTAGATATGTCATAATCTGTAAAATAAGTGAACTAATCTCTAAAAGTTTTAGAACTCCCTTCCACGGGAGTAGGACAATGTTCCCATTGTGTATAATTAAAAACAGGTCTTAACGTATTTGTTTTGTGTAAAAAACGATGCCAATAATGCTGATAACAGAATAAATCACCGTCATTGGCAGAATTTAAATACAAATCTTCAGCATCAAAAGCAGCATAATACTTTAAATCTGAAAACAGTGCATGTACTGCTTGCACATCCCAATCATCCGAATGTATGTCCCGTATTAACACATCTCCTAGAGAGACGCGAAACACGTATGGTACGCGAAGCACCTCGGCCGGACCGTGGACTTCGTATGCAACTTTGTCCCAAACGATGCCATCTGGAATCGGGAATGCTGAAATGTTAACATGAGACTGATCACGTTTCATGAAATGGGACGATGTGTGAGGGGCCAGAACTCCATCGACTAAGTTCACTGCAGAGCGTTCTGGCAAATAATGACCATTGATGAGCAAAAAGAACACTGTCACAAAACCAATTGACATGAAGAGAAAAATCAGGACAAGCAGCAACCAAATGTAGGTCCAAGGAGGGACCAAGTAAGTCTTTTTGAACCAAGAGGAAAAAATACTTAATTTAGTCGGCTTGTCAGCCAAACAGGATGCCGAGGAAGAAGAGCCGGAAGAGAGACTGGCATGATCTCTATAGCAGCCATTCGTAGGTTGATTTATCAGAGGTGGAAGCGTCGGGTCCGACTGATGTTCTTCAGGACTGTTCGGTACTTCACTGACGTACTCATCTGGATGATATATATACTCGACATCCACGGTAGAAGATAGAGGTCGGACAGGTGAAAAATCAATGATAGTGTCCATCACATTCTTAGCCCTACAAGGAGCGGTGGAAGATGATGTAGTCAGTGGATCCAATGAAATTGCGTTGCACGAAACTGCAGGCGTGACACTATTCAGAATTGGCCACATGGTGTAGCTTGACATTGTCCACTGAAATATATCTGTTGTCTTTGCGACCAGGTAAAGGAGGTAAAATGACTGTACGAGTACCCTTCAGTCCAAGCACTGGAACCGGTGCACGATAAGAGGGACTAAATTCTTTTTTGTTCTCCAGCTTTTCTCGTACCAGATCTCCAATTTTTGGAAGCCAGCCGGCAACTGGAATCAGTAGTGCTGCATCAGTGGAAGAGGGTAAATGTTCAGTTGCAAAGTTGTCACGGGTCTTTTGTAGATCCTGTAACACAGTAGAATGATTATCTACGTCAAAGGCTGCGGCAGCCGCCACATCGTCTAGACCAGCAAGGTCTGGCACAAACATTTTAATGCCAAAGAGCATTTCGTATGGGGTCCGCCCACCCAGAGATCGTCTAGGGAGGTTATTAAGTGCACGTTGAACCCCATACAAATGGGCCAGCCAGCTCCTGCCAGTACCTAAGACTCTAGCTGTCAAGGATTGCTTTAAGTCACGGTTCATTCGCTCCACAACTGAATTGCCCGCAGGCCTGTATGGAGACGAAAACTGCACCAGCACCCCCATTGACTTCATTGCTTCCTTGTACGCCTTAGAGGTGAACGCCGGACCTTGGTCAGAATGGAAGGTGCCACAGGCAAACATCCCTACAAAGACACGCAAATCCCTGATGACATTTCGAGCGTCAGAACTGTGTTGTGGCCAAACCCAAAGGAATCTAGTGCACGAATCAACTGCAACAAATATATATTTATACGCAGTATCAGAAGAAAGAGGACCGCAGTGATCAAGATAGATACAGCCAAAAGGTTGATTAGAAATACACAGCTGTGTTTGTGGTGGGCGGGTGACCGTAGATGGCTTGATTTGCTGACAAATGTCACAAGAAAGGACATAAGTACGGGTCTGTTCATATAAACCACGCCACCAGTAACGTTGCTGTAAAATAGAGACTGTCGCCGACACACCGGCATGTGCAGATGCTATGCCTTCGTGTGCGGCTTTGATCAATGTAGGTCTGCGGTCCATGTTGGGGATCATCCGCTCTCCAACAGAAGGAATCAAAGCATAAGGAACTTGTTCGGGAGTTATATGATAAGAGTATGTCGAAGGGAAACCCTGAGGATAAGCTGTTCCCTCCCGCGTTGCAGCTACAGCTGCCAAAATCTCATTATCTATTTTAGTCTTGGATCTTGTAACTGCTGCTACGGAGCACGTGGCCACTGCAGACCTGGCTGCTTCATCAGCCAAAGAATTACCAAGAGCATGTACTCCTACACGCTGATGGCCAAGGGTATGTATAACATGAATGAGGGGCAGACGTTGTTTAAGATCTGCCACTCGAATCCAAAGCGTTTTATGCTTAATTGCGCTGCCTTTGGAATCTCGATAGTCATTCCGAGACCAAAAAAACAAGTTGTCATTGAAAGACTGGACACAGTAATAAGAATTGCACACAATAAGAGTATTCACATTTGGATCAGCAAACTCGAGAGCTAGTACAAGAGCACGCAGCTCCGCCAATTGTGCCATACGGTCACCAAGGGCTTGAGTGTGCACAATGGAAGACTTAAACTCTCCATTAACAATGGAGCCAGCAACAATTGCGCAAGTGGCTGAATAAGCATGTTTGGAACCCGTGGCCGGTTGAGCCGAGCCATCGGTGTAAATGATGCATTTGTACTCATGTAAAGGAAGCAGAGACAAGGGTGGAGGATGAACGTATTCATACTGTAAAAACACCTGTGTCTGTAAAGAAGGATCAAAGATAAACGATACATCAGCTGATGTCAAAGAAGTAGCCCATTTTATCCAACGGGGATGTAGTGCTTTCGAGTTAGGTACACTCGCCTTAGTCACGGCTTCCAAAGCAGTGAAGGGCGTGACCATAAGAATGCGTTTTCCTTGTGCCAGTGAGCGTTCTTTTAGAATCGCCATCTGTACTGCTGTCAAGATTGTTTCAACAGTTGAAAAGCGCATTTCAGCGGCAGTGTATAAATGTGATTTGTATGCAACCGAATCTGTGTCTCATTTATTGAACGTCAAGTAAGTGAAAGCCACTGTCCCAGAAACTATACGTATTACTAGGTTTGTGGTGTTGTCACATGTCAACAAGTAGTTAGTTGCAAGCAAGTCTGTTTGCAAAGAAGTCAGAATAGAAGTATGTTCTGGAAGCCAACTGGCAGAAGAAAAATTCGGTTGTATCAATACATAAAGCGGTTTGATACGCTGGGCATAATCGGGAACGTATGTCCTCCCGAAATTCAAAAATCCCAGCAAAGACTGAAGTTTCTTCAGTGTAGAAGGGGGTCGCAATTGTGCACATTTCCCCAAGAAGTGAGGGGCCAAGCCCTTTCCTTCATTATTGAGCTCATAGCCCAAAAAGATCACCGCCAAATGGGCGATATGTGACTTTGCAAAATTGAATTTGTATCCATAGTCGGCAAAGGACAAAATAATATTGTCGACTCGGACCAGATGCAGCATAAGTTCATCGTCCGCCAGATAAATGTCATCAACGTACGAGAACACATCTGGATCTATGTCGTGCAATAGTGACACGTCACGTGCTGCAAATGCCCCGGGGCTATTCTTATACCCCATAGGCAATCGTGTAAATTTTTTCTGATTCCCGACGGCATGAATGCTGTCAAATCACGACTCTCAGGGGCGAGATTGTGACTTTAGAATCCATTCGAAATATCAAGGGTAGTTTTGTATTTTTTTACGAACAAGGCTGTTAACCAGCACTGAGCTGTGTGTGTTTTGCACCGCAAAAGTGCAACAATGACTGTTCAATTCTCGGTAATCCAATACAATCCGAAATGAACCATCAGGTTTTGATACCGTAAAGAGAGGATTATTCAACGTTGATGTACATGATTCAATCACTCCTTGATACTCCAACTGTGTTAGAATATCACAAACGGAAGCTTTGGCTTCACGTCTGATTGGATATTGCGGTTGTGGCTGAGGCATAGAGCATAAAGGTATTTCATGAGCTGGCGAATCAACATCTCAACCCACCTGATTACGATACACCGCTGGGACTAGGGCACAAGCCCACCCTGCAGCCAAAGTCTGGGCATGCTCTTCAGGGACGTAACGCGAAAAACTCGGAAGTATCACGTCTTCTCCCTTAGGAGCTGCCAACACAAAGGGTGGAGGCCAATCTGCCTCCGCCAACAGAATGTCATATGAGGACGTTAAATTCTCCCAGAGCACCGCTTTGATTGGACGAGGTATATCACCTTCAATTTGGAAAATTATGTCATAGAGTCTATCCGGGGGGCAACCCGGGTGTCAGCAGTCTCTACTGTAATGAAGGTATCAGTTGCTGTCACCTCCAGACAGGGACGCAGAGCCTCCCGCACTATGGTAACTTCCGCTGCGCTGTCGAGCAGAGTCACTGCCCACGTCCAATCCAGGAGTCGCGTTCTCACCGTCTGAGGCATACCTCGCTGTTAGAACGGCAACTTTTTACTTCTGAAACGGTGGTCGAAAACGAGGTAGATCCTCTTGTTTTCCTTTGCCTTCAAACTGTCGAGGCTGATCACGTCTCTGTGGCGCAGGTTGACTCTTGCCACGATCTTGGCGTTCCCCTCCTCCGACTTGAGAGCCAGAAGTGTCCTGTGAAGAACGAGGAGAACGTGGATCAGGGACCTGAAATCTATCAGGAGACTTTATTTTAGCGCGGCCGCGCAAGTCATAAATACGCTCAGAAGACTCAGGTGTCGGTGAACCAGCACGCGAACCTTGCTTCTGTTATTGCTGCCCCTGTTTTTTTGTTTTCCAGTTCTTTTTAGGAAAGAACGGACGCCCATCTTTATCAGTCTGGGCCTTTTGTTGAGTTTGAGTTTGCGTTGAGTAAAAGGCTGAACTCCCAAACTATTACGGCCTATGGTCTTATAAGCCTTTGCAATAATTTTTGGTAATTCGCGTGGTTTGTCTACATCAGGGACAGCCTCCAAGCGATTTGCCACTTGAAAGCTTACCGCATCGCCCTTGACATTTGCAAGGATCATATCTGCAACCACGTCGAACACCCCCACCAGTCTCATTCCCAACTCTACAGACGCCTCAGCTCTGTTTTCATCTTGAACACGCTGAATCACGGAAGGGAGTACGGTCATAAAAGGAGTGCCGAAACACTTCGAATATACCGCTGCAAACACCTTACCCCAGGTGTTACAATCAGCCAACTCAGGAAGCAAGTCTTTAGGCAAACTAATAGTCAAAATCCTGTTTATCCACAGGAGAGGTATTTGGAAAAACAGCCTCTAGTTGTCCACATTTTTCAGCAAGCCAATAAGGTAATTCATCCTTATTCTGTGGACGCTTGCCCATTACTGAATTAACCATAAGGGGACTGATGGCCACACCACCAGGTCCCGCTGGTTGTGCAGCAACTCCAGGTGGTCCCACCTGAAAGTTGCGCGACATGAACTGTATAACAGCTCTATGCATGCGTATTAAAGACGTATGTAACACGCGCAGTTCTGCAAGCGTCGCCGTTGTCAAACGACGCGGGTGAGGGGGTATACCCAGCCAAAACGGGCCACGTGGCCCCATCGATCGATAAAGGACCTAAACGGACCGGCGTTATTGGGTGAGGAAGGGTGCTATTAAACCAAATTTGGTGTTGCCAAGCTGTAAGCGGAATCTCAAGAGCTCGATAGGGCTGATAAGCATTAGGAAGGGCCGTAGGCGTATATTCGTGAAACAAGTTATCTGTTCCATCCACCGCCGGAAAGGTGACCCAAGAATAAAACACTTCGAAGCGGTAAGCCGCATCTGCTTCAACTACAGAAATCAGTGCAACACCAGCATTAGAGACTCCATTCTGAGTCAAATAAGCAGTGAGTGCTGCCCTATTAGCGGCCGGAATCGGGACCTCCATAACTGACAATAAAGAAAAACAACCCAGAGCGCGGCAGCGCAATAATGGGTCAAGAATAAAGAGAAACTTTTTAAAACTTCAAGCTTGAAAGAACCTATACAAACATCAATATAGGAGGTTACACCATCACAACCGTCTCTGGAAACAGAGGTGAGGGGATTGTGGACAAGCACAAGCACTACTCAAGCGTCTCACAGATAAGAACCAGACCAAACGTTGGGCGCCATGTTGCAGGGATTCTGCACATACACAGAACTATGCGCAGGAAAACATGACCTCAGTGAATAGGGGTGAACCAATCTACCACATCAGTACCCAAAATCCCATACTGACTAGCTATAGTGTCTCATTCATTCTCCTCCAAATATCACGGAGCTACAAATGATTAGACAACCCAGAACACAACACTCCCGACTCTCTCAGGAATCGCGGGAGCAAGACGTACTCTTTCGCTCACTCACTCATACCTGTCCACAATGAGAATAAGCAGAGTCACTGAAATAGTTCAAAATGTTTATTTTAACTATCGTGCTCTACAATACAGTATACATGCCACTACTAGCAGCAAAATGCATGAACTCAGCACAGTTAGCATTGTTACAATTCCATAGAATACGAAGGGAGAAGTCATGTTATAAAGACTGTGGAAATAAGGGCCTATAGTCCTATCCACCCTCCCCTTGACTAGAAGAAGTTTATTTTATAAAAAGGACGATCTCTGGGCTTTGACAGCAGACCCCATACCTTAAAGCCTGAATGTAAGGTTTACATCATAGGAACAGCAGAGCTCTTCTCCATGGAACGGCTTTCTCCAAGTGTGTAAAAACAACATGCAACAACGTTATATCAAAGCACGAATCTTCAGTACTGCAGCTGTGTAGCATGTTATGTCTAGGTGCTAGGGGCAGAACAGAATAACAAGGGGATTGTTTATCGACCTTGCATATCGTGTTCAGACTAAACTCCAGGAAAGGCAGAGAACGCGAAAGGCAACCCATTCTCATGTGAAGGGCACAAACAAAGTCTTGCAAAAACGAAGTCATGTAGTAGCGTGCGCAAAAGCAGCATCATGGCAGCGAAGCTCCTGCTAACTTAGCAATGTCGATAATGTGCCTAAGAACCATATAACAAATTAATTAAGTGGGGCCTTCGAAGAAAAAGCTAAACAAATACATAAATCACGGAGAGTGTAAAGAGGAACGGGCAGGGGAGCATCATGGAGGGTGGGTAGAGGGAATGAAAGTAGTAATGGGGAAATGTAAAAAATAAATAACATTTAAAAATAAAATAAAGAAGTATGCGAGAGGCACAAACGATGAATGAAGGAGCTCGGCAGCAATTTGTAGCTGCCAGGCCCTCATAAAAGAGCAGATAAAATAAATCATGGGGAGTTGGGTGGGGAGCATAGAGAACGGAGGGCGGGCATAGGGAATGAAAGGAGCTCCGGAGAGAGAGGACAAAAAAGGAGGAGGTGAGAGCAAGGAAACACATGCATTCCCCTCAAGAAGGACTCTGTAGTTGAGAGGGCCAGTCAGTGTGGATGGCCATGATTGAGCTAGGTGGATTTGGCGGTTGCCACCAAGAGCAGCCATAGACACTCATCCACTTGTCATCTGATAGCTTTGTCCTTTCCTTTGCATCAGCGTGCTGTCTTTTAGGCTGCTGGATTTCCTTGGAGAGGGGGCGACCCTCAGATGGGTTGAATGCCAACAACTTATTTCTCTGATAATTCTCATTATGACATCCATTCAAGCCACCATACTGCACCCTTTCTCGCTGACAACAACTGGACTGTTAATATTGGTATAACTATGCCAACCATGCTGGAAGTAAATATGGCTGCCCACCCACCTTTTTTTTTAGCTTTGCTTTACAGTTATCACAAATATTCATGGTAGGAAATATAATGATCTTTATATATGTTTTGCGTGAGATGTTTGTTTAAATTGTTGTAACTTGTAAAATGTGGATCTGCAACAAAACTTATGGAACTTTTCTTTTATAAACTGCTTTTATGCAGTACTAAGTGTTCCTCTACAAAGTGCTCAGATACCCATGTAGGTCTTCTTTGTGCAATATAAAATTGCAAATAAATAAGTAAACAAATAAAAATGTAGTGGAGGGACACAACTCAGCCAATCTGAACACTGTTAGACTAAAAGGCTTCTGGGTGGGGTAAATGCAAGATTAGGGAGAAAATTCGAAGGAATCAAGAGCAGACAACATATATGGACAATTAAGCCATCCATTCAAGAGCAGGGTGCTGACCCAGAGCCCACTCTAGGTTTATGTCATGTTTTAGAATAGTCTTGTTAATACTAACATCTATTGGGAGTAAAGAGCGGGTGCATTGTAATTGTGTACGACCTACAGACAATGTAAGTTCCAGAGGATTGTGGTACATCAGACTGTTCTGTAAAGTTGTGAAATGTAAAACCTTTTGACCCAACTATTTTGAGATAGCACTAGAGGCGGTTTCTTTATGGGGGCGCGGGGGCGTCGCCCCCCTGTTTGTTGGCCATGATATTAATGTTTAAAAATTAAGAAGAATCCGAAGATTCCATCTTTTTTTTCTTTTGCCGAGGTGCGCGGCATGACCCGGGTAAAGATGTTACATGGGAGGGAGGAGGAGCCTCTGCTCCGAGCCTGCCTGCTGATTGGCAGGTGCCAGGCCTCCATGGGGTGAAGTGCGCATATCGGCTTGGACGGGTGCCTTTCGCCGACCAGCCTGACATGTGCACTTAAACCCTGGCCAAGCTCTGTAATGTAGGAGCGCGGGGGATTGTTGCCCCAGCCCCCCAAGGCTTCAAATGAGCGTTGGCAGCCCCTGACCCAGCCAATGGCTGGGTTAGGGGCTGCCAACGCTCAGCCAATCCTTGCGATGCTGGAGTTATGGGGGTGACGAGCCCAGAGACCAAGCAGGTAGGACAGTGGGACCGGGTACTTTGTCACCGTGTGAATAACTGTAGCAGTTCCAAGTGGCTAGGCTTCAGTGTGCTTTTTCTGGGTCTGGAGTACAGGTCAGTTATGGTGTATGTAATTGGTGGGCCGAGCAATACCCTGTCTGTTCTATTTATGGGAGCACTGCAGACTGGGCCAGCTGTGTGAGTACTGTCCCAAACTGTGCGCATTAGCAATAGTTCATGCGTGGCAACAGTGCTATGTCATGTGTGAGAAGGCAATCCACCCTTGTTTGCGTGTGTACACGAAATGCACACTTCATGTTCACTGCTTCGACACTCTGAAAGAGACACTCACTTGTACAGGCCTGTTTGAAACTGTGTGCGCATAACGTGCAACATACACACGTAGACTGTACCTAAGCGTGTTTTGGGATTCACATGCTCTGTATGCATGCGTACATTACAGCTTTTATCAGGTGTAATGGTGTGTACCTCCCGTAGACACACTGCTGTGTGCATTGATTCCAGAGTGAGAACTCTCAACAGAGGGCTGCAAGAGGACAGAGAGACTCGTAAGACATATTTCATCTCCGGTGCACGCGGACTGTGTTATCCACTGTAACACGTCCTTGGTAATAGCCACACTATAGTGTCATTACTCTCAGAGCTCGAGACCAGGACGATACCAGCACACAATGCTTGTTTAAATTCTTTGCATTTCTCTAAACGTTATGCGAACTTTGCAAACTTTGCAATCCTCCCAGTTTGAAACGTTTATTGACTTTACCAACTTCATGCAGCTTTACTTGTAGGACATGTTTTCTGTATTAAAAAAGTTACTGTGCGCACACTTTCTTGCAAACACTCTTCTGCAAGAACCTGCTTCCACTAAGGTCCACGTTACCCGTTCAGCAGAGTGGTATCTCGGGGGATACCCTCCTCCCACCTCATCTGATTACGAGTTTCACTAGATTTGGGAAGGCACCGAGTCAAACCGAGGTAGAGAATGCGTGCAGTCGAAGACCAGAATCAGAAGAACCGCAAGGGACGTCCTTAGCGATGGTGATGCCATATGCCACAATCCTTTCTGGTCAATACAGGCTAGAGCTGCGATTCCCAACAGACTGTGTGATCTGTGACAGAGCCTGTCAAATGCCAGTAAGACTGATTCAGTACTTCATCCTAACAAGGTTGATGAAAGCCGTATATTGGTCAATAACTGAATTGAGAGATGGTCCACCCAGGCAGTGTGTCAAGATTAGCATTGCTGCAATTGGTTAAGTGTTGGGTGCAATTGGCAGCGACTGACTGGCTCAGCCCCCACTGCCCCACAGCCTTTCAGAATTAATGCCTGTAGACAAATCTTATGTCAGCCCTTTAATAGCCTGCCGTGTCTCATCACTGTCCGTCATGCTCACTGAAGGAATAGGGGAGATGTCAAGTTGCAGAATTTGTATCTAAGTAACTTATGTACCAATATTTATTTTTCATTTATCGCATTGTGTGATCTCTAGCAAATCCCTTTAGCTCATTGTTCCTGGAGGCTGTAAATCATGCAGTGTGTGGCACACAAGAAAATGCAATCATTCACTTGTTACAAATTATGAAATGTTTGCGCCGTCAACCAATAGCTTCGCCCTGGCCCGTTCTCACTGTGGCATGTTGCGCACTGCAAGCTATCTAAATTACAAATACTCGCACTACATTCAAGTATATAGCTTTGGCAAAGGCTTGAAGAACAATCGAGGGAAGGGACGTAATGTGCAATGCTTGTTTAAGTTTGACGTAGAAATGCATACAAGTTGTAGTTTTGCAGCTATCTGAGCTACTTGTAAAGTGCCTATTCAATGAAAGGACCGCTTCACAGCGCTTCAAATGTCATCAGCCCTGGGGTTGGGAGGTCCAGAGCATGAACAGGGACTCAAGCCTTTGACCTGCAGGTCACACACAGAGCTCTGCAAGGGGGTGGCAATAAGGCATCTCACGTTCTATTGTTAACACAACATAAACACAAATTAATAAAGGCTTGTTAACATTTTGGGTTGCAAAATAGCCTCAGTCCTGAGCTTTCATTTAGAAACCTATTGTATTCTGGGAGCTGTAGTCGTGGTCCATTTCAATTAAACAAATGGCACCAAAATAATACCAGTTTACATAAAATGTACAGGGCTGGAATAAAGCATCCATCTGTCATGAAGAAAGCTTGTATTTCTAAAAATCTGGAAACACTGCATGTGAATATGACGTTATGTTAAATCCCATCTGAATAGCACATCCCCACCCTTTAAGAATCTGTGTGCCCTGTACTGCTACGGTCTCTCGTTCACTGGCATTAATGCTGTTGTGTTTCATATAGTTTACGCCGCACAGTGGCTAGCAAGCTGAGAGCGGAATGATGCACTGTTTAGTGATGGGTTATAGTAGAGAATACCCGTCTACATCTTGGGATGGCGATGCTTGCAGCATTATTTTTTGTGAAGCTGGGTTACTGTGCCAAAATCCCACACGTGGGAAACCCCTCCAGCCCAACAAACGTTTGCCAACAGTTAACCCCGATTGAATATATAGCAAGTGTACAGCAGTCCTAAATTCTCCACCACCTCGATCACAGCAGTACACACGAGAATGCGACTTGCTCATATCACCACTACTATGAAATGAAATGAAATGAAATTTGTACTTGTAAAGCGCACTTATACCCCCAAAGAGGTGTCCTGGCGCTGTACGCATACCGCTGTGGAACCCTTCCTGGCTTTTCCCTGTGAAATGTCCACTCCTGGGCACCCCCAGCGCTGTTGGGGCCGTTGTGGAGATTAAGCAAGCTATTGCCCAGAGTTGCAGAGTGGGACCCATGATTAGAATAGGCACCGAGGCGAGAATTATCAGGTCCGAGGAAATTGAGCCCAAGACCCGCTGAGGCGGGAATTGAACCCTGGTCCCGGGCCAGATCTCTGCATCAGGGTCTGCCGCTCTAACCATTGAGCCACACTTCTCCACCTACTGTACTACTGTACACTTTATTTATATATTTCACAGCGAGTTGAAACCTCCATGCTCAAACCTTCAACATTCTGCAAGGGACAAGTATGAATCCAGGTGAGGCAGATTTGGCTTTTTTTTCCATCCTTTCCATCTTGGTAAAGTAGCATTTGAGTAATAGTATAAGTATAGTATAATTTATTTAAACTACATTTCACAATTGCCTTATTAATCTTCTTACTTTCTCAAATTTGCTTGAAAATGAACCATTTGCCCACTCTTTTTTCAAAATTTTCTCCGGGGGGAACCCCCCCCGCACTCCCACTTATGATAGTGGTGCTCGATCACCACAGGTCATTCACAGATCTTTTACGCTCACCACTTTCAAATGTCACCAGCCGCCACTGCATACACGAAAGGGGGGTGCAACCACTGGCCTAGCCAAGAGTGGAAAACACAAACAAATGACCATGGCGGGGACAAAAAGAAAGAAATTCAATAATGGGTCTTCCAAAATAGAGTACTTGGATAAACTGGACCTGGATACGGGTTGCTCTGACAGTATACAAACGGATCTGGAATATCCAGCTTGGGTGGCGAATCTGATGGTGGACTTACAGAGTCAGTTTGGATCGATTGTGAGAGAAGAGCTTGTTCCCCTGGTTGAACGTATAGATAAAATGGTGGCACTGTGTGAAACCAGGGTTAGAAACAACAGTAAAAGGCACACCCTGGCCATAGTGAGGGGAACCGATATCAGCTGTCAGACTGACAATGTTAGTTCAACACCCATAGAAAGGCCAGTTCCACCACATGTCCAAGACTTTACCTTCACCACGGATACTGGGAGTGCCAATAGTGAGGTCACGAGTGATGATCCTGTACAACCCAATAGGGCTACAAAAAACATAGTATGTACACACATGGGCCCAAGAAGAGCAGAGAATGGATGGAGCACAAGATTGGCACAGAGGGCAGGAATGAAAGAGGCAACCTTCCTATCATAAATCTACCTCCTGCATCAACTCCGTATGTAATTATACTGACAGGTGTACCTGAAAACAAAAGTGGCCAGAGGGAAACCCAACTAGAACTGAAGAACAAATGTTTGTTTTGGTTGGCGAGGCATAGACAGTTTGCCTATGAAAATGCAGGTGAAATCCTCATGACCCGCAGGGTAAGCTGGGTGGGTAACAGACCAAAAGACAAACAAGGGGATTGTGTAGTTATCAATTTAAAAAAAACCCTTGACTGTCCACAGCCTTTTTGTAAGAATTATCTTAGCCTGGACATGGGCATGGTGGTTAGGCCCTTTCCGTTGGGCTATTTTTACACACCAGGCCAAACCACACCAAGGGCACATACCAGCTCCGTGCTGGATATGTGGATTCCAAATCAACAGCACCTGGGAGAATGGCACCAACCTCCCAGGCTCTTGCTATTTAACATACCTGTAGTTAACAGATTTGGGGTTCTGGAAGAAGTAGATTGACAAATAAAAGCACAAAATCTAGTCCAGGCGACTAATTGCCCTGGGGTTCCAAGGGAGACAGAAGTATTCATTAGCGACCAGCGTATCCCGAGCACCACCCATGGGTTAGAGGTTGAAGGAGTGAAGAAGCACCCTGAAGTAAAACAGAAAGTCAAGGGCAAGGGGGGTGCAATGAAAGAGCCTATGTTTAGGTATCTGTTTCAAATTGATAACACAAGGGGCTCATTTATATGCTCCCCGGCAGCCTGGGCTCAGTCCAGTGTTTTAGGAACACCAGTAGCCCCAAGCTCCTTTCCCACAGTCAATACCACACTGTATGGAGGAGTCAAAATAAGGCCTTTGGGGAAGCACTCTAGTGTCCACCCGAGGGACAATCAGTTCCCTAACACCGACTTCCACGCAGCTAAACCAGAAAAACACAAGGAACTAACCAAGCTGAAGGTATTATCCTGGAACTTTGCTGGCCTGAAAAGTAAATTGAACTGCCCTGATTGGGGGCCCTTTGTGGACCAATATGACATGTATGTTCCAGGAAACATGGCCACGGGAGGATGCATTGCCGATGGGGTTTGCGTCATTTAATGTACCTGCTACCTCCAGGGGAAGGGGTAGGCTGTCTGTGGGCCATTGCATTTGGGTAGGCACACATTTGGGCTGCACGGCTGAGCAGCTGGAGTCTTCCTCCAATGACATCCAGTGCATTCTACTTACCTTTGCACCAAAGATTAGAATTGCATTGATTAATGTCTACTCTAGGGCTGTAAGCCTTAGCCAAGAATCTGCGACCATTGATCAACTGGCACTCTTTATTCCAACAATCACTACAAACGTGTGGTTGGTTGTAGGTGGCGATTTTAATTGCCAATTTGAGCCCCTTATTGATCTCAATGGTGCAACTTCTTGTGAAGAAGATCTGCGCTGGGTAATCCCTGAACCACAATTTCCGCCAATTAGGGCCTGGACCCCACCGGCACTCCATATTAAATCACTGACACTAAACCATTCTTTAAGAGCCTGTAATGGTCGTACAAAATCTGATTCTCCAGGAAAGCAATCATTCAATAGAGTTGGTTAATCCTCCTTTTTTGATTACATCCTGGTAGAAACCAGGATGTGGCATAGGGTCGTTGATTTTGCTGTCTTGCCTCGACAGGACAGTGATCACAACACTCTGATTATGGAGATAGAGCTGTTGGTCCCTCGGCCTCTAGTACAGCGCCAGATGATAGGTTAACACTTTCTAACAATAGGAGAAGAGTACGGTGGTCGCTAATCCAACATTCTCCTGATAAGCTGACCTCCCTATATGCAACCATCATCCGACCCTACTGGAAATGGAGAAAACCACAACCTTTGATGGCACTTTTTCCGCACTAACCAGAGTTGCAGAACTCCATGCAGCATTGACATCTAATTTGGCTGAATTATTCTTTTCAAAAGGATCTTCTAGGGGGAAAAAAAGGTCAATCAATCTTGGTTTGACGGTAGTTGTTGGGAGGCCAAGTGGGCTTCAATAGATGCTATCAAATCCAAGGATAGGATTTAAATCAAACAAAAGAGGGCATTATATATAGAGAGAATCTCCCAAGCAAAAAAAACACTTGGGAGATGGATAAATGGGATGCATTAAAAAATGCCCTGTTAAATAATGATTTGAAGGCATTCTGGAATACAGTCAGTACAGGCTGTAGCGAAGGGAAGCAGGCTGTAGAGCCTAATATAGCAGCAGATATCTGGAAGAGACATTTCCAGGCCTTATACACCATGACGGAGGCAGAGGGCATCAGCATAGAACCAGTAACAACTCCCCTACAGATTACCCATAGTGAGGCCCCCAAGATAACCTTGATCGAAATAGCTAGTGTCTTAAGTAATATAACCCCTGGCAAAGCACCATGGCTTGATAAGATACCAGGGGACCTCTCTCGTGCAGAACCAAAAATTTGGGGGCCCTATTTGTGGGTTTTATTTAATGATATTTTGTAGGGAATGGCAATCCATGCAACATGGCCTAGTGCTGAAATCCTCCCAGTACTTAAAAAGGGCTCCCCACTTTTGCCTATTAACTACAGACCCATCATTCTGATTGATGTAACCCAGAAATGTTTTGCCCGGGTACTAATGGATCGTCTCCAGGCATGGATGGACGAACATGAAATCTTGAGTCCGTACCAAGCTGGCTTCAGGAAAAACACCTCCACCATTGACCAAATATTTAGGCTCCAACTTCTATATTGGAAAATGGTGACAATGGAGGTTGGCAGTCTCTATCTAATATTTGTGGATTTAAAAAACGCTTTTGACCTGGTACCCAGGGACAAACTATGGGTTGTATTAAGTGATCTTGGCATTCCCACCTGTCTTTGGCTCATGCTTAGGAAACTGCATGAAGGCAATTATGCGCAAATCAGGTTTGGGAAACATGGTGAACTTACCTCCCCACTTGCAGTTAATAGAGGAGTAAGACAGGGCTACATGCTCGCACCTACCCTGTTTTTTAGGTCTCACCTAGCGATGCAGCGCCATGCGCTGCACGCGTAAGCGAGATCTATTGTTGCCGACTTGCCTGCGAAGGGGGACAGGACATGTGCACGTGTATGGCAAGTCCTGGACAGGAGATGTGCTCGCGTATGGTGCGAGCAGGATTTGTAATAACGCCGCAAACCGTACGCGTGCACATCAGCTGTCTGTGCCGAAGCTTAACAGACAGGAGATGTGCACGTCTACGGCTCGCGGCGTTATCACAACTCCCACTCGCACCATACGCGTGCACATCCCCTGTCCAGGCGCGGCGCGCTTGCATGCACCACTTACCGGCTCTTGAATCCTGCTCCGGCCGCATCATGCGGCATTCACGAAGGCGGGGTGGGCTCCCGCCGGACTTCCTCTACTGCTTGCCAGTGCGGGGTGGGCTCCCGCCTCGCTTCTCCGACACGCGGGGCTCCCTGAGCTCACGGGAGCCCCGGACACTTCCGGACACGCGCTCCATGCCCCGCCCATGTCCCAGGCAAGGTTGCCTGACTTCCGGGTCGCGCTGAGAGCGGCCCGGAGAAGGCTTCCACAACAGCTCGGGCAGCGGCGGCGAAACGCGGGGTGGGCTCATCTGATGAAACAATAAGGTAAGGAAGGCAGGGGATGGGGAGAGGGGCAGGGGTGTGTTAAACAAACAAGCATTTGCAATGCAATAGGTCTCGCATTTACGCGAGTTTGAGCTATTGACATTGCAAATAACAATGCCTTTTATTTTTGTTTTCGTTTTAAAAACATAAATAAAAGGCATTGGCATTTACAATGCAAATAGCTTAAACTTGCGTTACTGCGAGACCTATTGCATTGCAAATGCTTGTTTTATATAGCAATGCATTGGTCGATCAACTAAATGAGGTGCTGGACAATGACGCCCTGAAGCTAGCGCACAGAAAAGTGCCGGCAATGATGTTTGCCTATGACACTCTTTTGCTCTCTTAAGACACCAATGGGCATCCAGAGGATCCTCAACAGTTTTGATGCCTTTTGTAAAAACGGGGGGCTGGAGATCAATACTCAGAAGACTAAATATATCGTCTTCAATCCAGCTAGTATGACATGACCCAATCCTTGTCTGAATGGCATCCGGCTTGAGAGGGTATGAGTATTTGAATATCTAGGTGTTACCCTAACCGAAAAAATTGAATGGGGGCCGCAAATAGCTAAAACCAGTCTTAAGTTAGCACAGTCAACGGGGGGCTGGCCAAGCCATTCAGGAATTCTTTCCATAACCCGCTGGGCCAATAGTAGAGATATATAAAGTGCAAACAAGGGGTGCTGCAATGTATGGGGCAGAACTTTGGGGGCTTTGTTCTTTAAGAAATATCAATAAGTTTGAGAACAACTTCATCAGGCAGCTATTTGGCTCCCCCTCATTACACCACTCACTTCATTGCGTTTGGATCTAGGGGTCAGACCAATCCCAGATGAGATTGGTCTTAGGCCTCTAACCTTTTGGCGTCACCTGTGGGTCACCCCGGAACTGGCCGCTTACAGGTCAGAGCTAAAGGAGGTATTGGGTCTTCCGGGTGCAGGGAAACTAGCAGGGCTTGTATATATTAGGGATGCACTCTGAAGAATAGGTATAATGAGATTATTGAGTAATCCCGAGGAAGCGTGTCCTGTAATATCAAGAAATGAATTGGTAAGGTGCTATAGGATGGGCAAACTTGCTCAATTACAGGAGAGCTCGGCCATTGGTTCCTTAACTGTCAATTTTATGAGAACCAAGGACCAGTATATATTAGAGTCTTTCCTGGACGACATCCAACCGGCACTAGCCAGGAAATTATATATTCAATTCAGATATGGGTCTCTTCCCTTGCGTGGTCAGGCGCCACCTTTTTAGGGTGTCCCACCTGTAATTGTGAGATAGCGACAGAACTTCATGTCTTTTTTTAATGTCCGGGCTATAAAACAGCCAGGCAGCGATGGCTTATCCAATTGTGCAGAAATTTAGGGTTCAAGCACTGTGAAGATGTATTTAGGTTCCTGAAATATAACACCCACACAGCAATTGTATATGCAGTGTCGCGTTTCTTGATGTCTATGTGGTGTGCACGTAAGTTGTTTTTGAAGACCTCCTTACGGTCTTAGGTTGATGTATTTTTCTCTTCTTATTTGGGATATTTCCCATTTTAACCTAATTTATTAAAGCTAACCTTGTTTTTAATTGGTTTTTAATCGTCTTCAATTTTATGTGAGCAGTGACTTTTACCTCAAATGTATTTAATAAAGGGGATGATCCTCACTCTGCAGGTTGCCCCTGGGAAGCAGCAGGCAGGTGATGATGTTGTTGGAGGTGGGCAAATGGTGTAATCAAGGATCAGTTGGGGTTAATAGACTGTACACTTCGACAAATCTTTTAACTCTGTATATTTATTACGAGGGTTGTACATTTTATTATGATTGTTTAAATGTATTTTACGTTTATTGCACATGCACTTTTATGGTATATTTGACCGAAATAAAGTATTCAAAAGAAAATAATTTGATTTGATTGGATAGATGATCAGAGAATTAGGCTCACTATATCCATGATTGATAAGTCCTTAGAAGAATGGTTCAAGAACTCCCTTTTCACTGGCACAGAAGCCTTGAGTACTGTACTGGCAGTATATTACAGTCGTAAGAACAAGACACAACGTTGCATGTCTCTGCTGACCTCTTTTTACTTACTTAAGTTGATTAACCTGCTACTGAGTTTCCAGAGGTATAAATCGATTGTGGATAGCAATGGTATGTACATTCTCAGTGGTACTAGTGGTACAGAAGAATTAGAGGACGTAACCTTGCTAGATTTATACAAATAGGCAATATGGGTTGCCTTATGATTGCTCTGTGAAATACCAGTCCACATTAATCTGTGATGTAAAAAACAATCAGCTGTGAATCTCTAAAACTGATGATGACACAGTCCCTGTCTCCTTTTTAGGGCTACTCCCCACCCCTGGTACTCTCCAGACAGCAATTATATCTTTGTACAGATCACCGCTACTGCAGTTGCTGAGTACATTTCCCATTCGGTGAGTGACTTTATTTTTTAGAGGAGATTCATAATAATTTGATTTGGATATGAAGTGGGGACATTTCTGAGCACAATCAACAGGGAGGTGGCTTCTGGGGGTAGTTGCAGTGACTTAGGGTGCTGCCCATTACCAGTGTCCACTTGAGAAGAGTTACTATTTCGTGGTATTACTTTTTCTGAGTTTGAGTAAGATGGGGTAGATCCTGTCTGTGATAATTGTCAAGTGCATGTAAATGGAAGTGTTAAGTTGCTGGAAGCTATGGGTCCACAGGAGACCTTTGGTTTGCTAATTGCTGCTGAAGGTTCAGCTGTTATACTGTCCCAGTATCATTCTGTTGGCCCACTATCACAGCCTCTGCTTTACAAGCCCATATTCCCAAGACCACTAAATGGCCTCTTATGTGTCCCTTGTTTTCATAGCTCCTTGAGCATTGAGTCTATGCCCCTAAGTATTGCTAATATAAGGTCAGTAAGTGTCGTAAGAATTCCCTTAAGGGCCTTGATGTGATTATCTGGGTTATAGCGTTCTAGTCATTCATCGTTCAATACATGACTTGAGACAGCGCCTGTCACAGGCTCCCTAATTTGAGATACTGTATTGGGCACTGGCTTGGATAGCGGCTTGGGTCCAGCGGGTGGTCTCCTTACACGAGTATTCATTGGCCGCAGAGTACCTTTTTGTTATTTTTAGGCAGTGGAGATACCAAAAATGTATTACTATTGGAGAATCTATTATCCAATGTGATCGATAAGTCACCATTAAAGGTACAGGGGTGAGGTGCCTCTCCCCACTGTTCTTGTTGTGTAATCTCGGCTGTATAATCAGGGGTGGGATCTGGGCCAGTGCCACGGTCTGTGATAAAGCTTTTTTAAGTAACCCAAATCTCAGAACTGATTGCACCCCTGGCATTAGTTAGAAAACTGGTTATTGAAGTTGATAATGGGCGGTCCTTTACAGGGCTGGTGGAAGCCACGAATTTCCGCATACCCATAATGTTCACTCTCCGAAGACACAAGTGAAATACAAATATGAGGGCTAAGAGGGATGGTCCAGCCTAGCCGTGTCTGGCCACATCTGGGCTCAGACGGGGTTCCTCTTAGCCTGGTCTTAGGTCGGTCATGTCATAAGCGCATCTGCTGCACGTTGTTTGTCACGGAGACCAGAGGCACCTTAAATATGCCTCACTTGGCACAGATTGTGTCATTGTTGGGTGGAGAAGCCTGGGGCTTGTGACCCTGGCCCCCGATGAAGCTCAGTGTAGCAGAAAGACAGAGAAGCATCCGATGCTGCAGAGACCGGTGGCACCTTAAATGTGCAGGTTCTGCTCACATTGAGTCATTGCTGGGTGGAGGAGTCTGTGGCTTGTGGTCCTGGCCCCTGAAGAAGCCAAGTGTAGTGGAAAGGTAATATGACAATGCTGCAATCTTGAGCAGGGTTGCCTCTATAAACTGTGTAACTTTTTATGCTTATATAGTCTACTACCGTTCCATGTGCTCACAAGTCAATATGACCAATGATTTAGATACATCTACAGCATCAAATTACTCTACTTCTAAAAAAATATAATGCTGGGGTTTGAGGAGAGGTTTCATAGTGCTGACCATTACTGTATAACTAAATATTCTAGGCTGAAAGTCAGGTTGCATAATCGTACAAAATTATTTTTTCACAGTAGTAGATGTGTCATGATTGACAGTGGCTTTTTGCAGTTAACATGGACGTAAAATAAATTACTTCTGCATATATTAATGAAATGACCATGAATTTTATGTGAGGTTGTGTGCAGATAGACACTTCTTGGTTGCCTTGTTTGCTGTGATAACTAACAAGGAGACTAGGTAAAGATCCCAATTGAGGTACAAATGGTGAACGTCATTCTGACCTGTGATCCTATTATCTTTCCATTGAACATAATTAATAGCCTATTTCAAACATGATGTAGCAAACTTCAAAATGTTATACCATAAATGAGAGTCACAGGCAAAAAATACATTAACAAAATATATGTTGGTAAGAAGCCTAATTTATGATATCACTGAGAATGTATTAGTCCTTGAGAAATGCTTCTCCCTCAACCTGTCACATTATACTTTCACCCTCCAGATTGTTCTCCTAATAACTATGGGGCTGATTACGATGGCAACCCTATCGGAAATCGGGTCCGCCCGACAGGCTGTCGGCGGTCCCGTAAGAGGCATTATGATCCGACCGCCACCAGGGCGGTTGCAATGCCTATCTTTTGTATTGTTCTCAAAAGAAGGGAGGAGTGATGTGGAGGAATCAATAAAGAACTTACAGTAGGTAAAATGTAAATTAATCCCTACTCATTGGTGCAAAGTCCCAAGGAGATAACGTTATCTTTTTTACATACTACCTTCAAATCCAACTGAAACAAAATGTCAATAACCTTTTTATGATTTCTTTACTTAATTATCTTTTTGGACAACATATACAATACAAAATCACAACACAAAAAACATAGATAATTAAATGATTTTTTAAATTTCTTCCTGCCCATTCTCATAGCAATTGGATGCTACATATTTTAAAGCAATTACAACATGAGGTAGTCCAATACACACAAGAGGGGGACATTTAACCCTCAACTACATTCAAACTGTGTGTAACTAATTTCTTTATTGGTATTCAAGTTCCGTTGGGCTCCTGAGTTCTGTAGGGTCGACACGTTTCGGCCCAGGCATTCGGGCCTCATCAGGACATGGGTACAGGGAAGAGAACACACCTCCAGGCGGAAAAAACTATTCTTCATGACTTCCTACTGATAAAGAACTGATTCGTCTATCAAAAGGAAGGAAACTCCCCGTACGATTCCAAGTGTAGAGAATCCAACAGTTTGAAGTTTTTTAGAAGATTTTTAGAAGTTTTAAACATTTTTAGCAAAATCAAATGTTTTTATAAACTTTGTGCGTACCAATATCTAGTTAGGCTAGTAGTACGGTAATAAGTTACATATGTCGTCCAGTCGGAAGAGGAGTGGGTGTTATATTCCATATAGGTACCCTATATAGGCGCAGGTAACATTGCAACCTTTCACCTATATTCTTCCCTACATTACATACATAACGGTTCTTAGGGACTGACCTTTTACCTAGATACAACACTGCAATCAGAACGCGGGTTTCCCCCTAGTTCGAATCTCATACATTATGCATAAGGCTTCTTGGAAGCCCAGCAGGACTAACATCTCCTGTATAATATCTTTGTATAAAGTTTAGGCCCGACGTCATTCTTTAGGCCGACACAGTAACACAGCAAGGTAGGACCCCTGGGGAGACCTATGGGTATATATACATCAAATCTTGCTTGGAAGGACAGAGGAGACCAAGACTTCCCGGCTGACACACTGACCAGAGACGCTGAGGTTCCTGCATGCAGACACTCCAGCTCGCAGTGGTCTAACATCCCTCACGGGGTGTCCAACTCGAGACCAGGATGGGGTTCCATAGTCTCTCATTCTCAGGTAATGGGGTTGACTAGATCCTACAGGGATTCTTGGCATAAAACCTACACAGATGCTAGGTACATTTAGGTACATCTAGTTAGGGAGGCATTGTAGGAGTACGCACTTTTTATCATGTGTTTTATGTACTTGTATATATTCATGATTTCTGCAAGATGGTAGAACTTTACCATCCCTTTGTTTTCGTAGTTCTTCTAATCATATATCTCTGCTACTGTCTAATGGTTGTTGCAGCTCATCTATTCTACACTAGAATAACAACTGTTCAATAAATACTTATTGATAACGCCCAGCCTGTCCCAGCCTGTTTATTATGTGTATCTATCTGAGACAAACTAAGTAAGCACGAGTGACTGAGCGAAAGGTAGTATATTGTTTCCATGATTCTGAGGGATCAGGGTTGTCATGTTTTGAGGTTGCCAGAATCTATTCTCTCCTTGGTAAGAGGAGATTATAGTGGCACTGTGAGCTAGCTGATACAGACAGGCTAACGCATCTGGTGGGGGTGCACGGAATTAGTCCGCCACCAATCCCACAGTTTATGTTATCCAAACGTGCAGATCCTGTATAGGTTATATAGGAACTACACAACACTTCCCAACAGTTGAATGGGCGGCTGATTATATACAGGACTATGGGCATGCTCGATATATCTTGCAGGAAGCCATAGGTGAAATGCTCCACAAACGCCACATGCATGCAGCATCACAGTCGCGAGTCTTGGAGTCAGAAGCTTAATCCTGTGGAAACGCAGGCATCCAGCTCAGCGAAGTCTCCATACTGGGACAATGGGAAAGACCTCAATAGTGGCTTCGCTCGGATCGCGGTCACGTGGATCTTTTGTATTGCGGCGGGTGCTGCTGGCTGCAGCACATGCCGCAATACAAAAAGGGGTTACTTTACATATCCCTGCACTACGTGGCAGGCACCACGCGGTGCCTGCCACATGTTGCAGGGACATGTAGGGGGGCACCATAGGTGCCCCCCAGTGCCCACATCGGAGGGCCAAGGGGAAAGGAAGACCACTACGGGCCCCCAAAGTCCCTTTCCGCCAGCCTTTTCATGCCATGAAAAATCCGAAGGGAAAGGGACATTGTAATCCCTATGGCGGTGCCTGGCAGGCACCGTCACCATGGTAGGGAGTACAACCCCCTCCGTCGCACTGGCGGTCTCAAGGTGCCCGTCGGATGCATTGCAGTCGATCTTTCCGACCGCCACCCCTCCACTTTCGATTCTAATGTGGCGGGCGATAAAAATGGTTCCGATGGTGGTGAGACCGCCACCGACAGCCTGCCGGTGGCAGTCTCACTGCCATCCTAATCAGGCCCTAAATTCATTGTTTCTGTTCCATTGGTCAAGTGATGTTTTAAGCGGAATGGACAGCACAAGTTATGGCGTGTGTTATACAGAAGATTTTCAGTGGTATTGCGGGATTGAGCCGGAACCACCATTCAGTTGTTAAAAGTGTGTTTTCAGCGAATTTCATTGTTTGTTCATGTCAATGTAGGAGATTTATAAAGCGCACTGTTACCAAAGGGTGTCCTGGCGCTAACCAGTGATCGGACAGGGAACAGGTTTCTTACCAAAAGTCTGATATGCTGAAAAGCCAAGTTTTCAGCTCACGCATGAAATTAAGAAGGGAAGTGGTAGATCGAATGGGTAACGGAAGCTTGTTCCAGATTATTGAGGTTCCTAGATAGAAACTTCTGCCTCCCCAGTTCTTTCTGTTGAATTTTGTTATCACCACAGTAGTAGAGTAAGACGATCTGAGTGGTCTATTAGGCGAGTACCATCTGAGTTTCTGGTCTATATATTGTGGTCCTTGTTTATGCAAGGCTTTGAATGCAAAGCACAATGTCTTGAATTAAATCCTCTCCTTCACTGGCAGCCAGTGCAGCTGCATAATGGTTTTCCTTGATGAGACATGTTTGGGAGTACAAGTTAGAACTCTACCTGCTGTGTTCTGCAATACCTAAAGTTTCCTAAGATGTTGAGCCCGGAGGTTAAGGTATAGGCCATTGCAATAATCTATTCTAGCCAGTACCAAGGCCTATATGACTAATTTTTGAGAATTTTCTGGGATATATGTCAGAATCTTTCTGATTTTTCTTAGGATGAAATAGATGGATGATGTAAATGCATTGATCTGGTTGGCAAAGGAGAGCTTGTTATTTATAATTATCCCGAGGTTTTTGGCTTTTTCAACTGTTTCAGACAATTTGCCTAGATTCGATGGCCACCAGCTAGGGGACCAGAAAGAGGGATCATTACCAAAAAGCACAACCTCAGTTTTGTTAGTGTTTAGCTTTAGACAATTAAAACTCATCCAAGAACTTACTGCTGACATGCAATCACTAAATTGCTTACTAATGATGTGGGGTTGTTTCATGACTGCTTTTCTTGAAACAAGACTGCTTGTCGTCAGCATAAGAGGTTAGGGCAAAGCCAAAAGATCTTTTGACTGGAGCCAGAGCAGCGATGTATACATTAAAGAGGGTATAGAGGAGCCCTGTGGTACTCCACATGGGAGCTGTAAAGGGTTAGACTTATACAGATCCATGGCTACAAATTGTGTCCTGTCTTTCAGAAAAGTTTTAAGCAAGTGGAGAGCTGGTCTGTCGTGTAGTTCCTAAATTTCCTATACAGGATCTGCGCTTTTGGATAACATAAACTGTGAGATTGGTGGCGGACTGATTCCGTGCACCCCCACCGGATATGTTAGCCTATTTGTATTAGCTAGCTCACAGTGCCACTATAATCTCCTCTTACCAAGGAGAGAATACATTCTGGCAACCTCAGAACATGACAACCCTGATCCCTCAGAATCGTGGAAACAATATACTACCTTTCGCTCAATCACTAGTGCTTACTTAGTTTGTCTCAGAGAGATAAACAGAATAAACAGGCTGGGCGTTTTCAATAAGTATTTATTGAACAGTTGTTATCCTAGTGTAGAAGCAGAGATATATGATTAGCAGTACTATGAAAGTAAAGGGATGGTATAGTTCTACCATCTTGCAGAAATCATGAATATATACAAGTACAAAAAAAAAACATGAAAAAAAATGCGTACTCCTAAGATGTCTCCCTAACTAGATGTACCTAAATGTACCTAGCATCTGTGTAGGTGATATGCCAAGAATCCCTCTAGGATCTAGTCAACCCATTACCTTAGAATGAGAGAATATGGGACCCCGTCCTGGTCTCGAGTTGGACACCCCGCGAGGGATGTTAGACCACTGCGAGCTGGAGCGTCTGCATGCAGGAACCTCAGCGTCTCTTGTCAGTGTGTCAGCCGGGAAGTCTTGGTCTCCTCTATCTTCCTAAGCAAGATGTGCTGTATATATACTCATAGGTCTCCCCAGGGGTCCTACCTTGCTGTGTTTCTGTGTCGGCCTAAAGTATGACGTTGGGCCTGAACTTTATACAGAGATATTATACAGGAGATGGTAATCCTACTGTTAGTCCTGCTGTGCTTCCAAGAAGCCTCGTGCATAATGAATGAGAATCCAACCAGGGAAAAACCCGCGTTCTGAATGCAGTGTCATATCTAGGTAAAAGGTCAGTACCCAAGAGCCGTTATGTGTGTAATGTAGGGAAGAATATAGGTGAAAGGTTACAAGGTTACCTGCGCCTATATAGGGTACCTATATGGAATATAACACCCACTCCTCTTCCGACTGAACGACATATGTAACTTATTACCGTACTACTAGGCTAACGCATATTAGTATAGATTTATAAAAACATTGATTATGCTAAAAAATGTTTAAAATCCTCTAAAATTTCTAAAAACTTAAAAACAAAATGTTAAAAAACAATGCAAGCCATAGCTCTAAAGTGTCCATAATTATAGTCCGAAGCACGATAAGCATTAAAAAGCCATGTATGCCCAAAAAATGAAAGGAATGTCAATTTTTTTTTGAGTTCCAAATTTGAGCTTATTTAAAAAGGGCGAATTTCTTCCCAGCACACGACGAGCCAAATGAGTCAAATGTTTGTGTCCTGGCTGGTAGACGCAACATTTCCGTTGCTTGCTTCCGCCATAGACGGCCCCTGTAACACCTCGCAGAGTATGTCAATTGAGCACAGATGATGTTCCACGCTGTCCGCAGCCGGTGCTGGGGCAGCCTGTGCGCCGTCCAAAGCCTGGGTGTCAGTGGAGGAGCCGGTGTTCATACCAACAGGTGCAGTTACTACCTACGGTGGCTCAAGGAATGCCGCCATCAACATTGGAATACGCTCAGGACAATGCAGAACATGGGCCGTTATCGGGTCCAGTAACGCATTCACGTCCGGCTGCGCATATGATTGGAGTGTCAAACACAGGTCTAACACGCATTCTTCTCCGCAAAACAGGCATCGGAGGACAGGTAAGATGCAGTGCATCCAGACTGGTCGAAATGACAAGACCCAAGATGCACTTAGTTCTCTTAGGCAAGGTGTGCCCAGATGTTTTGTGCAAGAGGTTCGGATGGCCCAGCTTAAACATGAGAAAACTTGAAAATTGGCAAATCCATTCTGCGTGTGGAAAGAAAATGTTGAAAAAAAGTTGTATCAAAGGGTTTACAATTTTGGATTACAATGGAATACTTGGATGAACTAGGTATAATTGGATAACAGCCTAACAGGCGACCCTAGCTGTGCGTTTGGTTGGGGCAACAATTTGCCCCAGTTGTGAAAATGTGTCTTACCCAGGTGCCGGTCGGGCATGGCACCAAGCCAAACTGCACGCACTCGGATTAAGCATCGGACAATTTTGGTAAATAAGTACAATATGGTGTGCATCCCTACTCTTGAAAATTCATGTAGAAATTTATGCCCTACATTGGGATAGCACCCGCGAGAAAAAGTTAAAGCGCAAAGATGAATAATGAACATTGTGTGATCCCACACGGCAGGCGAGACACCGTGGTTCGTCTTTAAAGACGGTGTTGGAGTTATATGAACTGGATAACCTTCATGAGTATAGAATGACAAATGTATTTTGTTTACATTGATTATGACCATTTGGAGCACTAGAAAGCCATGTGATCAGAACATTTGGATGAAGTTCCCACAACTGTATTGGGTTGTGGGAAACGAAGTTCACTGAACGGAAAAGCACTTTTACGTAGCTTCACTGGCGGGAAATGAGAACACAGCAGACCAATGAGGAAGGAGACGATGTGTTTAAATAACGGGTGGGAAGAGGGAGGGTATTACCATCTGTTAATTAAGAAATGAAGGGGCATATTATCAACGGCCATCGATAATTATCGCTGGCCGTGCTTAGCGATAATAGTCCTATCGCAGGCTATCTCTGGAAATTATCGCCCTGGTAGCGTTATTAACAACGCGTTTCTCCAGGGCGATAAAAATTCCAGAGATAGCGAGGTTATCGCCGTTTTGCATGGAACATCGCTGGTTTTCCAGCGATGTTCCCTGCAAACGGCGATAACTTGCTGATACGACCCTGAGGTCGTATCAGCAGAATCCACCCCTATGTTAGGGATGGCTAAGTCAGTATTTTAGCAGACGTTAGATTTTGGCGAAACGGCCGTTTTCGCGAAAATCTAACCTCTGCTAAAATCATGTGGGCTGCCTTGTAAATATTGCGATGTGAACATCAGCGATATTTGCAACGTAGTCCATCCGGGTACGCTCAGTAACGCCCACTTTGCATCTCATTAGAGATGCAAAGATGGGCGTTGGGGGAAAGGGCGATAATGCAAGGATTCACGCGATAGCATGACCTTGCTGATCAGGCGATAAAATTATCGCCGCTTTTTGTCCGAAAACGGACGCAAAAGCGGCGATAATTGTTTATCGCCTCGTTGATAATATGCCCCCATGACGGTTGTTCAGTAACGGCAGTGGCAGGTATGGAACGTAGCGTAAGCACAAGAGTAATGTTGACGGTTTAGCCGGGTGTGAAGGGATGTAAGAGTAGGAAAAAGAATATGAGTAGATGGGTATGATGGCGTTATGGAGGAGTGGTTGGTGAGATTGGAGAGTGAATGCGTTTATTGTTGGAGGGGAAGCGCGGTTGTTACGATTGGGTTTAAGAATGGGGGAGAATGATTTGAAAGTGAGATTAGTATGTTAGAAGGGGTGAAACTAAAAAGGAGTGCTGCTTGGAGGTCTGAGATTGGGTGAGAGGCGCGAATAAGTGATTCAGACGAGAGTTAACAGAAACGGGAATGTATGTAGATATTCAAATGTAGGGTTGGCGGAGTTGTTGTTTAAGGGTTGGGGTGAGTGTGAATAAAGCGGTGAGTGGAAAAGGTGATTGAAAGGGAGGGAGGAGTAAGGACAGAAGTGGGAGTGTCTGGTAGTTGGCAGTTTAAAAGTGGGGTAGTCTTTTGTGAGTGTGTGTGAGGATGGTGGGAGATGCTGATTAAAGAGATGTGAGTTAGGCAGGTTAAGCAGCGCGAATACGCACCACGAATTTATGAAAAGTCCAATGAGGGAATGATCACAGCAGTTACTGGGGACTAGACAGATGATCTTTTAAGGGAGTAATGTGGGTGGGAGAGATAAAAGTTGGGGAATGTCTGAGAATTCCGCCAGTCTAATGATGTATATTGGCTATGTAGGAATTATTGAAAAGTATGTTAATTCTCATGGAACTTTAAATTCGATTATATATTAATGTATTAGGATTGATGTGGCTAGATGTGTTAAATGGTAATATTGGTTATTTTATTTCTCATTTTAGTAACCCCTGAAGAAGGCCACCAGCTGCCCAAAATGCATTGGGTTTTATAAATAAACAACACTGCCCCAGACGAAATTGCTTCTTTCGTGTTTTGTGCAAGAGGTTCGGATGGCCCAGCTTAAACATGAGAAAACTTGAAAATTGGCAAATCTATTCCGCGTGTGGAGAGAAAATGTTGAAAAAAAGTTGTATCAAAGGGTTTACAATTTTGGATTACAATGGAATACTTGGATGAACTAGGTATAATTGGATAACAGCCTAACAGGCGACCCTAGCTGTGCGTTTGGTTGGGGCAACAATTTGCCCCAGTTGTGAAAATGTGCCCAGATGTTGTACCATGCAGTCACGGTATTTACGCTCCAGGAGTGCTTTTTCCATCTCCTTGGTGACTGGGACGTCCTTTGCGTAGAAAATATAAAACAATCAGGATACCTGCTGCTAGGAACAGGATGAGCGGAAGTCCTCCAAAGATGCTTCCAAATACGGAGTATATGAAGTTTGGGATAACTCCAAGTACCGTCTGAAAGGTGCTCAGAAGTTCAGAACCTATGGTCTTAAGTAGGTGGACTATGCCTGTCATATCAGACATGTTAAAGATGCGATTGACCATTTCTGTGAAATGGAAAGGGCAGTTTGTATGAATTAGCGCCTGTACCTCTGCCGAAGACCTTGCGATCTGGAGATCAAAAGTCTCTTGAGCAGAGGTTAAGGGCACAGACTTCTGTAGAAGCATGGCTTTCATTCTGCTTAGAGTATCAAACCGTATTAAAGAAACATTCAGTGAAGGCCATAACGGCGCCTCCCTGACTGTATATGTCGGTGGAAACAATACTTGCATACAACAAGTAACCCTGGAACTCACGGTTACCAGATATGCGATGCCTGGGAGCATGCCGCAGCAGCCTTGACTCTTCAGCATCAAGTAACTCCCATTCGAAAGTAGCCTGAATGTTGGAGTAATCACAGCAGCTGGGGCACCCCTCAAATGGCAGGACAGGTTCGCCACAGAACCATTACAAGCCCCGTGCAGCATTATATCCTGGCATATGAGTGATCCACTTAAAGCGTTCTCACAGTTTGTACCGCTCACAAACACTTCTCGATCCCCACTCCGGCATCGAAATCTGTATGGTAATACCCATGATTCCTTAATGTATTCCTTACCCATTTTGTCATATCTGCCTACTTGCTTTTGTTCAAGGCAATACTGAAACTGAAAAGTAGTGACCGGTAGAGTTATGTGGCCATGGATTAGCCATTCTGTGGACGGTGATTCTGCCACTGTAAATGCTAATCTATCCAGTTTTTCGATACGCAGCATTGTATATTTTGCTCCTTTTTGTGCCATTTCTATCTGTTTATCTGTTAGATTGTATTCAGAAAACAGAGATGTACTGTTGATATAACGCCAAGGCACGTAGCCTGCACACAAAGATTGCAGCGTCCAGCTTAATAACATAATAGAACGTAATTGAGATTGCCCGTGTTGTAATATGGCCAAATCCTGTTCTAGTATGTCTATCGCAGAAGATACAATGTTGCCTAAGGAATATATCCTGGAGGTCAATGTAGTTAACCCATTGTCTACCACTGCTAGAGATTTTTCTAGATTTATACGATTTATTTCACGTAACCTCTCTGCGGCCTATTGTTGGGATATTTTCCATATTTCATTGTAGACAGCATAATAGAAAAGTTTCTGACGTGGTTGCCTGGGACCCAATAAAAAATCCCTGAGATCCAAATCCTGTGATAGTAAGGATAAGTGTTGTTTCACCTTTGTGAGTGTTGAGGTTTTTAGTCAATCAAGGCACAGCTTCCCAACACTGTAGGATGTCACTACCCCTGGATGTTGTCTCTGTACATAACGTGGATCTGGCCTATGGATACTAAACCGTTCGGTTTTACCCATGAATCTTGCCTGACAACTATTAGTGTCTGTGGGCCAAATCAACCATTTTCCAATCGGGGTCTGATCTGTTGTATTGTATGATGTCATCTACTGTAATCTCTTTCTGTGATGTTTCGTTACCCTCGGTGTGTGATGGAGTTGGCAACCGACGTGTGTTCAAGTCTTTGTTCTTGGCTAGTCCAAGGCAAAACGTCTGTTGCACTGTCTCGTTCAAAAACATGATTTGTTGAGGGATGAGGCATGCTCTAAACAAAGCTTCTGTTCCCTGAACTTGCCATTCTCTAGTACCCCAGACTAAATTTAAGTCTATGGTGTCTTTCCATAAGTCGAAACCTTGTTCAGACAACTGGGCAATAAATGAGGCAGAGTAAATCTGTTTGGTGTTTGTCAACATATTTTTCTGTGCTGATGCTGGTGCAACCATATAGTAATATGAGGCTGGGTCAGACATATTAAACCCCGAAAAATATGGAAACTTTTGTGTAAATGTTTTTGAACTGCTTTTCGGCGGTGTTGGACAATGTTCCCACTGGTGGTATGTGAACACAGGTCTAGGATTTGCAGATTTATGCAGAAAGTGGTGGCCATAGTGTTGATAACAATATATACTTTTGAAATCTGATGTGCTTTCCAATGTTTCACTATTAGAAAATGCTGCAGATTGTTCCAGATCAGACAACATGTTATTAACAGTTTCAAAATCCCAATCATCGGAAAATGTACTTGAGGTAATGATATCACTCAACCATATTTTAAATAAATGAGGAATTCTTAAAATTTCGGTCGGACCAAATATATCGAAATCAACCTTGTCCCAAACTATACCATCAGGTATAGGAACTGCTGTAATGTTCACTGATGACAAGTCTCTTTGTTCTCGATGAGATGATAGGTGTGGTTTTAAAAGTAAGTTCACCTTTTGGGCTGCAGAGCTTTGACGAAGGTATCTTCCATTAACAAGCATACTAAAAACTATTACCAAGCCTACCCAGAAAAGAAAGAAAAGTATCCCGGTGATTACCCATAGTTCTACCCAAGGTGACACCAGGTAAGTCTTTTTAAGAAAGTTCAGAAAGTCTTTTACTTGCTGCTTGCGTGACTTTTTGTCTGGCGTCGTTTCCGGTTCGCTTGGATCCAAAGAAAACGTATCAAAGTTTATGAAGTAGCCAGAAGCAGTTCGATCAACTGTTGGTATTGCATCAGGATTTGTAGAAATCGTAGTTTGTTCTTGTCGAGGCATGTTGACGTAAACATCTGTATTTGGTCAAATAGTGAGTTGTCTTTCATTTTGAGTTTGATTTTGAAATTGAACTTCAAGTTCAAGAGGAACGAGTTCCATGGCATTGTTGCATAGTCCTTCATTCCGTGCAGGGGACTCTTTGAACATGATGAGTCTTTCCGTTTGAACTTCTTGGATTGTAGCGAGAGGAGGGCGTCTGCTACTTTGGAGTCCACGTGGCCTACTACTCAGTATTGGCCACATAGTGTGGTTTGATTAGATCGATTGAGACAAATCTTTTCTCCTTTTTCCCGGCAAGAGGCGGTAGAAGTACAGTTCTTGTTCCTTCAATTGCTAGAACCTGTACTGGCTTTCTGTATGATGGCCCAAATTCTTTTTGTACGCTATTTTATCTCTACCAGATCCCCGACTTTTGGGATCCAGACAGGTCTTGCCGTGACTGATTTGACTTCCCCAGTGCCGGTCTGCTTCAGGTGGACATTACTTTGTTGTGTCCTGGATTCATTTAGATCCTGTAAAACAGCCAAATGATCATGGATGTCAAAAGGCTTTTCATCCGCCACTGCGCCTTCACAATCAAGATTAGGTACCCACATTCTTGTCCCAAATAGGACCTCATATGGTGTGACCCCCCCTAGAGAACTTCTTGGCATATTGTTCAATGCTGAACTCCATACAGATGTTTCACCCAACTATCACCTGTGCCTAGAACTCTCGCTGTTAAAGACTGCTTTAAGTCTCAGTTTTTTCTCTCCACAACCAAATTTCCCTCGGGATGGTTTGGAAAGGAGTACCGCAATGCTACACCCAATCCTCGCATGGCCTCCTTGTAAGCCCGAGAGCTAAACTCAGGGCCCTGGTCAGAATGTAATATGCCAATTGCGTATGTCCCTATATAGACTCGCAAATCTTTTATAACAGTTCGAGCGTCAGCCGAGCGTTGGGGCCACTCCCATAGGAATCTTGAGCAGGAATCCACTGCAACCATGATATAATTGTAAGCCCCATCTCTTTGTAAGGGGCCGCAGTGGTCCAAATAAACACACGCTCGTGGTTTATCAGATATTAACAAAGGTGTCTGTGCTGGACGTGTTACGGTGGAACCTTTCATCTGCTGGCAGATGTCGCATTTCAAGACTTGGGGGCCGATTCCGATTCGGGCCGGAAAACGTACCGACCGACTCGGAGCCGGAATAAATACCGACCGACACGTACCGGTGCAGCCCGACCCGCAAAGTACGATGAGAAGCGTGCAAAATACGACCGACTCGTACGGAACACAAGCCGAACGACCGAACCGCGCGGAAAACAGCCATCCGGCCGGAAAACCACGTGAAACTAACTGACCGACACGCACCAGGAAGAATCCCGAACGAAACGTACCCGCGAACTCCTACCCGCCAAGTACGATGCAACACGTGGAAAACACGACCGAGTCGCACGGGGCCCAAGCCGCACGACCGACACGCATTCAAAACTGCGAGCCGAAGCAACCCAAAACCCCGCGACTGACGCGTACGCAGCACAGAAAACAGCACAAACACAGCGTGAACAAATCTGAGAGGCTCGCACGAGACAACTGGAGGGTCCGACTCGGTCAGAAGAACGTCTCCTACATGCACAAAAAGAACCAAGGAAAGAAAAACACAAAAAAAGGCCAAACAAGCAATCACAAAGCAAATAAATACTGGGGGGGAAAACAGGGAACAAAGACACACCCACAACTCCACCCATATAAAGGACACAAATCCCTACCATGATCCTTTGCAAATTCAAATTACCTGCCAGCACTCAACACCAACAGACAGCAACCACACACACACTCACAGCTCATCCATCACACAAGCCACACACCAGCAGCACCACAACAAATAGCACCCTCACATACACCCAGCAAAACACACACTCACACACCCTCACTTGCACACCAACACACACATCACACACCAGCACCACCCAACACCATGCCCCCAAAGAAGAATCATAAGTTCCTAGATAGTGAATTGGAAGTCCTGGTAGATGAGATCCTCAGCGTAGAGCCACAGCTGTTTGGTACATTGGTCCAACAGACACCCATGTCGCAGAAAACCAAGATGTGGGAGAGGATCGTCGACAGGGTGAACGCACAATCACCATGTTTGCGCACAAAGGTAGACATCCAGAACAGGTGGTATGACGTGCGCAGGAGGGTCAAGGAGCTGTTTAAGAAGGACTACATCGTGAGCCAACACACCGGCAGTGGCCCTCCTGCCAAACCAGTATACCTCAGGCCCTGGGAGGAGAAGGTACGGGCCATCCTACCACCAGTGAGCGTCTATGGACTAGAAAACATCCCAGAGCCTGGTGAGTACACAACAAATGTACACAATATTGTGCCACAATACACACACATCACTGTCAAGGGAGAGTCAAACCATGCACCCTTAGCAAATACACACCAACCAAAACAGATCATCCCAAAATGTGTATGTCAGCCAGATAAACACAATACATGCCAGCTCATAGTGAAATGTAACTGTGTCATGACATGTACAAACCTAACAACAAATAGAGCTAGGCAATGGCACAAATCTAACCAACAAACACAGTCAGACATGTAGCCACCACCACAACACCACCTCACAGGGAAGCTCACTGAAAGGAAGGAATACTGTGTATGCTGGGCAAGTCAGTGTAGCCAATAGCATCATGGGAGTCGTAGTCACAGAAATTGCCCACCCTCACAATGCGCACATCAACACCACCATGAACCATGCCCACATCACAGGGAGTGGAAAACAACTGACAAGATGGCTGACACTGGCTACTGCTGTGGGGAGCACAAGGCCCTGCTGGCAACTGTGCACCAACCAACAGCAGGACACCACTGACTGACATCCTGAAAGACAACTTGCACTCCCTGCAATGGAAGCACGTTCCATGGTGGGATATCTGGCTGGGTGGGAAGGAGGACTCACAGCACTGACCATAGTCACCAGCAGCTCCACCCACACACCCCCTAACACAAACTACACACAACTCACCTGGGAGAAAGCATTGCCTCACACACCAATCAAATATCCCACAAAGAACCACAACCCTGGGTCATGCAGTGTGAAGCACAGGGACACACATGGGACTTGTAGCAAAACAAACCCCAGGATAACACTGTCAGCCATCTTGTCAGCACAGGCACACAACCCCACAGGGAAGCAGAGTCAAAAGGAAGGAAGCATGGGCATGCTGGGAAGAGGGGTGGAGGCAAAAGCATGATGGGAGTGGTAGTCACAGCACAACATCCCCCACCCACATGGCCCAGCAAGAACACACCCAAGCATGCACACCTCACAGGGAGTCAAAAGCCACTTCAAAGATGTCTGACACTGGTGCTCTGTTGTGGGGAGCACAAGGCCATGCTGGGAACTGGCCAACAACCAACAGTAGGACACCACTGTCAGCCATCTTGCCATTGCTGTCACACCCACACACAGTGAAGTACACTCAAAAGGAAGGAAGTATGGGCATGCTGGGAAGGGGGGTGGAGGCAAAAGCATGATGGGAGTGGTAGTCACAGATATTGCTCACCCTCACAATGCGCACATCAACACCACCATGAACCATGCCCCCATCACAGGGAGTGGAAAACAACTGACAAGATGGCTGACACTGGCTACTGCTGTGGGGAGCACAAGGCCCTGCTGGCAACTGTGCACCAACCAACAGCAGGGCACCACTGACTGACATCTTGCCATTGCTGTCACACCCACACACAGTGAAGTACACTCAAAAGGAAGGAAGTATGGGCATGCTGGGAAGGGGGTGGAGGCAATAGCATGATGGGAGTGGTAGTCACAGCTCAACATCCCCCCACATGGCCCAGCAAGAACACACCCAAGCATGCACACCTCACAGGGAGTCAAAAGCCACTTCAAAGATGTCTGACACTGGTGCTCTGTTGTGGGGAGCTCAAGGCCATGCTGGGAACTGGCCAACAACCAAAAGCAGGACACCACTGTCAGCCATCTTGCCATTGCTGTCACACCCACACACAGTGAAGTACACTCAAAAGGAAGGAAGTATGGGCATGCTGGGAAGGGGGGTGGAGGCAATAGCATGATGGGAGTGGTAGTCACAGATATTGCTCACCCTCACAATGCGCACATCAACACCACCATGAACCATGCCCACATCACAGGGAGTGGAAAACAACTGACAAGATGGCTGACACTGGCTACTGCTGTGGGGAGCACAAGGCCCTGCTGGCAACTGTGCACCAACCAACAGCAGGACACCACTGACTGACATCCTGAAAGACAACTTGCACTCCCTGCAATGGAAGCACGTTCCATGGTGGGATATCTGGCTGGGTGGGAAGGAGGACTCACAGCCCTGACCATAGTTACCAGCAGCGTTTCTCACACACACCCCTAACACAAACTCCACAAAACTCACCTGGGAGAATGTATTGCCTCACACTCCAATCAAATATCCCACAAAGAACCACAACCCTGGGTCATGCTGAGTGAAGCACAGGGACACACATGGGACTTGTAGCAAAACTAACCCCAGGATAACACTGTCAGCCATCTTGTCAGCACAGGCACACAACCCCACAGGGAAGCAGAGTCAAAGGGAAGGAAGCATGGGCATGCTGGGAAGGGGGTGGAGGCAATAGCATGATGGGAGTGGTAGTCACAGATATTGGTCACCCCCACAACTGTCCCATCAACACCAACCTGAACCATGCACACATCACAGGGAGTGGAAAACAACTCACAAGATGGCTGACACTGGCTACTGCTGTGGGGAGCACAAGGCCCTGCTGGCAACTGTGCACCAAACAACAGCAGGACACCACTGACTGACATCCTGAAAGACAACTTGCACTCCCTGCAATGGAAGCACGTTCCATGGTGGGATATCTGGCTGGGTGGGAAGGAGGGCCGGATGTCAACCAAATACAACCAATGCAGACCATGTACACAACCCAACATTCACATAGAAATGCCCAAATAATGCAGGACAATGTGCTACACCAATATCAACCCCTGACTGTGACAACTTAGGACAATGCAATGTACAGGCCCGCATCCAGAGGCACAGTCACAACTGTCAGGTGTGTCAACCATTGATGCCTGCAGAAACATAACATACATTGTGTGTGTCTCCCAAAAACAGGTGATGATGGGGACACAGCAGCAGACGCTGAGGAGTCCCCGTCCCAGGCTCAAGAGGATACGGAGCTCACTGGTGTGGAACAGCCTCTGCCCTCCTCGGATGAAGAAGACCCACCTGGCACCTCCGGAGCAAGTCATCATGCAGCACCAGCAGGACCACCAGCTGCACCCCCTGCACCCACCCCTCCAACGACTGTCAACACACATACCACCCCTGCCGACATGGAAAGACCAAGGAGCACCACCACCACCAGCACAGGGACCCTGGACCAACGTGGGGCCATGGACACCAACACCACCAACAACCCCCAAGGGGGCCCAGGGTCACCTGTGCGTGCCACCTCAGGTACTGCACGTGTCGCCAGGGGTGGTGGGAGGGGTGGGAGACATAGGTCGCTGCTTGCAGAGGGGTCTGGACTGCATGATGACCCACAACTGGCACGCATAGCTGATGCGTACCAGTCCAGCACCGGAGAGCTCAGCCAGGTAGTGGGGCTCCTCAGGGACATTAAACAGCAGCAGGCTGCCCATCATGCCCGCTTGGACTCACACATGTCCCGCGTGGAGTCCAAGTGGGACACACTGCAAGAGATGACGGCGGTGCATAGGGACATATTACAATGCCTCCGCCAGATGAGCAGCAACATGTCAACACCTCGCTGTGTGCCCACAACATCTGCTGCTGAAACAACTGCAACTGCCACAGGGAGGCAAGATGACTGGCGGAGAGTCCCCTGCACCGCAGCAGCCTGCACTTGAGGGTCCCCCCCAAAGAAAAGGGGTCGTCCGAGGAGGGGCAACTGTGAGGCCGATGGCCATGTGCAACCCCCAGGAAGCCAACACCTGTTCTGGATAATCACTTTTGTGCGCAAACTGTTCACCCTGTTGACTGCAACACAACCCCCCCACATGACATGGGGAGTACAAGTTGGACCAATGTCTCAGATGACTGTGGACTTGATACAGGACATTTCTGCTACCAGGACTTCTAATTCATCTAGGAACTTAGGATTGCAATCAAAATGTACAGCACTCACCATCCTGTGCACTATTCGCTCACATGTATTACAATAAACACACTACTACACCATACCTGCCTCTGTCGTGATTCCTACGTGGTTACTGTCATGGAGATGATGACCAGCGAAATTACACTGTGCATGCTAACTGCTACAGCAAGTACAACACAGGCATGTGAGTCATGGCAACGTGACACATATGAGGGAGACTCACCACCACGGCTACACAACAAATACACACCTAGTCCATCTGACTCATTGCCTACACTGATGTTGCCAGGAAATACGGTGCAATGCACAGACACAACACCTATTCCCAGTCTTAGTCAACTAGCCCACTGGTGCAGTAAGCAAATGTCAGTCAAATGTGTGACCACAGACAACGCACATCACAAAGTGAAGCACAGGTTTATTACACATTTGCAACATGTTGTAACCACTACAGATGCAAGGTAATCCCACCTGGCAGCGGGCACACAGTCAACAAGTGTAGAAGGAAGGAAGTCCATGGGTGTGGCGCACATCACCTGTAGGGACACAACAGCTACCACCCTGGAAGTCGAATCACGGTGTCGGGGATCACAGTTGACCAAACCACTCTGAAAGTACCCTGTGAAGGACAGAAATGATACACAGTCAAAAGCACTGAAGAACAGGACAGAACTGCAATACTCATGCCCAATACATGTCACAAGATACCCACCCAGAACCAAGTAAGCATGTCAACACTGTTGGGGAGTACAGACTACCTGTAAGGACACATCGCTACACGCATACAGTCATGTAGCACATGGACACACTCAAACAGCACCAGAGCACCACCAACACATATCATGCAAACTCACATCAGTTACATGACATCTCTGGATACTTACATTCAGCTGAAGAAGTTGGTGATGAGCTGTGTGCGGACATCACCATCATCATCATCATCATCACTGGCATCGTGGTCCAGGCCAGGATCCTCCACAGGTGGCGGACGTTGGTCATCGTCATCCAGGATGAGAGGCAACTCCTTCCGCACTGCCAGGTTGTGTAGCATGCAGCAGACGATGACAATCTTGCACACCTTTGCCGGGGCATATGGGAGGGCCCCTCCTGTCTTGTCCAGGCAGCGGAAGCGGCTCTTCAGGAGACCAAATGTCCGCTCAATCACTCTCCTCGTCCGACCATGTGCCTCATTGTAGCGCATCTGGGCTGGTGTCACAGGGTTCCTGAGGGGCGTCAGCAACCACGGCATGTTGGGATATCCGGAGTCACCTACATACAGACAATTGCACATTAGCTGAGTTGGAAAAGAGGGTGGAACACTACATTGCAGAACACACACAATGATACAAAGTCAGTACACACCAACAAGCCAGGCACGCTGGTTCCGCATCTGTGACATCATCCTCGGGATGCGACTACTCCTCATCACGTAGGCATCGTGTGCAGAACCGGGGAAACGGGCACACACGTGTGAGATGGTCATATCTGCAAGACAGACCACCAGTGCATTGACCGAGTGGTAGTGCTTGCGGTTCCTGTATGCCTGCTCCTGGGCCTGTGGTGGTACCAAAGCCACATGTGTCCCATCAATGGAGCCAATGACATGCGGCATCCTCCCCAGGGCATAGAAGTCACTCTTCACGTCAGTGAGTTGTTGGAGTCTAGGGAAATAGATGTACTGGTTCAGGTATATCAACATAGCCTCCAATACATCGCGGAGCACACGGCTGAACATGGTCTGTGACATCCCACCAGCAGTCGCCAGAGTGTGTTGAAAGGTACCGGTGGCAAAGAAGTGTAGGGCTGCCATCACCTTCACCTTGGGGGTCAGCGCTGTAGGGTACGGCCGGCCAGGTTGCAGGTGTGGTGCCAAGCGCACTGCCAAATCATCAATCAGCTGCCTGGTGAAGCGGTACCGTCGGATGCTGTCACGTTCCACCATCGTTGCCAGGTCAGGGAATGGTCTATGGACAGCTGGTGCCCTGCAGTGCATAGGTGAAGAAAGAAAGATTGTCACTCACCCCACATATGTGGCATTGTACACACTCAATATCACACGATACATCATTATGAGGCACAAGTACATGATGTGTGCAGTTCCGTAAGGACATGTATGGCACATACATGGCCAACATCCAACATCACAGTTCAACAAGTGGCATCAATAAGTCCCAGGTTGTGCCATTGGGTATCATGAGGACGTGTCACATTTCCCATCTCCTGCTGCCACGTTACAAACACACCCCACAGTGACATGTGAGGACAGATGTGCCCCAGGCATCACAGCTCAACAACAGGTAGATTCCCAGGGACCCTGTATTGCCACATGGACACTGGCATGACATGGCGTATCATGTATACACCACAGCAAAACAACCATGACCCCCACAGGTAGTGGTCCCTGTTGCCTCGGCAGGACAGACATGGACGTCTGTGACACACACACGCACAACATCAAAGTCCATGCACAAACAACGTGGATGTGGAGACTGTCTCCCATTGTGCACATGAAATCCGAGACATTGTAAACACAACATGCACACAGACTGTGGAGGACCATCACTATTGTGCCAATGGATCACCCTGGGTTAAACATACCGTCCCACATGGGACTCAGGGGGCATGTGACATGACATACACATACACCACCGTGAAATGTGACCATGCCACATGCTCAGATATGAACAGTTGCACATGACAGTGGTCATGTACACAAAACACCAAGGATACTGTCCCCATGAACACGTGCACAGCCTGGGGGTGGCTGCCCCAAGTGACACCCACAGAACAACATGTTCACCCCCATACACGGAATAGGTAATGCAGCCTTACATGCCTTAGGATACAGTTTGGACAGGCTGTGGTGTTGTAGGTGTGCCCCTCACTCCCTGGGAAGTATATGTGGCTGGCATATGTTCACCTGTGACAGGCATGGTGACATATGCCAGTGACATGTACAGGGACGCGTTGGACAGCAATGGACCGATCGGTGCGCACACATTGGCCATTACATTCAATGTGTGTGGGTACGCGTTGTATCCTGGGTACGCGTTGAACAGCAATGGACCGATCGGTGTGCCCGGCCGGCCCATTGCATTCAATGTGTGCGGGTACGCGTTGTATCCTGGGTACGCGTTGAACAGCAATGGACCGATCGGTGTGCCCGGCCGGCCCATTGCATTCAATGTGTGCGGGTACGCGTTGTATCCTAGGTACGCGTTGAACAGCAATGGACCGATCGGTGTGCCCGGCTGGCCCATTGCATTCAATCTGTGCGGGTACGCGTTGTATCCTGGATACGCGTTGAACAGCAATGGACCGATCGGTGTGCCCGGCCGGCCCATTGCATTCAATGTGTGCGGGTACGCGTTGTATCCTGGTTACGCGTTGAACAGCAATGGACCGATCGGTGTGCCCGGCCGGCCCATTGCATTCAATGTGTGCGGGTACGCGTTGTATCCTGGGTACGCGTTGAACAGCAATGGACCGATCGGTGTGCCCGGCCGGCCCATTGCATTCAATGTGTGCGGGTACGCGTTGTATCCTGGGTACGCGTTGAACAGCAATGGACCGATCGGTGTGCCCGGCCGGCCCATTACATTCAATGTGTGCGGGTACGCGTTGTATCCTAGGTACGCGTTGAACAGCAATGGACCGATCGGTGCGCACCTATTGGCTATGGCCTGGCCTGGCAACGGACGCGTTTTCAAATCTTGAACGAGTCTGATGCTGGAAATTCAGTTGGTCACCCACAACAATGTTGCAAATTCATGGGTGTCATGAAGTTGAACTTTTGAAGGATGCTGTGGGCGTGTGTAAGTGGTGCAATTCCATGGATTGGCCAGATTCAGAAGATGCTAACGACTTGGACCTATCACTTTGGACACATGGGACAGTAACTGCCTCTGCAGCACACATATAATGCTGGCTGTTCCCCTGAGAGCTCACTTGCCTGCACTACGTGCTCCAGGACGACATCTGCCACCACCACTGCTGCTGTATCTGCACCCTCTGGACCCTGCAATGGCACGTACTGTGGAGAGAGCCCCAGACTTCAGCACTGAGGAGAACCAGGCCCTGCTGGACAGCCTCCTTCCACAGTACAGCAAGCTGTATGGGAAAGCAGGGGAGCAGGTGAGTGTTCTGTCCACTGCCTTCCTAAATGTGCATGTTGTCTGACTAGCAAGGCTAACAGTTTGCACGCCACTGGCTAGCAGGCTCACTGAGTAGTTGTCACCCCCCATAGTGTGTAGTTACATGCACTGGACAGGTATAGTGCAGTGACAGTGCATTTAAACAAGGTTTTACTTCCCAGGCAATGATACCATGTAGTAACTGCTGGCATACTGTCCATGGCCATCGTTGCACTGCCTGTGTACATCATGTGCCCCTGTGATTGAGACATGTATACACAACTGTGTAATGCATGGATATGTTGCATGTGTAGTAATAGCATTCTCACTTTGTAATCCTCACAGGTTGATGCCCACCAGAAGCAGAAGATATGGCTGACCATCGTCCGGGCAGTGAGATCCGTGGGGGACTACAAGCGCCGGATCCGCAACTGCCAGAAGAGGTGGCAGGACCTTCGGGGCTGGACCCGGAGGATCGCACGGGTCCAGCTGAAGCTGTCGCCTCCTCGCAGGAGGGGCAGACACCGGACCCTGACCCCCCACATGCTCAGGATCCTGGCGGTGGTCTTCCCTGATCTGGATGGGCAGCTGAAGGCCAGAGAGCAGCACGGAGGGGGTGAGTCCATGACTGCATTGTGAACTTTGTCTGCCATGCTATGTGCCCTCCTCTGGCCTGGTTAAACTTCCACAGCACATCAGTCATGTGGTCCAGGACCCATGTCCCTCGATTGTGCACTGCCCACTCCTCATCTGATACCCAGGTGTGGCCCTTGAAGTCAGGGAATTGTGTCACTTGGGTACTGTGTCCTTGCAGTTTGCTTGACTCAAGGTGGGGGACAGCATCTGTTCCCCTAACTGTGGTGGGCATCATGGGTGGGTCCATAGCTTACACAATGCCTGTGTTCTGACATGTAATCTGCGTGTTACTTTGATATGTGGTCCAATTGCTGAGCTGATCCACCACATGTGCCTGGGGTAACTGGCACACACCCAAGCTGCGGGTGGGAACAATGTTTGGGCCCCAGGAGTGTGTATATTACGTGTGTCACACATACTTAGCCAGCTGCCTACTGTCCAGGGTTCATCCCTCATTCATGTGGGGCAGGACAGTCATGCCTACTCCAGGCCATGCAATGCACTCTGTACTCCCACTCCCGTGTATCAGCTGACACGTTGTGCTCAGTGATATGTCCCCTCAGGTGTCAGCCTCTGTGTCAGTGTGCTGTGGCTTCGATGTCAGGACTGCTGGGGTGTTTATCGGTTGGGGCTCAGCATGCCACCGGAGATGTGACCATAGGAGACGATACTTGTGTGACACATAGGTGTTTGAACACCTGACCGTGCAGACTGGGGTATGCGAATGTGAAGTCCATGCAGCTGTTTCCCATTCACAGCAGATTGTGAGGTGCTCAGGTTCAGAGGCTTGTGTTACAGGTCACCCATATGTACAATCAGTATGACCTGGACAGATAAGGGTTCAGATGATGTGGTGTGTGGGGGATGTACATGTGCACTTGTTCAGCTCCAGGACTTGCATTCCCCATGACCTACTATTGTGACACAGTGCAGACTGTTGTTGTGTGGCTGCCCTGCCCATGTGACTGGAGACAGTGATGTATGACTTAGCAGGCATGCCTGTGCCATGGCATGTGACTTCCTATGAGTGATCCTGCAGGGGAGTGACATGTGCTACATGCACACCATAGTGGCAATGGCTATCAGCACATGGGTGCATCATGGTGTCTGTCGCTGGTATGCATCACATGCATTTCATATATCTGACTCTGGGCATCACTTTCATCCGGACACCTGTACTGACTCAGTGGCAAGAGAAGTGATGTGTGCATGTTCACATGCTTCACCGTGTTCTCTGCATCGTCCAACTACTGTGTAGGTGGTGCATGTGTCCACACTGGGGTATTGCCAGCCAACGGACGCCAGAGAGATGTGTGCAAGGCCAGGTGGGATGTGAGTGCCATGGTTGATGATCAGACTGACAATTGGCTTCTCCTATTCTGTTTGGGCACTTTTAGCAATGTTCAACTAAGGATGCCAGGCCTTGCTCTGTATTGTGCTGTACTTACTGTTGTGTGTGCGTTCGGTGCAGATGACTGATGTCTGTCTGTTTCCCTATTGTTTGCAGATACATCCACAGCCACAGGAGGGGACAGCTCCACGGACCAGGAGGAGCCGCAGAGCCAGACTGGGTCAGCAGCCGAGGAGTGGTCGGAGGGACCCAGTGGCACGGAGGGCGAGGGGAGCCACACTGAGGAGTCCTCAGCAGCATCCACCTCAGCTGAGGACCACAGCAGCTCGGAGGATGACTCCCTTATGGAGGCGGGTGTCAGCAGCCACCACACCCCAGCTAGTGTTGCTGTACCCGCCACCACCACCACCACCGCCCTCCCATCGGCTCCCATTCCCGAGGTCCGTGGAGGCTCCAATGTTCGGGAGCGTGTCTCCTTCGGGCCAGGCACCGCACCCCCTGCCCCTGTGTCCCTTGCTGCCCTGAGTGAGGAGTCTGTGTACCTCCTTCGCCAGCTCCATGTAGTGCAGACAGCGATGCTGAGTGTCCTCCATGCACACACCACTCTGTTGACTCAGCTGGTGTCGTTCATGGAGGGCATCTCATCGGGCATGTCTGCCCTACAGAGGGGCAATAGGTCCATGGACTCCTCCCTGATGGCAGCAGTGTCCCTCCTCCAACAGTCCCTCACCCCTCCTGTCTCTGCCCCATCCACACTCCCCAGCACCTTACCTGTCCCAAGCACACACACACTGGCACAGGCACACACCAGCACAGACACGAGCAGCACACACACACACACGCCACAGACAAGACGCACACGCACGCACAGTCAGGGGACTGAAACCACACTCACAGGGGATGGGGCCCAGTCACACACACATGCATCCACGAGCACTGCGCAGTCCACAGTTGCCTCTCCCTCCAAAGCCCCCTCCGTTGCCTCACCTGCAACCCCAAAGACCCAGCGGCTCTTCCTCAGTGACCTCGGCCTCTTCCCCTCCGATCCAGCTGATACAGCATTCAGGGGGAAGAGGAAGCCCACCCACACGGAGCGGAGTGCCCCTCGCCACCGGACACCCTCCCCCAGGCGCAGACCGACTGACGCCCCCATCCGCAAGTCCCCCCGGACCCGGAAGAGCAAGACCCTGCCGCCGCCCTGCAGCTCAGGCACCAAGTCTCCTTCCTCCATCCCTCAGGCCCCCACTCCACAGGTGCCCCCACCACACCCTGCCCCAGGTTCCCCCACCCACAGATACACCATCCCCAAAAGGATCAGGCCTTCTCCCCCTGCCACTTGCTCTTCTGGCCCCACACCCCCCGCTGCGCTTGTCTGTGCCACTGGTGTGGAGACGGTGTCCTTCCCCTCTGTCCTGCCCACCTTACCAGATCCCCATTCTCCTCCCCTGGAGGTAGGCACTGCAGTGGAGTCCACTACAACCCTGTCTGACTTGGGCACTGCAGTGGGGAACCTGTCCACTCCATCTGCACGGTCCCCTGCAGTCTTGCCGGCACCCACACCATCAGAGTCATGCCCCCCACTTGTGCCGGCACACACCATGTCAGACACCTCCACTGCAGTTGTCAGTGGCTCTCCAGCACCCACCACCCCTTCCCTGCCTCCTTCTGGTGAGCCATGATCCTGTCCCTGCGGTGCCTGGCCTGCCCCCCGTATGCCCCTCCGAGGGGATTGTCCCTGGTTTTCATCAGTGCAGGCATGCGTAGGGTGACATCTGCCACTGTCACCCTGTTTTGACTTTCATGTTGGACTGGCCATTGGCCTTTGTTAATTTTTTGCTGGACATCAACTGTTAGACCCACATATGCTGAATAAAGCACCTTTCTGTTCTCTAGTGCTTTTGCTTCTGATGTACATGTTGTTGATGATGCTAACCATGCCCTTGCTGCAGTGATGGTGATATTTGGTCTCATGATAATGAAGTGTTACTGTGCAGGAACACATGTGGTCCAGGGGGAATGTGTCCTATCCTGTGGTGTATCCATGTCATCCTTAGCAGCATCTGAGGGTGTCATGTGTTCAATATTTGGCAATGGGATTTCCTACTTTCATTAGCAATTTCACATCTGTGGCTTCCACCCCTGCACATCTGTTGTGCCTGCCATTGTTCAATTAGTCTACTTCCCTGACCGTGTGGCCATCTCCACTGGACATGCAGGTTTGGGCATCAATGGGGAAGGACTCATCTGTGTTGTCAGTGCAACATTGCTATACAAGTGTGTTGGATCTGTGCTGATGATTTCGTTGGCACTCCCATGACCAGGCTGATGTGACGGGAGCCTTCATTTGGTGCTAATTGTTGATTGTGTGACCAAGTGCTCAGCTGACATGATGGAGCCCTACTGAGGCAACATATGGCACAGCTTTCCTCACACAGGAGTGGAGTCCCCTCATGGCAGTGTGTACTCCTGTGACATTGCCTGCGCCCAAGGTGTGTGTTGTATGAGCATGTCTGTGTGTTCACTTCCGCTTTGCTGTGCATGCTGGGATCCCTAGTGTTGTTCCTGTTTGTGATGCTTGCTGAGTTGACCTATGTTCCCCCCAAGTCTTCGCCCTGGATTCGCTGTGATGTGGGTGCATGGCACATTACTGGTCATCAGGGTGTCACCCATAGGTGTGTTTGCTGTCAGGGCTGAGTTTGTGTGCAGACGCAGATGGGTCACAGTCAGGATTCCCCTTGGCACTTGTTGTTTACACCTGTCATGTGATTTCCAGTTTGTGTTATCTTTCAGTGATTGTGACACGTTGTGTGTGTGACTGCTGGCACCCCTCAGGGTCCGGGCTGCAATGTTGGTAGTTGTCTATGTGTGTTCTTTGTGGGTGACCTTGGCTTCTTCATTGGTGTGGGACTGTGGCTGGGATCCCATTGGTTGGTGTGGTATTGCCGTCATGTCCATGTACAGCGTAGTGTGCAGTGTGTCAGACATTCAGGAGTCTTGTTGAGTGGCCATGTGTGATGTGTTTCTGCACCTTGGTTCCCACCCACCACCCTGGGATTGTCATGGGTGCATGTGCAATGTCACCAGTGCATGTGTGCTTCACTGCTGCACATTGTTGGAGGTCGAGGTGTGTGGTGTTGAGTGTGTGCAGATGAGAGTTGTTGCCCGGCTAGACCCCTGCCTCCACCTTGGCTTACTGGCCGTGCTGATTGATTTGTGCTTGTGTAGGTGTGATGGTAGTTTGTTGCTCAGGACACATGACTGTGGTTCACAGTGTGAACGACATTTAGCTTTGTCATCACAGTGGGATTGTAATGCAGCCCAGGGTCACCACATTGTGGGGGCCCTGGGGGTAGTGCTGTGGTGTGTCTGTGTCTTGCTGTGTCAGTTGCTGTTCCTACATGCCTGTGTGACATGTGTGATTTGTGCTCCCTCTCATCTGACAATGCCTGATTGCCCACATAGGGGATTTGGATCCATGAGTTACCTTTGTGTGGCACTGTATGCACATCTGTTTAATTGGTATTCAGGCCTCCTCATGTGTTGTGTGGTTGCCTGGGGACACTGGCACCCCCTCACCTGTTGTGTTTGATGTGCAGTGTGGGTCTGCCTGTTTGTGTTTGTGCATCTGCACCACTGCATTGGCATATCTTTGGTGTGCCATTGGCTGTATGTAGTTTGGTGGGTTTCCCTGCTGTCCCTGGGACTCCTAGGTCATCGGTCAGCACAATGATCATGGTTTGTGTGTCCCATTGCTGCCATGGTATGGTATCTGTTCACCTCACATCTAAGTCTCCACAGGGTATCTGCATTTGTGTGCCCATTGGTGCAAATATGTGGGTCTGCATTCTGATGGTCACTTCTGTCATTGTGTCATTGATGAATGTTGACAGTGTCAGCCCCCATGGGTGATGTTTGTCTGCACATGGCCAAAGGTATGTCTTATTTGCACTGCAGTATTTGCCTCCCCCAATCTATGTTGCAATGGGACACATGCACTACTTTGCCACTGATGTGTTTTATGTTCTGTGACCAGGAATCATCCATGCAGTTTGGCAGTTGCAGCTTTTTCTTTGTCAACACTTGCATTTTGGTCACTGTGATGATGGGGGTTTGGACCCCATTGCCACAATGTTCAAAATGTGCTTCAGCTATGGACCCCACACTTACATTTTGGTCACTGTGATGATGAGGGTTTAGACCCCATTGCCACAATGTTCATACTGTGCTTCAGCTATGGACCCCACACTTACATTTTGGTCACTGTGATGATGGGGGTTTAGACCCCATTGCCACAATGTTCGAAATGTGCTTCAGCTATGGGCCCCCACACTTACATTTTGTTCACTGTGATGATGGGGTTTTGATCCCCATTGCTACAATGGTCATGGCCTGCTTGCTTTGTGGGGGCCACACACATATATGTGTGGCACATGTGATAGGGGGTCACATTGTATGTTCAAAGTCATGTTCAGTGTTGTAGGCATTTGACACAGTCTACACACGCTTGTCATGGTGTTGGGGGATGTCTTTTTCTTGCATTCCCTAGGTTGTAGTGTGCTGGTTGTGTCATGCATTGTCCATCCTATGAGTGGGGGTGGTGTTGGTGGTAGGCATCCAGCCCCCCATGGGTAGAGGTGGTAGTAGTGGTAGGGCATCTGGCACCCCTGGGTAAGGGTGGTAGTAGTGACAGGCATCCAGCCCCCCATGGGTAGAGGTGGTAGTAGTGGTAGGCATCTGGCACCCCTGGGTAAGGGTGGTAGTAGTGACAGGCATCCATCCCCCCATGGGTAGAGGTGGTAGTAGTGGTAGGCATCTGGCACCCCCTAGTTAAGGGTGGTAGTGGTGGTTGGCATCCAGCCCCCATGGGTAGAGGTGGTAGTAGTGACAGGCATCCAGCCCCCCATGGGTAGGGGTGGTAGTAGTGACAGGCATCCAGCCCCCATGAGTAGAGGTGGTAGTAGTGGTAGGCATCCAGCCCCCCATGGGTAGAGGTGGTAGTAGTGGTAGGCATCTGGCACCCCTGGGTAAGGGTGGTAGTAGTGGTAGGCATCTGGCACCCCTAGGTAAGGGTGGTAGTGGTGGTTGGCATCCAGCCCCCCATGGGTAGAGGTGGTAGTAGTGACAGGCATCCAGCCCCCCATGGGTAGAGGTGGTAGTAGTGGTAGGCATCTGGCACCCCTGGGTAAGGGTGGTAGTAGTGGTAGGCATCCAGCCCCCATGGGTAGAGGTGGTAGTAGTGACAGGCATCCAGCCCCCCATGGGTAGGGGTGGTAGTAGTGACAGGCATCCAGCCCCCATGAGTAGAGGTGGTAGTAGTGGTAGGCATCCAGCCCTCCATGGGTAGAGGTGGTAGTAGTGGTAGGCATCTGGCACCCCTGGGTAAGGGTGGTAGTAGTGGTAGGCATCTGGCACCCCTGGGTAGAGGTGGTAGTAGTTGTAGGCATCTGGCACCCCCTGGGTAAGGGTGGTAGTGGTGGTAGGCAACCAGCCCCCCATGGGTAGTGGTGGTAGTAGTGGTAGGCATCTGGCAGCCCCTGGGTAGAGGTGGTAGTAATGGTAGGTATCTGGCACCCCCTGGGTAAGGGTGGTAGTAGTAGTAGGCATCTGGCACCCCCTGGGAGGAGGTGGTAGTAGTGGTAGGCATCTGGCACCCCCTGGGTAAGGGTGGTAGTAGTGACAGGCATCCAGCCCCCCATGAGTAGAGGTGGTAGTAGTGACAGGCATCCAGCCCCCCATGAGTAGAGGTGGTAGTAGTGGTAGGCATCCAGCCCCCATGGGTAGAGGTGGTAGTAGTGGTAGGCATCTGGCACCCCCTGGGTAAGGGTGGTAGTAGTGGTAGGCATCTGGCACCCCTAGGTAAGGGTGGTAGTGGTGGTTGGCATCCAGCCCCCATGGGTAGAGGTGGTAGTAGTGACAGGCATCCAGCCCCCCATGGGTAGAGGTGGTAGTAGTGGTAGGCATCTGGCACCCCCTGGGTAAGGGTGGTGGTAGTGGTAGGCATCCAGCCCCCATGGGTAGAGGTGGTAGTAGTGACAGGCATCCAGCCCCCCATGGGTAGGGGTGGTAGTAGTGACAGGCATCCAGCCCCCATGAGTAGAGGTGGTAGTAGTGGTAGGCATCCAGCCCCCATGGGTAGAGGTGGTAGTAGTGGTAGGCATCTGGCACCCCCTGGGTAAGGGTGGTAGTAGTGGTAGGCATCTGGTACCCCCTGGGTAGAGGTGGTAGTAGTGGTAGGCATCTGGCACCCCCTGGGTGAGGGTGGTAGTGGTGGTAGGCATCCAGCCCCCCATGGGTAGAGGTGGTAGTAATGGTAGGCATCTGGCACCCCTGGGTAGAGGTGGTAGTAGTGGTAGGCATCTGGCACCCCCTGGGTAAGGGTGGTAGTAGTGGTAGGCATCTGGCACCCCTGGGTAGAGGTGGTAGTAGTGGTAGGCATCTGGCACCCCTGGGTAAGGGTGGTAGTAGTGACAGGCATCCAGCCCCCATGAGTAGAGGTGGTAGTAGTGGTAGGCATCTGGCACCCCTGGGTAAGGGTGGTAGTAGTGGTAGGTATCCAGCCCCCCATGGGTAGAGGTGGTAGTAGTGACAGGCATCCAGCCCCCCATGGGTAGGGGTGGTAGTAGTGACAGGCATCCAGCCCCCCATGAGTAGAGGTGGTAGTAGTGGTAGGCATCCAGCCCCCCATGGGTAGAGGTGGTAGTAGTGACAGGCATCCAGCCCCCCATGGGTAGGGGTGGTAGTAGTGACAGGCATCCAGCCCCCCATGAGTAGAGGTGGTAGTAGTGGTAGGCATCCAGCCCCCCATGGGTAGAGGTGGTAGTAGTGACAGGCATCCAGCCCCCCATGGGTAGAGGTGGTAGTAGTGGTAGGCATCTGCCACCCCCTGGGAAAGGGTGGTAGTGGTGGTAGGCATCCAGCCCCCCATGGGTAGAGGTGGTAGTAGTGACAGGCATCCAGCCCACCCTGGGTAGGGGTGGTAGTAGTGGTAGGCATACAGGCCCCTATGTGTATGTGTGGCATTGGTGAGGGCCATCCCGCCCCTATGGTGCTGCTGTTGCTGGTGTAGGTATTTCTGCATCCCTCTGTGTGTGATGTGTCGGGTACGTGTAGTTTGTTTTTGTTGTTGGTGTCTGACTTACCTTCTGCGCCGTACGCGTCCGTGCCTGTTCCGGTAATTGAGGTAGAATATTGGTAGGATCGGCACGAAGGGATTCATGGTTGGTTCATCTCGTTCGTCTTTCTCTTTGCTTCACCTCGTCCTCGTCGCTGGCGTGTTCGTCTCGTAGCCGTGGATCGTGTTGTGGCGCGAATCGGAGCTTATGTGCGCCTCTCCCGGATGCTTTGACGTACCGTGCGTAGCGACGGGTTCGGCGCGTACGGGAAGCGCATCGTACTTGTCCGGCCGGACGGGGCTGCATTTTTGCTTCCGTGCGGCTCGATTCTGCGATTCCGGATCCGCCTCGGTCTGAGTTCAGGTCCTGTATTGGGTGAGTACGACTGGGTTGGGATTTGGGCAGTTGTGCGCATCGTACTTGCTCGTTCGGACGTATGTGCGGATCGGTCGGGAAACAGGCAATCGCCTGGATTTTTTCCCGACCGAATGGTATTAGGTGCGCCTCCGACCGGGATCGGAATCGACCCCATAGTCTTTAGTCTGCTTCGTTAACCCAGGCCACCAATAGCGTTGTTTCAATAAAGAAACAGTCGCCGTAACTCCTGCATGGGCAGAACCTATCCCTTCGTGTGCTGCTAGAATTAAACCTAACCTACGATCCATGTTTGGAATTACTCTATCCCCCACTCCAGGAATCTGAGCAAATGGAATGTTTTAGCATCTAACTTGTAGGAGTACTTGAGTGGAAACCTTTTCGGTACTGCTCCGCTGTTTTTGCGACAAGCATTGATAGCTACCATAATCTCACCATCTATTCTCGTTTTAGAATGAGTGATTGCAGCTACGGAAGCCGTGCGTACAGCCCCCTTTGCGGCTTCATCAACCAATTAATTCCCTTCAGCGTGAACGCCATCATGCTGATGACTCAGTGTATGTATCACATGAGCTCTCGGTAGTTCGGTTTTCAACTCCACTACCTGTTCCCGTAGCATTTTATGCTTAATTATGACACCTTTTGCATCTTTGAACCCGTTTTGAACCCAGTGCTGCAAATATTCATTGTAAGACTGCACACAGTAAAAGGAATCGCACACAATTAGTGTGGGGAATACTCGATTCGTATTTACCAGTGCCAGTATCAGCGCTTTTAACTCTGCCAGCTGTGCCGTGCAGTCTCCCAGAGATTGCGTTTATGTGCAACTTGGGTTGAACTTTCCATCCCGCATGCAACCTTTAACGATTGCGCATGCCGCGCTATATTGTTGCTTACTTCCTATGGCCGGTTGAGCAGATCCGTCAGTGTAAATTGTATATTCATATTGATCTAGAGGCATTATTTTGTTTGGTAGAGGATATTCTTGCTCGTATTGCAGAAATACTTGTGTCTTTAAATTTGGGTCGTACCTGTATTCTACATCTGATGCAGTGAGTGAATTAGCCCATTGTATCCATCTCGGATGTAAAGCTTTAGCATTAGGAACGCTTGCCTTTGTCGCTGCCTCTAAGGCTGGAACCGGAGTCACTACTATTATTTGTTTCCCCTGAGCCAGTACTCTTTCTCTCACTACAGCAGTCTGTACTGCTGTCAGAATCTTTTCTGTAGATGCTAAGCGCATCTCAGCATTTGTGTACAAATGTGATTTGTATGCAATTGGTACTGTCTCACCTTCATTATATGTTAGAGAGGTGTGCCCAGATTGACCCGCAACTATACGGATCACCAGGTTGCGTACTTTTACGCGAGTCTGTAAGTGTTTGGAAGCTATCATGTCAGCTTGTAAGGAACGAAGTGTATCTGTATGTTCCTGTGTCCATTGTTTTACTGAAAATCAGGTTTTATTAAATCGTAGAAAGGTTTTACTCTTCTGCGTAATCCAAAATGTATGTTCTACCAAGATTTAGGAATCCCAGAATTGACTGTTAAATTTTTCAATGATTTTGGAGGTTGGAGCAGCGTGCATTTTTCAAAAAATTGGCTGCCACGCTTTTCCCTTCACTTGAAAGCTCATATCCTAAAAACAGGACACTGAGATGGGTAATTTTTGATTTTTTAAAGTTGAATTTTTATGCAAATCCCAGAATTATGGTATTTACTCTGCTCAAGTGCTCCTCTAGTTAGATAAATATCATCCACATAGGACAATGCCTCTTCATCCAAATTTTGAAGTAACTCAGTTACTCTGGCCGAAAACAACCCTGGCCTGTTCTTATACCCTTGGGGGAGTCGACAAAATTGCTGTTGTGTCCCTAGCGCTGAGAAGGCTGTCAGATACCTGCTTTCAGGTGCTATATTTTGGCAGAAAAATCCATTTGAGATATCAAGTGTTGTTTTATATTTTTTCCGCACAATGTTATTCATTAATGCGGCACTGTGTACATTTGGGCTGCAAATGTCTTAGTGCAAGGGTTTAAATGTCTATAATCTAAAACTAAATGATATGCATTGTCAGGTTTCATGACTGGAAACAAAGGATTGTTCATCGATGAGGTGCAAGTTTCAATCACCCCTTGGTTTTCAAGTTGATCTAAGATCTCCCTGACCTGTTTTTTAGCTTCTTGCTTTATTGAATACTGCCTCTGTGCAGTTGGAGTATTTTTTAAAGGAATTATGTGGTGGGTTGAATCCTCATCTCATCCAACATGGTTTTTGTATAATGCCGGAGTCTGGGCTACCGCCCACTCCTGCGCATAAGTGTGTTGTAAGTGCCTGGGAATATGGTCTGTGAAGGCCGGAAGAATTACCATTTCTCCTTTAGGGCAATCCATGACTAATGCTGGTAGCCAACTTGTTCAGCTAATAAAATATCATAGCCAAACATCAGGTTCTCCCAAAAGAGACCTTTTACTGTTTTACAATTGTCCCCCTCCATTTAGAGCGTTATTTCATATACTTTATGTGGGACACTTACCCTTGTATCGGGTGTTTCTACCATGATATAATCATTCAAGTCCGCTGTCACCAGAAATTCCATCAGGTTCTGGCGAGCTATTGTTATTTCTGCCGCACTCTCTAGCATCGTCAGAGCCCATTCCCCGTTCAGTAGTCGAGTCCTCAGAATTCTGGGCATGTCTGATCTTTAGACCTGCAACCTTCTTCTTTTTGAACTGTGGCTTTTGCTTTGGGTTTTCTTCTTTCTTACAAGTGTAATCTTGAGCGTGCTGCTTGTCTCTGGACTTTGTATGCTCTTCTTGCCTTTCTGACCGTCCTTCCCTATCGGAGTATTTCGATGAACCCTGAAAGGAACGAGAGGAACGTGTATCAGTATCCTGATACCTGTCAGGTTTCCGAATGTTATCCCTATTCCTTAGGTTATACCTCTTTTCGGAGGGCTCCTGTGAAGGAGATCTACGTCTGGATTGAGATCTGTTTCCTTTAAAGCTTTGTTGTTTTTTATTGTCCCACTTCTTCTTTGTAGAAGTAGGTATTTGCTTGTAAGTGTCATTTTCAGGACTGCCCATCAGTTGTGGTTTTAAAGCTTTCCCACCCAAACTGTCTCTGCCTAATTCTGCATATGCAGTTTCAATTATTTTTGGTAGTTCGTGTTGTTGTTCTAAAGGACTGAACTCCCTTAGGCGTTGGCGGATAGCCACCGAAGCTGCTTCCCCTTTAATATTAGCTAATATTATGGCTGATACCTGGGCATAGTTACCTAGTAACTTCATCCCTAAGTTTAGGGCAGGCTCTGCTTGTACTCATTTTGTATTTGTCTCAATACGTCTGGTACTACTGCTAATGACGGGATACCATGAGTTCTGGTATAAATGGCAGCAAAGACTGTACCCCAAGTGGTACAATCCTCTATTTGTGGTGTTATCCCCATGGGCAAGCAGATTGTTAGCATTCTGTGTTTTTCATACGGGGTAATATTCGGGAATACTGCCTCTAGCTGTGTTATTTTCTGAGCTACCCAGAAAGGCATTTGTTCACGTTTTGTGGGCATTTTGCCCAATACCGCGTGTAATGTTTGTGGTGTAATTTTAGCTGCTGTACCCTGATTTTGAGTTCCATTAGTTGCAACTATCGCTGGTTGGACTGTAAGTGTCCTCATGACGAATTGCGTCAAGTTTCTGTATATTTTAATTAAATCTTTGTGTTGTGTGAGTAAGTCTCCTGGTGGCATTGTTTCAATGTCAGGATGTGGTGTGTAGGCTGCTAATATCGGCCATGTTGCCCCTTCTCTTTTGAGCGGGCCGAGTCTTACTCTCCTTCTTATGTGGGGTAGGGCGCCTTTAAACCAGTATAAGTGTTCCTGGTACGTAAGCGGAACCTCAATGTCCTCGAACGGACAATATTCCGCTGGTGCATCTTCTTCTGTGTAGGATTGAAATGTTTTTGTTCTTGCATTTGCTGCTGGGAATGTAACCCACGAATAAAATACCTCCGTTCTGTTTGATTCGTGTGCCTCAATCACGAAAACTACTATGCCACCCCTAGATGATAGACCATGCTCTAGCAGTTTCAGGGTGACTGTATTTCTAAAGTTTGGTGCAATTTGTATTGCATCTGCATCTTCCTCCTCAGAGAGGGGCAGTGCTTGTTGCAGTGGGTCTAATTCTTGGTTAGTCATTGTTTTTAGAACACTAAATAACTTTTCAAGGGAACCAAGATACAGTGTTTATGCACAATTTTAGGAACACTGTGTCCTTCAAGCTTTATTTACCTACAGCCAATAAATAGGATTTTGTAGCCTACTCATCTGTGGCGGAGTTTGTGCCCACCCACTCCAGACGTCTCTGATGTTTTGTGAGTAGGGGACTCTGAGAATAGCACTACTGAACTACTCAAATTCTACTATTAAATTATTACCCAACCAACGTTGGCGGCGCCATGTCGTGTAGTTCCTATATTACCTATACAGGATCTGCGCGGTTGGATAACATAAACTGTGGGCTTGGTGGCGGACTGAATCCGTGCACCCTCACCGGATACGTTAGCCTATTTGTATTAGCTAGCTCACAGTGCCACTATAATCTCCTCTTACCAATTAGAGAATAGATTCTGGCAACCTCAGAACATGACAACCCTGATCCCTCAGAATCGTGGAGACAATATACTACCTTTCGCTCAGTCACTCGTGCTTACTTAGTTTGTCTCAGAGAGATGCAAAGAATAAACAGGCTGGGCGTTTTCAATAAGTATTTATTGAACAGTTGTTATCCTAGTGTAGAATAGATGAGCTGCAACAACCATTAGACAGTAACAGAGATATATGATTAGCAGTACTACGAAAGTAAAGGGATGGTATAGTTCTAACATCTTGCAGAAATCATGAATATATACAAGTACATAAAACACATGATAAAAAATGCGTACTCCTACGATGTCTCCCTAACTAGATGTACCTAAATGTACCTAGCATCTGTGTAGGTGATATGTCAAGAATCCCTCTAGGATCTAGTCAACCCCATTATCTTAGAATGAGAGAATATGGGACCCCGTCCTGGTCTCGAGTTGGACACCCCGCGAGGGATGTTAGACCACTGCGAGCTGATGCGTCTGCATGCAGGAACCTCAGCGTCTCTGGTCAGTGTGTCAGCCGGGAAGTCTTGGTCTCCTCTATCTTCCTAAGCAAGATGTGCTGTATATATACCCATAGGTCTCCCCTGGGTCCTACCTTGCTGTGTTACTGTGTCAGCCTAAAGATGACGTTGGGCCTGAACTTTATACAGAGATATTATACAGGAGATGGTAATCCTACTGTTAGTCCTGCTGTGCTTCCAAGAAGCCTCATGCATAATGAATGAGAATCGAACCAGGGAAAAACCCGCCTTCTGAATGCAGTGTCATATCTCGGTAAAAGGTCAGTACCCAAGAACCGTTATGTGTGTAATGTAGGGAAGAATATAGGTGAAAGGTTACAAGGTTACCTGCGCCTATATAGGGTACCTATCTGGAATATAACGGGTCCCTGCACTCCTATCGCTGCTAGCCTCTCCACCAAGATGGTATGGTGGACAGTGTCGAAGGCCGCCGACACATCTAATAAAATGAGGGCGACCCTCCCACTGTTGTCCAGTGCTTTCCTGATTTCCTCGTTCGATTTGATTAGGGCAGACTCGGTGTTGTGTCCGGCTCTAACGCCGTGTTGTGTATCGTCTAGCCAGTTATGTTAATCGATATATTCCATAAGCTGTTTATTCATGGCCCTCTCTATCAATCAATCAATCAATCAATCATGTCACTTATAAAGCGCACTACATACCCGCGAGGGTCTCAAGGCGCTGGGGGAAGAGGGGGGTGGTGCTGCTACTGATCGAAGAGCCAGGTCTTGAGGAGTCTTCTGAAGGCCAGTAGGTCTTGGGTCTGTCGGAGGTTGGTGGGGAGGGTGTTCCAGGTCTTGGCGGCGAGGTGGGAGAAGGATCTGCCGCCGGCGGTCGTTTTCCGGATGCGGGGGACTGTGGCGAGGGCGAGGCTGGTCGAGCGGAGCTGGCGGGTGGGGGTTTAGAAGCTGAGTCGTCTGTTGAGGTAGGCTGGTCCGGAGTTGTGGAGTGCTTTGTGTGCGTGGGTGAGGAGCTTGAAGGTTATCCTCTTGTTGACAGGGAGCCAGTGCAGGTCTCTCAGGTGGGGTGTGATGTGGCTGCGTCGGGGGATGTCGAGGATAAGACGTGCAGAGGCGTTCTGGATGCGTTGCAGCCGTCTCAGGAGCTTAGCCGTCGTTCCTGCGTAGAGGGCGTTTCCGTAGTCCAGCCTGCTGGTGACGAGGGCCTGGGTGACTGTTTTTCTTGTTTCGGTGGGGATCCACTTGAAGATCCTGCGGAGCATTCGGAGGATGTTGAAGCAGGATGAGGAAACGGCGTTGACCTGCTTAGTCATGGAGAGGGTGGGGTCGAGGATGACCCCTAGGTTGCGTACGTGGTCGGTGGGTGGCGGGGCTGTTCCCAGTGATGTTGGCCACCAGGAGTCGTCCCAGGCTGAAGGGTTGGAACCAAGGATGAGGACCTCCGTCTTGTCCGAGTTCAGCTTCAGGCGGCTGGTCCTCATCCATTCGGCGACGGCCTTCATTCCTTCGTGGAGGTGGGCTTTGGCGGTGTGAGGGTCTTTGGTGAGGGAGAGGATCAGCTGGGTGTTGTCGGCGTAGGAGATGATGTTGAGGTTGTGCTGTCGGGCGACGTGGGCGAGGGGTGCCATGTAGATGTTGAACAGCGTTGGGCTGAGGGAGGAGCCTTGGGGTACGCCGCAGATGATCTTGGTGGCCTTGGATCGGAAGGGGGCGAGGCGGACGCTTTGTGTTCTGCCTGAAAGGAAGGATGTGGTCCAGTCCAGGGCCTTCTCTTGGATCCCGGCGTCGTGAAGGCGTGTTCGTAGTGTGTGGTGGCAGACCGTGTCGAAGGCGGCTGATAGGTCCAGGAGGATGAGGGCTGCTGTTTCTCCGTTGTCTAGCAGGGTCCTGATGTCATCGGTGGCGGCGATGAGGGCGGTTTCGGTGCTGTGGTTGCTGCGGAAGCCGGACTGGGAAGGGTCCAGGATGTTGTTCTCCTCGAGGTAGCGGGTCAGTTGTTTGTTGACGATTTTCTCGGTGACCTTCGCGGGGAACGGGAGCAGAGAGATGGGTCGGAAGTTCTTGAGGTCCTTGGGGTCTGCCTTGGGTTTCTTGAGTAAGGCGGTGATCTCGGCGTGCTTCCAGCTTTCCGGGAAGGTTGCTGTCTCGAAGGAGATGTTGATTATTTTCCGGAGATGGGGCGCGATGGCTGTACTGGCTTTGTTGAAGATGTGGTGAGGGCACGGGTCTAGCGGTGAACCGGAGTGGATGGTGTTCATGATCTCGCTGGTGTCCTCGTCGTTGATGTTGGTCCAGGAGAGCAGGCGGTTGGTGGTTGTGGGGGCAGTGGTCTCGGTGGTTGCCGGGGCGGTCGTGGTGTTGAAGCTGTCGTGGATGTCGGCGATTTTGCGGTGGAAGAAGGTGGCCAGTGAGTCGCATAGGTCTCGCGACGGCTGGATGTCGTTGGTGTTGGAGCTGGGGTTGGAGAGTTCCTTCACGATGTTGAAGAGCTCTTTGCTGTTGTGTGCATTGTTGTCTAGGCGGTCTTTGAGTGAGGCCCTTTTGGCGGATCTGATGAGGTGATGGTGACTGCGGGTGGCGCTCTTGTGGGCGGCGTAGCTGTCCGCTGTCCGTTCGTGGAGCCAGATCTTCTCCAGTTTTCGGCATGTTCGTTTGGAGGCCTGGAGGTCTTCGGTGAACCAGGTGGCTTTCTTGCTGGTGTGGCTGTTGGGCGGATTCTTGAGCGGGGCGAGGGTGTTGGCGCAGTCGTCGATCCACTGTCTGAGGTTGCGGGCGGCGGTGTCGGGGTCGGAGGGTTCGGCGGGTGTTTGGCGGGAAAAGGCAAACGTGATATGGGACGTTAATTGTTGATGTCCTCTGGATTTAGGTTTTTTTTTTTTATGATTGGTCGAATTGAGGCTGTTTTCCACATCTTGGGGAATGCTCCTGTCTTAAAAATAGAGTTAAACACTTTTGACAGGTTATCCGCTATTATCTCTTGGGCCAGTTTTACCATCGCCACAGGGCAGGGGTCGGTCGGTGATCCTGATTTAGTTTTTGCAATTAGAGTTGTTACTTGTGCTTTCTCCAGATCAGTAAACGTTTCAAAACTCGGCTCCCCTGCAGGCCGATTTGCTGCAGGCTCAGTGTCGGGATTGGATAATTTCTCCTTGGTTCTGAGTCTGCCTACTTCATTGAAGGTACTTTCTACTTAATGCACAAAGTGCATGGTGATCCTGATGATGTACTTAATTTCCCCCTTCTGTTGCATACAGTCTTGGCCTTGAACAGATATGTTGTTGACTGCAGGGCCTGGCCTGCGGCAAGGCCCTTCACCCCTACCCACATCATGTGTCCAACCCTACTGAGAAGGGTCTTTGATCATGCACAGCTGGGGTTTGCCACAGGGCCGGACTCAGGTGAGGCTCAATGGCTAATCTTCACTGTGACGTTTGGCTTTAGGATATAGCTTGGGCCCTGCACCCAACCCACCACCAGAGGCAAACCATTGCTGCACAGAAGTGTTGGTCCATAAAGCTGTGGCCTGGCCATCTTTAAAATTGATTTTGGGGTTTGTGGATCCTAGCTTGGAACTGCAGATCCCAGGTTTATAGTAAGCCTATGTACAGCAAACACAGGGGAAGCTTCTCTGACCCATGCTTTCCTTTTCAAGGGCAGTCAGTTCAGTATCTACATCCTCAATTTTATGATAGGCAGGGCATATCTTGGAGAAGCGTGTCCTGGGTTTGTGGTACCCTGGGATGAACCTTGCTCTGGATCCACAGAAGTGTCATGTGTGGTAGGACGATTCTGGTAATGCATACATGGCACGTGTAAGTCAGGCCTGAATGTATATAAAATAAAGGGTATTAACTCTTCAGTGTGTCTGTGCAAGTCTTATAGCCTAGAGAACTAATATTCTAAATGGTGATGCTAGCTTACGGTGTGTACAAGATCATCTTATTATTTCAGTTGCAAGATGATTTCAGTCATATTAACAAAATTAACACAAACAGAGCATAATGCAATCTTCCAGTTTCCAGTATGAAGGATTATATGTAGTAATTACCACTGCAAGGTCGTCTAGTCTTGCAGGGAACAAGTTTGGAAGGAAGCAAAATTGCTACAGTGATTTGCCTTTTGAGTGCATTACAAATAGAAATAATGCTTGCATTCTGAAGTGCAGATATAAGAGATTGCACAGAAACTCCCTCTCCCATATGCATAGAGAATCCTTGGGGAGAAAGGTATAAGGAAACATAGGAATTTGGGAAGGGCAGACATGAAAACTGATTGCTAGAGAAGATATGCCACCTCTCCGCAACCCTCTAGAAGTACCCAGAGACCCCATTCTCCAGGAGCAATTTGCAATTAAAGTGCAGGGGGCGCGCAACCCCTCTCTCTGAGCCTAAAAAAGCCCTGGGGACCCCATCTCTCAGGGTCAATTTAAATTAAATGGGAGGGAGCATGCAACTCTCTTCCCCGAACCTCAATATGCCCCAGAGACCCCATCCCTTCGGACCAAACTTAAATTAAAAGGGAGGGAAGCCTTGGAAGCCCGCGGGGACCTCATCCCATGGAGCCAGCTCATTCACTGTGTCCCGGGGAGCCCACCCCCCAGGACACAGTATTTTCCCTGCCCTCAAGAGCACAAACAGGGAAACACATGTCTGCTTGCACCTGGCGGGAACTTAAAAAATGCTTCTACCAGGTGGGAGCAGACATATGTTTTCTTGCCCACGCTCCTGCAGACAGGCAGGCAGAAGCATGAAAAATAGCTACTACCACCATGCAGGAACAATGCTGGCTCACAAATCATCCAGGATGGGTGCAATAGGGGAGTGGGCATGACTGCAGGAGTCCTGGTGCCCCCCTAAGACTCTCAACATAGTATTTTAGCAGGTCACCCACCTAAGGCCATGGTGGGTGGGGCTCTGGGGCCACTACTGGTACCGGGAGGGTGGCTGTGCACCTCCCTCCCCTTAAAAAAAGAAAAGGCCTGGGGGATGGGTTCCCGGCCCACTATTGGCTTGGGGAGGAGGGCTGAGCACTTCCCTTCCCTTAAGAAATAAAAAAGGCACTGGGAGATGGGGTTCTGGGGGCCGGTAGTGGCTTGAGGAGTGGAGCCATGCACCCGTCCCCTTAATAAAAAATAAAACCCCTGGGGATGGGGTCCCAGGGGCCCTAAAGGCTCAGATAGAGGGCAGCTGGCCTCCCTGCTATATTATTAAAAAAATACTTCTGAGGATGCGGTCCACAGGATGCTAAAGGCTTGAGGAAGGGAGCCACATGCCCTCCTCCCAAAATGAAAAAAAATAAAAATTGCTGGCTCCCACTGGTACACAGGATAGGTGGTGGCAGGGCAGCCGACAGCGCCACATTGGGAGTGGGAATAGTAAATTTTATCTATCCAAAGTCCAACCACTTCCCTTCTATTGTGCTGTTTGGAGAGGGAATTGTAAATTTAACTTCTCCAAAGTCCAACACTTTCCCTACTCTGACGGTGACTGGAGTGGGAATAGTAAGTGTAACCCCTCCAAAATCTAATGCTTTCCCTACTGTTGCTTTGACTGCAGGGGGAATAGTAAATTTAACCCCTCAGAAATCCAAAGCTTTTCCTGCTGTTGCATAGACTCAAGTGGGAATAGTAAATCTAGCCAGTCCGAAGTTCAACACTTTCCCTACTGTTGCACTGTTTGGAGTGGGAATAATACATCGAATCCCTCTGAAGTCTAACAGTTTTCCTACTGTTGCACTGACTGGAGGGGTTACATTTACTATTTCCACTCCAGTCAAAACAACAGAAGGGAAAGCTTTAGACTTTGGAGGGGTTAAATTTACTATTCCTACTCCAAAGTCTAACGCTTTCCCTTCTGTTGTTTTGACTGGAGTGGAAATAGTAAATTTAACTCCTCTGAAGTCAAACACTTTTCCTACTGTTGTGCTGACTGGAGTAGAAATAGTCAATCTAATCCCTCTGAAGTCCAACCCTTTCCCTAATGTTGTGATGTTTGGAGTGGGAATAATAGATTTAACCCCTTTGCAGTCCAACAGTTTCCGTATTATTGCATAAACTGGAGTGGGAAAAGTATATCTAATCTTACCAGGCTCCAATAATTTTCCTATTATTAGTTACATATATTTTTTATTTTATTTGTTTATTTGTTTATTGTTTATAAATTTTTATATTATTGTGCTTTTTGGTTGAAATATATTTTATAATTTATTTATTTGGTAATTTACTTATTATTTTGCAATTGAATTGTCAATATTTTTTAACTTTGATTTAAAGCTAGATATATAGATAGATATGTGTGTGTGTGTGTGTGTATATATAGACACTGCAGGAGGGATGAGTCCGATCGAAGGATTTGTTAAAAGTTATCAGACTTCACTTTTGGCATACCACTGGGGTAAGACTGTATATTGTAGAGGATACGGCGGGACCCACTTGGGTTTGGATTTCAAGAGAACTACAGAAACCAGCATGCAACCGCGCATACGCCCACTGGGGCGGGATATTTAATGATGTGCAGGTGGTTCCCTTGCCGCTGTATCCGGTTGCCAGTGATCAAGGGCGGTGGTTACGCCCGAAACGCGTTTGGCTTTGTACCTGTGCTGGGAGTGTTAAACTGACTGCAATCCTTGGATTAAATGGTTTGAAACTCATCTTGTGCGGCTTTGTCATTTTGGGCAACCAGTTCGTTTTTATATATATATATATATATATATGTGTAATTATATGCTTTTCATAGAACTAAATAAAAAAATTATGAAAAAATTAATACACTGTAAAATATATGCATTTTAATAATTGTATTCCACATGTACATAACCACACATACACACATATATTTATAGATATTTGAGAAATGTATGTAATTTACATTATATTAATGTTATATACTAAAGTATTTAAGATTTACTACTTTAAGCTATTTATATTAAAAAAATAATATTTTTTAATGTTTTTGTACGATATTAGTGTTAAACGATATTTTACTTCTGATATTTTTGTACTTACCATTATAAGTTTAGGGACACAGTATTTGGTAAACGATATTTTTGACTCGATATTCATGCCAAACAATATTGTTTACCTCAATAATGTGTCAGTGATCCGCAGATTCATCAGCAACAGCATTAAAAGTAATGCATATTTTATTGCCCCCCCCCCTTTCGTTTTTGCTTGCCTTTGATGGATTGACAACAAACAAATAAAAAATAAATCCTTCCAAGCTTGAAACAAATTTTGTGACAGCACAAAGTGCAACATATTAGCAAATGAATACTCCTTATCTTAAATGTCTTCCCTCTATATGTATCTGCTCAAGTTTGAAAACACCAAGAGTAGCTTCATTAACTGCTATCAATGCATATTTGTCAAAGCATGCAAACGTTTTGAGCAAATCAACAAATGTATTTTCAATTAAAAGTGTTAATCCCTTCAAGCTAACCCAGTGCCTGTTTCAAATGCTATCTCACAAACTACTGAACTAATTTACACCAAACCATAAAAATCACACTTTCTGAGTAAAGTTCTACTTTAATGCCAAGGGTGGTGTAAAGCTATTTAGCAGTTTTTGCTGTCGCAGCAGCAAAACTTTCTACAGGAGCTAAAATTGGAAAACTCAATTTTTAAGCGAACAGCACCAAAATTGCTAGAAAAAATAAAGAGTTTAATAAAATTAACTCTCTAAAGGTTGCCCAACACCTTTTCTTAACATTAATATCTCATTCACTACTGAATGGATTCACACTAAACTGAAAACAGGACCCTTTCTTTTTGGTGTTCTACCCTTAAGACTCATTTGATGTTCTTCCATTCTGTAGTTTTTTTCTGTGACAGAGAACAACAGTTCCTTTGTGATTTAAACTGGGAAAGTTAGCTGTTCGGTCACTTTGACCAATAAGCATAAACGTTAGCTAGATATATACGAGCTGATAAAGCTCTCTGGGCTGTCTGAAAGAAACATCATAACTATATCACAACTGCAATACACTGAAATATTTCACCAGAAGAACACAGGGAGTGAGAAAATCCGATCTCTAATATGCAGTGGAGGAGAAAAATACCCATCCTGAGAATTAATCTGACTGAGGGAAGTTTTATATCTATCTGCAGTGACATAGAGTGAGTCTGTGAGTGGGTGGATGAGTGTCTGAGTGGGTCTGTGAGAGTGTGCAAGAGTCTCTGAGTGGGTCTGTGAGTGAATGCTTGAGGGTCTGAATGGATCTGTGATTGGGTGCCTGAGTCTATGAGTGGGTGTGTGAGTCTCTGAGTGGGTGCATGTGTGTGTGAGCCTCTCAGTGGGTCTGTCGGTGTGTGTTTGCGTCTCAGTGTGTCTGGTAGTGGGTGAATGAGTGCTTGAATGGATCTGTGAGTGGGTGTATGAGTGTCTGAGTGGGTCTGTCAGTGGGTGCATGAGTCTCTCAGTGGGTCTGTGAGTGTATGAAGGGGTCTGTCACAGGGTGTGCAGTAAAAAGAGTATGGGACACACGGGAGCAGGTCCTCATGCCAGCTCCCTCTGTGACAGTCACCTGTCCAGCTTGACTACAGTCTGCTACTCTCTGCTGCCTTCGGTTTTGTGCTTCTTCTGCTCATTTTCTCCTCATTTTTTTGCCTCTTCTCTGCTCGCTCCCTCCATGTTGCCTCGTTCTGCTCATTATTTTGCCTCTTTCTGCTCGTTCCTGACCTTTATTATGCCTCTTGCTGCTTGTTTCTGACCTCTATTTTGCCTCTTGCTGCTCGTTTCTCATCTCCATTTTGCCTCTATCTGCTCACTCACCCTGTTATTTTGCCTCTTTTTGCTTACTCCTCACCCTCACTGTTCCTCTTTCGGCTCATTTCTGACCTTTATTCTGTCTCTTTTTGCTTCCTTCTGACCTTTATTCTGCCTATTTCTGCCGGTACTCACCTTTATTTTTCTTGTTTCTGCTCATGGTTGACATTTATTTTGCTTCTTTCTGCTAGTTTCTGACCTTTATTTTGCCTCATTCTGCTAATTTCTCACCATTATTTTGCCTTTTCCTGCTGGTTTCTGACCTATATTTTGCCTCTTTCTGCTTGTTTCTGACCTTTACTCTGCCTCTTTCAGCTAGTTTCCGGCCTTTATTTTGCCTCTTCTGCTCCCTTCTAACCTGTATTCTTCCTCTTTCTGCTCATTTCTTACCTTTATTTTGCCTCTTTCTGCTTGCTTCTGACCTTTATTCTGCCTCTTTCTGCTCATATCTGACCTTTATTCTGCCTCTTCCTGCTCGTTTCTGACCTCAATTTTGCCTCTTTCTACTCTTTCTGATCTTTAGTCTGCCTCTTTCTGCTCGTTTCTGACCTTTATTTAGCCTCTTTCTGCTCATTTCTGACCTTTAGCTTGCCTCTTTCTGCTCAGTGCTGACCTTTATTCTGCCACTTTCTACTAATTTTTCACCTTTATCTTGCCTTTTTTCTGCTCATTGCTGACCTTCCCCTGGGATCGCGGTGGGGGTGCTCAAGGCCCCCGTGGTCCCAGCCGCCTCCCAGCCTCCTGTGGGAGCCAGCATTGCTGCTGCACGGAGGGAGCCGCTGGAAATGCAGCTCTCGGCGTGCAGGAGCAATACTTTCATCTCTTTCCCTGCTGGTATGTCTGCGGGCAGAGAAAGAGATGAAACCTCAGCTTCCAGAGGGCAGGAGCACTTTGACAGCTCCCGCCAACTGGAACCGGAGTGTTTGCTTCAGCTTAGTGTGAGCTGTAAGCTCCCGCCAAGCAAAGGCAAACAGCTATGCACCAGGTTGGGCACCCCGGGACATAGCAGGAGCCGTAAATGGGGGGTGGCAGTCCCCAGGGCTGATAATGCCTCCTTTACTTTTTAAGACTGGTCTCAGGCAAGTGGTGGTCCCTGGGGCCCTATGTGGCATGGGAGGGGGGCCGTGCGGCCCCCTCCTATTTTTGTTTTAAATATTTGGCTCTGGGGAGGTGGTGGTCCCAGGGACCCGGGGGGGATCTGCGGGGACCCTCCATTATATGTTATTAAGTCCCGGGGAGGTGGTGGTCCTCTGGGCTCAGGGGGTCAGCGCGGCCCTCCATCAATATTTCCTTAACCCCAGGAAGGTGGTGGTCCCCAGGGTTTATAGAGCCCATGGAGAGGGGCCCTGTGTGTCCCCCTTCTTTTTTATCAATACACCACCTACCCGGGGCTCAATGAGCCTTAGGAGGGGTATCCCGTGAGCCCCCCTCCTTTTTAAAAAAAATGCCCACCTGGCGGCACAAAAAAAAAACACAGGAGCCCGAGTTTGTTTTTTTAAATTGTTTGTCTCGGATTCAAGGCCCCATCGCATTTCCACAGCAACATTGTTTTTTAAAAGTGCTTTTTGGCCCTGTCAGGGTTACAGGGGGAACCCAGGACCACAATTAGGGGGTCAGTATATTCCTACCCTGCTCCCTTTTCTTTTATTTTAGCATTTTTTGTGGGACTCAGCTGATGCTTAGTCCCAAGATGGCTGCCAACACTTCCTGGTTGAAGTGTTGGCAGCCAATCAGATTTCAGCACAGGGACGGTCACAACCTCGGATGATCTGCATACTTATATATACAATTTTTTTTTAAATAGCTCGAAAACTACTGAACAGATTTGCAGCATATAACAAAAATAACTTTTTCTGGACCAAGAGCTAGCTTTCTGCCAAATTCGGTGTAGTTCCGTCCAGCAGTTTGGGCTGTAGTCGTGTTCAAAATCCCTAAGGCAATTAACGTGGGGAAAACCCTTTTTGCCCTGCCCCATTTTTTGACCCCCGCTTGACGAATAGCCCCAAATCTTTTCATGGACAACAAGAGTCACCGGGGCACTTTTTGGGGGAAACTTTCGTGAAGATCCGTCATACGGCACCAAAGATATAGGCAAGTCAAAAAACACGTTTCCTATGGAAAAATGGTCCTAACTATAACCACCTAATGGCGACCATCAGTAGGTATTATATATGAATGCATATATATTCACTGAAATGAAACAAAGTTATAGAGGTTTTATAGTTAGACTCATATTTCACTCGTACAAATTTCAGAAGCTATAATTACCTGAGTTAACTACAACTTACGCCCCCGCAATGCACTGCTTATGCCCTCACATATTACATCACTTATGACCTGGTCACTGGCATCACTGATGACATAACTTATGACATCTCAAACGACATCAATGACTGGGAGAATGCACATAGGAGTTAGGTCTCTAGTTGTACAAATTTGGTTTTCTTTTAATAACTCTAAAACTACTGAACGGATTTATACCAACTAAAAAAAGCACTCTTTCTGGACCAAGATCTAACTTTCTGACAAATTTGGTGAAATTCTGTCCAGTGGTTCGGGCTGTAGTCGTGTTCAAAATCCCTATGGGACTTAACATGGGAAATGCACTTTTTTAGACCACCCCCTTTTTAACAGCCCCCACTTAACAGATCACCCCGAAATTTTTCATGCACAACTAGAATCAGTAGGGCACTTTTTTTTAGAAACTTTTGAGAAGATTTTTCAAATGGCACCAAAGATATAGGCAAGTCAAAAATGTATAGAAACTAGGGGCCTATGGACCGCCATACTTGCAGTGGTGGTCTGACCACCGCCACCTCTGCGGGTCCACCTGTAGTATTCAGAGTGCGGCGGTTGGACTGCCACAGGTCCACCGCGTCCACCGTGGATCCAGGATCCCGCGGCGGTCACACAGGTGAAGGGAGCAGCAATATGCTTCCGGTGCCTCCTGTGGCACTGCCTTGCATATAACGGTGAGCCCGCCATGAAAAGGGTAGCAGAGAGGCATCCTGCTGCTTCTGGGCCTGGGGGTGCATGCGTGGGGCACATGTGCCCCCTAGAATTGTACCCCTGTTCCTGCACAGTGTGGCATGCATTCCACACCATGCAGGAATGTGTTGCAGGCGCTCTCATGGTGGCATCTGCAGTTAAGTTTCACCTATGAGCCTTATACAGCCACCATCGTGAGACAGCAGCATCACCGCCCGCCATGGATTACAGTTGTATTCTGGCAGGTGGGCGATCGACTGGCTTGGCGGTCGTCCTGTCAGCACTACAGTGGCGGGCCGAAAGGAGGACTGCTAACCTCATAATAAGGCCCTAGGTCCTAACAATAACTACCTACTGCTGGTCGCCAGTAGGTAATATATATATAAAATTCCTTACTCGACTGACACCTTCTCATTCTACGACTGAGATAAAGTACATGAACTGACATTTGGTTCTCAAGAAAGTGCCTTTCTTCACCCTTCAGAATGAGCCTAAAGGTGAAAGCATGAGGTGCCAGAGATGGTGTCAGCGTCATTTCATTGTTAAGAAACAGCCATCCAAGCAGTTTCCCATTAATAATCCATCGAGGCGGCTTCTGATCATGAATGAACTTCGTTAGTTCTTAAGAACATGATAAAAAGATTAAGAATTTTGTTAATAAGTGTCTTGGCAGGTCCTAATTGGTGCTGGTGGTGCCACCTGTCGGCAAAACAATCCATGGAACATAGTTGTCTGTGACTAATGGTGTGACAGAGCAGAGGCCTCTTTCCCTTTTAGAGGGAGCAGTGGTGTCAAGATTTAGAGAACGCACAGGCGGGAAGTATAGTAAGAACCCTGCAAAGAGCAGAATATTGAGTGGAGTTGAGCACAAGCCTCCTGGGTACCAATCCCCAAGAGACATGCCTTATAGACTTGATATCGTGCAAGGAACCCAGTTCTGTGCCCTGCCTGGAGAGGACTCTGAGACCTGAATGCATAACAAGCTATGAAAATTGCATTACAGAGCTAAATGATTGTGCTCTATGATCCTGGCTCACCATGAGGCCCAGATTGTAGGCGTGGTAAGAATGGGTGAGAACAGGAGTGTATGTCAGACTGTGCTCTTTTCTTTGGGATAGGCTAGCCCTCTGTTTACCCATGACAGTATTTATATTTTTAGTGTTTTGTTAAGTGATAACGTTCCACCAGAGGGATTGTGGTGCTGTACAATGTTCTTCACTGACTGGTGCTACAGACTTACAAATATGTCATGCAATGCAGCGACCAAAGTTGCTGTGCTATGCTTGTTTACGTGAAAGGGAGAGAGCAGGACAGCAACATACCTACAAAGTTATGGTATATAGTCATCTCTCTCTCTTTCTCTCCCTCCTTCCTCTCTCTCTCTCTCTACTTTGGTACTGGAAGGGTATCATTCCAGTACAAAATGTATGCTTAGACTAACTTTTAACCTTTTGCTACACTAGACGTGTGCTGCACACATGCAATGTTGTAACAGGCAAGATAAATAAAAGCATTTCTTCTTTTTAACATCTGCCTAGAGGAGGTTATCATTTTTTGTGCAAAGCCCTGTCTAACATTGTTAGTAAATAGGGCTTTATGTCAAAACCTATGGATGGTTGCATGGTAACACCCATGTACCACCCATGGAACAGTCGCTTCAGTCAAAGAATGCAAGGTAGCACAAACCTCTATTTGTGTTATTTTTTTTAACTTTCCAGCGCAAAATAGGATTTGCACTGGAAAGTAAATAGTTTATCAAGACTTGGCACTGGTATGCATTACTTTTTGCGACTTTGCACCTGTGAAATGTCTTGCTAGATCGCCCCTTTGTCTCCCCTTGAAATAGTGAAACCGTATCTTTAAGATTCTTCTGAGCTTTTAGCAGATTGGTTTCCTGGCCTAGGGGTGTAGACAGAGCATAATGAACCGCCATGACAAGGCCCTCCCTCCATATCTGCCCACTTTGGTTTTAGGCGCATGAAGCAGATAGTGACCCCCTGATCTAAGTGAATGAGCGTGGAGGTGCCCTATAACAAGTTCTAGCTGTGGCATATGTGTCTGAATTTTATTCGGTTAGTGTACAATGCACAGTGATCTGAACACAATTCACTGTTGGATAGGTAACAAGTGCAATAATGAAATAGCTTCAGATTTATATTTGCAACTGGACAAAAAGGCAAAACCAGTGTGGTAGTGTCACTCTTTCTAAGATGCAACCTGCAGTGCAGCTTTAGGTAGATCCAGTTAAACGGCATTACGGTAGTCCACGCTTGGAAGATAGAAAAGCGTTTAAAATCATATTCTTCTGAGGAAAGGATTAAAAGTAAAGATTTCTTTTCATGTTTCGAAGTTGAAAACAATATGAAATGAACTTGCGGCTGAACTAATTTGAGAAGTTCTGTTTAGTTTAGAATGGATTTTGAGAGCATCATTTCAGGCAACCTCTGCAGGTGGGTCTCCAGGCTGGTTACATAGAAAAGTACTGACTAAAGGAAGCAGCATTTGTCTTTTGTCATCATTCAAGGTCCTCCAGTTGTGGTACATCCATCGCTGATAGGCAGGGGTGAAAGTTACTGGTGGAAGATTCCAGATTCCTGGTGTCTTTAACAGAATCTGTGAATCATCAGCACACTCAAGGCTGTGTAGCTGAAGACTGTATAGGATGAGCTTTGGTAGAAGCATACAGACTGGAAAGAAGAGGTAACAAGATTGAGCCCTCAACCGAGCAGCAAGCCAGGCATCGAATGTCACTTGTTGAGTTCTTACATTTACAAACCCTGAAACCAAGCAAGCAGAGTGCCCTGGGCCCTGAGATTACCAAATCTAGCAAGCAGAATGTGATGATCTACTGGTTCAAATGTTATGAGAGATCAGCTAGCACCTGTGCAGCCTCATGGCCCTTATCCGATTGGCTTCAGAGTTCATCCAGGTGAAATCCTACCCTATATGGAGAATGTTGTTCTTCTCAAAAAACTCTTGAGGTTGGGTGTTATTGTATCTCTAGTAGGGCAACTGAGAGATTGGTTGATAATTAGAGAGAGTGTCTGGACTGAACGGGGGTTTCTTTAGTAATAGAACTAAAAGTGCAGATTTTATCTCCTTAGTGAGCGAAGACTCAACGATATCAAGCTAATCGGAAGCCGCACTTTGTTGTTATAGCCCTTGAAGAACCAGCTGCCCTTTAGCCAGAGACAAGTAAATATTTGATCCCAGCTAAGTATAATTTGGACAGCAACCAAGTAAATTGCATGGGACGTGAAATGTGGTGTGCAATCTTTATGACTGCACTGGAAATGTAGGCTCAGTGGAAATATTACCTTGTGCCAGGTTTTCCGCCTACACTTTAATATAGTCACCATTAGTCCACCTGTGGACAAATATACACCAAAAGTCTTGGTCTAAAGGATTCTGGGGTTCCATCAAGCTGCATTCCAAGGGTGCCCTACCCACATTGGGCTAGGCCTCACTATCTTTGAACAATATCAAAGCCAGTCATTCACCAAGTATACCGTTTAAGGCCAATGAAACGTTTGGCTCTATTCATAAAGCATTCTGACATAGGTACTATTGACTCTTGACAAATCTTGAGTCAATCAGAAGTACATCAATAGTGGGTCACACCAATACTTAGAAAGCTCATTGTCATTCCTGCCCTTCATGCATCAGTGTGATTTCCGGGCATTAGTTTAAGGTCTGGTGTTTTCAACATGCTGTTTATTTATTTATTTATTTTATTTGAAAAGTTTTATATAGCGCTGGCTAGACCCGGAGGTATCAGAGCGCTTTACATGAGGACGAACATTGTTTCAGAGCATAGTTACAAGTTACATGAGTTACTGGAGCGAAGTTACATGCGTTAAAAACATAGATGTAAGGAAAAAAATCAGGCAAGGGGGAGAGATTCAGGGGAGAGAGGAAAGGAGCAGGGGAGGTAGACCAAGAATGAGCGAGGGAAAGAAGAGGGGGAGGGTGAAGGAAAACGCAACCGGGAGACGAGGAAAAACAGTGTCCGACGTCCGGTGTGCTGTGATCCCAGAGGAAGAGGTATCATTCCCACACTTCCGCTGTGTGTGGTTCCCTTTGCGCTGTGGACTCTCTCAGAGGGGTCTCTGAAACTCCAAGGCATAAATACTGGATCCCTCCCCAACAAGGGGAGAAGGAGTGCTTTGGCAAGGGGTGCCATTCCCACACCTCCGCTGTGTGTGGCTCCCTTGATGCTGTGGACTCTCTCAGGGGGGTCTCTGAGACTCCTGGGTATAAATGCTGGATCCCTCCCCAACAAGGGGAGAAGGAGTGCTTTGGTAAAGGGCACACACAATGGTGGTAAATTTAGGGATAATGAAGTATTGCGTGGTATAACAGTTTTAGAATCCGCCCAAGGGGCATCGTCATTTTCAGTCCAGGCAGGAACAGTAGAGAACTGGTAGGATCCAGCAGGATAGACAAGCAGGGACGAGTGGGTCTGATTGAGCCAAGGGTTCAGATCACATCGCCATGTGCATGGATGCCATTTTGGGGTCAGGCAGAGCCCTGTGAGGATTCGGTACATCGACGTTACCCACTTCAGACCACAACAATCGATGGGCTCCTTGGTAGGGACAATAATAACCTAAGGGCTGCCTGATGTACATAGCGGAGCCGCTGTTGTTTTTGTAAGCCCTTTTAAGCTGAATGGATTTCTTTTATTCAGATACAGCTGCCATTTTCAGGTCAGGCAAGCTGATAAACGGAGCAGCCTCCTGAGAAAAGAAAGCACAGACCTTCCACATACCTCCGAGGTAGAAACGGTGAGCGGGTGGAAAGTTCTCTGAAGAGCCTTGTATAGTAGCGCTTCACTCCCGGTTCAATTACCACTGCCGATGTTTCCGATGCTGCGAGGGACCGGCTGCCATTTTGAGAAGCAGAGACCTAAGGCAATCGATAACGATGTAAAATGCCTCAAATAGCATGCAAGTCTTGATCCAGCTCACGGAACAGCTCATCGGTAGGTTCATCTGTTGTTTGGGGGCACCGTCTGCTGGGTAAATGGCGGTTGATGTCATCGCGGAGCACCTCCCTCAGCCACCAGGTTTAGTCTCGCAGCTCCCCAGGCGCCATCTTGTCATAGTGACTGGCAGGGACGTCGGGGCTCAGTTCTCCGGGATGCAAGGTCGGAGAAAGGCGATTTCAGGCTTCAGGTGATCAGCCTGCATTCCGGTTTCGGAATTGCTATTCTGGATGGGACAACAGCGCGTCGGAGCGCCGCTCAGGAAGCTGGTGAGAGGGTTCACTACGGAGCATCAGATCCGAGCGACCATCGTCATGAGGCTCCTCCTCCTCCACTGTTCTAACCTAGGTCTCCATTGTCCGCTTGTGCAAGCATGTTTGATTTAAAGGACAAAACCTGCCTCTTCAAAATGTACTTTGAGTGTTTAGCCACCATCTACTAAGACAATGTATGCATTTGTTTCAATCCGCTGTCTTCGACCATTCCCCTTCTGCCTTCTCGTTTGCTCATTGTTCTTCATTAAGATTCGAAGTTTCGACAAAACCCATTTCTTTATCACAATCTATGGATCTTTGAATTTTCCATTAGTCCTTTCCTTTCACGTTTTTGTCTATACTTCATTCCCTTCTTTCTCCCTTCTTTCTACCAATTTCATCCATAGGCTGTGATACAGTCGCAACAGGCCCCTCTCCAGTGGATCTCTAGTCCCCTCCTGAGCCATGTATAATTTAAGACACTGGGGCATATTATCAAGGGCAGTATCGCCACTTTAGCGGCACTTTTTGCCGATAAAGCGGCAATATTTTTATCGCCCTATTAGCAAGCTGTCGCTAACAGCTGTTAGCGACAGCTTAATGGCGATAGCAGCCGTTTTGTTGCCGCTTTGCATGTCAGCGATAATTATCGCTAATGACATGCAAAGTAGGCATTCCCAACTAAAAGCAACTGCAAACAGTCGCAAACACAACTTCCCCCTATTATCAATGCCCGCGAAGTGATAAAAAAAAGTCGCGCTAACCGCGATTATCGCTGGAATTTAACACCTGATAAAAACTTGACTTAACCATCTTGTCAATGGGAGGTGGATTGTAAGGTTAAGTCCTCACCTGTCTATTAGCAAGCTTTCCATTAGCGCAGTGAATTTATCGCTGGATTTCTCGCGCTATTGCTGGGTTTTTCCGCTATCGCTGGATTTTTTATCGCCTTGGAGATAAGCGTTGATAATAACGCGTTATCTCCGCGATGAAATCCAATGAAAGCCGGCGATAAAAAAAACAGCGCTAAGCGCGCTTTGCGATAATTGTCGCAAATCCTTGGTAATATGCCCCACTGTTTCCTTAGTGAGGTCAGGACACCTATTCCACGTAAGTTAGGACACGTCAGTTAGGGCTTTGAATATAATGCACTGTAACACCTACCTTGGCTGAACTGCATTATCCAAATATGGTAAATAAAGAAATGTTCCGATCCCGAGAGAGCTCCTTTGACTTCTTTTAGACCTGAGTTCTCCAACTCAGGTCGATGGCTGGTGGATGAAAGAAAATTCAATTAGTGTAAATAGAATTCAATAAAATACACATTGCTTTTCGTGAAACTATAACTTGGATCTGGCCCTTCTGGAACAATGTTGAACAATCCAGAATGAGATATTTGCTACTATTCAAACCTGGGTAACACATGAACGACCAGGAACACCCAGACACCTGTATTCTTATGAGAGGCAGTGAAAACATAAGAAGGTTCTCGAATGTCAGACAGAAAGCCCAAACTTTCACGAAGTCGCTCATTTCCTGGCATGGTACTTTGGTTTCGGACATTTTTGGCCTTTAACTACAGAACCGTAAAGACTTACCAGGAATTTCGCAAACAAAATAAATAAAACGACATATTTTAAGCTTACATCTGAAATTGAGTAATAAGAAGTATTATTGGTTTTTGTAATTTACTCTTAGAAGTGTTTGAATCGGTTTTGTGAGAATTTTGTAATGCAAACATCTATCTATCTATCTATCTATCTATCTATCTATCTATCTATCTATCTATCTATCTATCTATCTATCTATCTATCTATCTATCTATCTATCTATCTAATATATATATTTGTTTTTAAGCGCACTTCCTCTTTCCGGCGATGTTGCCCTGAAAAAAACTTTAAAATAAATCAATAGATGGACAGATACATAAACTAGAAGTGTCCGCAGGTTAAATTCTTCAAAACTGAAACATCCCTGCTTTGGGCCACTGTCCGGACATCACTATTGTGTTCGAACACCTCACAATGAAAGCTCAAATCCTTTACTGCCCTAAACTGGTGCACTAGAACCTGAGCAGGTGAGGGATGGGATTCACGCAGTGACGGACAGTGGCGCCATACCGGTGAAAAACTGAACTTTTCGCAAAAAATGCTCATCAGAGGGCACCCATTTTCATAATCTTTTTCCGAAAACAGGAATCTTACAACTGTCCATTGTCATAAAACATTTCTACTGGAACCAATTCTCCGGCATAGAAAAGCTGTGCGCTCTGCGTAAACTTAAAGGAAGCAGGCAATTACAGGTGCAGTGGGTGTGCGTAAACTTAAAGGAAGCAGGCAATTACAGGTGCAGTGGGTGTGCATAAACTTAAAGGAAGCAGGCAATTACAGGGGCAGTGGGTGTGCCAATGATCAGGTTCTGAGCCAGATTACACTTGAGTAATACAATGTACACACAGAGGTGACATTGAGTAATGGTATTACAGGGAATATGTATTTACAAGTACTTTAAAGGAAGTTGTTTGTGTTGAATGATAATACGACTGGGTGATGTAACAGCATCCCACACGCCGAGTGGTATTACAAGGCCTCGTGGAGGTTGAATGACATTACAAGACACATTGAGGTTACAAAGACTCATAGGGCCCGGTGACATTACAAGGACTCACGGAGGTTGTGTGACATTAGAAAACACTGAGATGTTGAATGATGTTACAAAGTCTTATGGAGCTAGGTGACATTACAAGCACTCATTGAAGATGAGTGACATTAAAAGACACATAGAGGTTGAAAGTGTTACAAAGAGTTATGGAGCTAGACGATATTACAAGGACTTATGGAGGTTACGAGACAATACAAAACACATGAAGGTTGAATGATTTTACAAAGACTCATGGGACTAGATATTACAAGGACTCATTGAGGGTGTGTGACATTAAAGACACATGGAGGGTGAATGGTGTTACAAAGAGGTATGGAGGTAGGTGGTATTACAAGGACTCATGGAGGTAGAGTGGCATTGCAAGTGCATGCTGGTTGAATGATGTTAAAAAGACTCATGGGGCTAGGTGACATTGCAAAGACTAATGGAGGGTGAGTAAAATTAAAAGACACATGTAGTTTGAATGATGTTATAAAGAGTTTTGGAGGTAGGTGATAATACAAAGACTCATGGAGGTTGAGTGACATTACGCAGCACATGGAGGTTGAATGATGTTACAAAGAATCATGGGGCTAGATGACATTACAAGGACTCATTGAGTGTTAGACCCAATGGTATCCAGCTGGCAGGGACACATCGAAGTCAGTCAGAATCCACCACTCTAGATAGGAAGAGTACTATATAGGTGTCTGATAACCTGTGGTCACCCTTAGGTAGCTTGGCACCGAGCAGTCAGGCTTATCCTCAGGGTCCAAGTGTTAAGTAATGGCATAACACCACCATTGCAATACACTGCATCTGCCACAAAAAGACTCCACACCGTATGTATGAAACACTTGTCTTTGTATTACCCACACACTAAAATCAAAACGAGATACACATTGTATATACACTTTACAGTTATATGCAATTGTGGAACTTCCCTATTGAAATCAAAACACGATACACATTGTATATACACTTTATAGTTATATGCAATTGGCGAACTTGCCTATTTGCGGAAAGGTCACACAGTCATAGGTCTTTGACTACACCTCATGACTAGGGCCCCCGGTTTTATGGTATTCTTTTTTTTTTACATTTCCGTCTGTATTTATCCATATTTATTTTTTGACCATCTAATTGGTATTTATCCATATTTATTTTGTGTTTTGAGAATTAGAGCCGTAAAACAGTATATTTCCACATTTATTTGACTGATAAACATGCACTCATACTTTGCTACGTTTCGCGTTTTAGCAAATTAAGCAGCCAAATATAGTGAAACATTACACCCACAGGTAAATATCAGCATTATAATATTCATATATGTTAACATATGCCTGCATTCGGGGAAATCTGGACCTGTTTTGTAACTTCCCATTCTGTGTATCTGCTCAGCTGTTGTCCTTGAAAGCAGAAAGACAGCATGGAGAGTCACCCACAAGAAGCCTAATTTTCAGTATTTTTCCGCTTTTAAAAATAAATACAGACTGGAAACACATTGTTTTCTGTCTGTATTTATCTGTAAAAATCAGTAAACCTGAAAACTGGGAGCCTTACTCATGACCCAGCCCCATAGTAACTCAACTGCACCAGCCAACGATACACATTGCCCCTGCTTGCACCTCCTTGACTAGACAGTCGGAACCATCTAACACAGAAAGAAACAGTCACTTAGGGGTCTATTACGATTGCGGTTGGATGTCCACCACCGGGCCGGCGGTGGCGCCCGCCGTACCGGCGGTGAACATCCGCCCGCCATCGCATCCAAGAAAACCGCTGGTCATATTAGGATGGCGGTGGGAAATTCCGACCGCCGCTTTTCCGCCGGTTGCCATCCGCACTCCTGCCTGGCGGACGGAGCAGGACCGGGATAATGGTGGCAGTGCAGAGCAGGCTCTGCCGGCAGGATTATGATGCCGGCGGTAGCCAGCCTTTCCTCAGCGGTCAAACCGCCATGGAAAGGCATGCGGTGATTGTCTTCCAGGGGCCCGTTGCGGGCCCCCAATGTGTTGGAGAGGGGGGTGCACTGGGGGTGTACCCATGGTCCCCCCTACATTTCCCTGTACCAGGTGGCAGGCACTGTGCAGTGCCTGCCACGCAGTGCAGAGAAATGCAGGACATGCTCCTTTCGGCATCGCGGCGGTGCTGCGGGCAGCAGCAACCGCCGCAATGTTAATGCCCGCGATCAGACCGCCGCGGTCGGATTTTGACCGCGGGTCATCGTAATTCGACCGGCGGTGATGTCGCGGTACATGCGGGCGGTCTTTTCCCGCTACCATGGCGGTCGGGGAGGTTTCCCGACCGCCATCGTAATAGGCCCCTAAGTTTCGGCCATTCGGATTAGACCTACAGGTGCCCAATGGCACCTGCACGAGTGCGGATCGCGATCCCCTGTAGACAAAAGGGTGTGACCCAGACAGCTGGAGTGCTTCCAAGTCTGGAGAACTGTTTTCTCCCAGGCAGAGGTGTGAGCTGCCGTAGCCCCCGAAAGTCAGCTGCAAGTGCTCACAAGGCACACAAAACCCCTCAGGCCTCGTCATGATGTTCTCCA